>JASVER010000090.1:3466916-3504049 GCA_030449065.1 Oceanodroma leucorhoa | reverse complement strand
CTCGCAGCCTGTCATTGCGGCCCGCGGTGGCCGCCGCGGGGCGGCCCTGCCCGCCCGCCGCGGGCGGTTCCTGTCACAGGCAGGGCGAGGCCGCAAGCGGTGGCCACCAACGGGCCTTTGAAGCGCGGCGGCGCCGGGGCGGAGCGGGCGGCCGGGCCCGAGGGCGGGGGCAGCGCATTGATGTGCCGGCGCGGGCGGCCGCCGGCGGCAGCGGCCCAGCTGGGTGCCCGCAGCGGGGCTTCCGCCGCCGCTCCCTGCCGCCGCCTCAGCCCGCGGGCCGGCCCCTGGCAGCCGGCCGCCTCGAGCGCCGTTCGTGCCCGTGCGCCTGCTGACAGGAATGGCTCCCTGCAGGAGCCCCCGCTCAGGCGCTCTACCTGCGAGGCCGGGTGTCCGAAAGGCCGGGGTGGCCCGCTCACCTCGGCCGCTGGGGCGGGCGGTGGCAGCGTGCCCGGCCGTGCGCCGGCCCCACGCCCGGTGCGGCGCTTTGCAGGTGGAGCTGGGTGCTGGCGCTGAGACGGGCGGCCGTGCTCCTCAGCSGGCCCTTGGGATCGCTCCCTTGGCCCGAGAGCGGGAGCTGCTGGTGCTGCAGGAGCCGCAGCATGGCTGCCTTCCCGCCTGCCTGTTGGGGTGCGTGCCTGGCCATGCTCCGCRGCGTGGCTGGAGCTCCCACGGGGCCCGCCTCGCTGGTTCCTCTGTGCCCGTCGGTTGCATGCTCCTGGAGCCCCGGGCTGCACGCTCGTGGGGACAGATGTGCCTCTGCCACCTGTGGCACGGGAGCCCGGACCCCGCAAGAGAGCGTGGTGCTCGCAGCGTGACAGGAGCAGTCTGCATCCAGCGCAGTGCGCGCTGGAGGGTGACGTGGGGTGGGGAACGGGGACACGGCAGTTACTGGGTCCTGCCTCCTGCCGGGCTGGGCCAGTTTCTGGAGGGGGCTGCAGGAGCCTCCGCCATCCCCTCGCAGCCGGTGGGGACGGGCTGCGGGTGGAGGCCCGGACGCACCCACCCAGCAGAGCGGCTGCTCTGCACGCAGGGGCACAGCTCCTGCCGCAGGCCCACGGGCTCGGCTTGCTGGGCAGCCGGCGGCTGGCGCTGGCTCACAGCCCCCGTGGAGACGGGCAGGGGCAGCTGTGGGGCTGTCGCCCCCAGGCACGGGGCCCTTTCCTGCCCTTTTWCTCTGGAGCGTCCCTGCTGCCCAGCTTTCCGAGGACCTTTCCGTCTTCCTGGGCAGCGGCCCGACCTGCTCGCTCCCGCAGAAGTCCTGCCCTCTGCTCTGAGAGCACCAGGGTCAGTTTAAGGAGTTAATGCTGGCAAAGCAGTTCTGGAGGGATAAGTGCTGTGTAAGCACTAAGCCTCCCAAGTCTCCCTGCGTTCGGCGCACGAGCCCCGCACAGCCCAGCTCTGCTGCCCTACAGCAGAGATAATCGCCTGGAGCAGAAAGGGCTGGCTCAGACCAACCCCTTGTTGCACGGCCCTGGGGGGAGAGGGGACTCTGGAGGGACAGGGTGAAGCCTCGATCCTTGGAGCGAGGAGGCTCAAGCGGCCGAAGGGGGTGGTGGGGGCAGGGGCGGCCCCTTGGCTGCGCCCCTGCAGCGCTCTCGGGCAGTGCCCTCSGGGGCCTGGGGAGCAATCCTGGGCCTGAGGAGCTGCCCGTCCTCCCCGTGAGGGGGGCTCGCAGGGGCGGGATGGAGCAGGATGGCAGCGTGGGCGCTGCTGGGGCCACTTCAGCAGTGCCCCTCGTGGTGCTGCGAGCCCAGGTGCCTGTCATGCTGCTGGCAACAAGCTGGGCAAGTCCAGGCAGAGGCACGTCCTGCAGACCCCCAGCTGCCCGCTTCGTGCCAGGGACCTGGGCAGCGGCTGTCGGAGCAGCGCTGAGGATGTGGCAGCCTTGGCATCTTCTCCGCCTGGGGCTCGCGTCGCAGATGGGCACAAACCGGCCCCCGTCGGCACCCCTGGCCCGGGGCCAYGGGGCCTGTGTTGGGCTCCAGCCCTGGCGCAGACCCTGCCAGGCAGGGCTGGAGCTGGCAGAGCTTGGCGCCAGTGGAGGCTTCATAACGCAGACTGGGAGGGGGTGCCCCAACATGACCAACCCCTCGGACCCCGTTTGCACGCGTGCCCCTCGCAGGGCTGAGCACTGCCGAGGTGCTGCGGAGGCCCAGGGCAGTGGTGCGTGGCTGTGCGTGCGGGACACGGGGAGCTGTGTTTGTGGGGGGGGAAGGCTGCGCCCTCGGCCCAGAGCCCGGGTGTCTGAGCAACCCGCTGTCTTTCTGCCTGCGCTGGCAGGCAGCCGGGCCTCAGCGTGCCGGAGACCTGCATCCTCCCCGTCCCGCTGTCTCCTCCCAGCTGTGGGCTCGCAAGGAGTGGCAGCTGGGGGGATATATAAAGGCAGGGGAACCTCAGCCAGCTCAAAAGAAACTCCCGGAGCTACTGGTGTTCTCCCTCCCTTCACGTGATTCAGCTTCCCCACACCAGGGGAGCCGAGGACAAGCTTCGCTGTAAGTACCCGAACTGAGCTGGCTTTGTGCAGGCGAACCCCCGGGTCCGTGCACAGCCTCGGGGAAGGATGGGGGCTCTGGGCCCTGGGCAGGAGGGTCCCCCCTTCTCTCCCTTGCAGAGAACTGGGGGAAAATGCTGCGGGGGAGGCCTGGACCATCCCCACAGTCTTGCAGGGAGCTCTGCCTGTTGCTGCTGGATGGACAGGCTCCAGCTCCCTTCTCAGCGCAGCGTGTGGGCAGGCAGCACATCTCCGGGGGGGGGCAGCCGGGGCTGCCCCACGGGGCTGGGGGGGCTGCAGGGCGGCCTCACRGGAGAGGGCTCCCTTCTCTGTGGGGTGCTGGGGTTCCCCGCTGCAGCAGCACATGCTGAGCTCGCGCCTCGCCGTGCAGTTTTGGGAGCTGGGTGTGTTCGGGGGAGGGTGGGACTCTGCTGGGGCTGGCAGGAGCGGACTGGAACAAGCGTTCCCTGGGGACGTGAGACCCTGCGGGCCTCGCAGGGTCTGTGCTGGGGGCTTGTGCGCAGCACCCTAGGGTGGGGGCTGTGCCTCTTGTGGGCTGCTGGTCCATGGGGCTTCAGGCGATGGGGACCTGGGCAGAACTGGGGGGTTTCGGGGGGAGCAGAGGAGCCGTGGGGTGTTCCTCGGGGCCATGCCCTGCCCTGAGGCTGCGAGCAGGTTGGGCAGGAGCTGCCTCCCTCCCCGGGTGGCCGGGTATCCTCCGTGTGCCAGCCCGTGCTGACCCTGCTCTCTGCCTCCAGGTGCGAGATGGCTGCCAGCAGCTGCCTCCTCCTCCTCCTCCTCCTGCCCTGGCTGGTCACAGCCTCGCACAGCCCCCCTGGCTGCAAGATCCGGATTACCTCCAAGGGGCTGGACCTGGGTAAGGGGCCGGATGGGACCCTACTCCCGGGGGCCTGGGTAAGAGGCAGGTTGGGATGCTGTCCTGGGGTCTGCACCTGGGTAAGGCTCTGCCTGCACGTGGGGTGGCTGGAGAGGAGCCGGGGGGCTGGCGGGGGGTCGGTGCAGCTGGGAGGGCAGCACAGCCCAGCTGCGGCCAGCCCCRGCTCGCTTTGCTTTGCAGTGAAGCAGGAGGGGCTGCGCTTTGTGGAGCAGGAGCTGCAGAACATCACGGTGTCGGACCTGCATGGGAAGGAGGGGCAGTTCCACTACAACATCAGCCAGTGAGTGCTGCCCGCTCCCCGCACACACGGCTCCCCGTGTCCATCTGTCTGTCCGACCATCGCTGCCCGCTCCCCGCGCACACGGCTCCCCGTGTCCATCTGTCTGTCYGACCATCGCTGTCCCCTCCCCTGCAGGGTCAAGGTGATGGATCTGCAGCTGGCATTTTCCGACCTCTACTTCCAGCCTCAGCAGCACCTCGTCTTCAACATCAACAATGCCTCCATCAGCCTGCGCTTCCGGAGACAACTGCTCTACTGGTTCTTGTGAGCTACCTCCCCCTCCCGCCCACGCAGGCACCAGCCTACCCCCCACCGGGCCACAGCCACTGCTTGGCCATGCCCGCTGGGTGCCGTGGGTGCCTTGCTGCCCTGCCCTGGCGCTGGCAGGAGCTGTGTTCTCTCATCTGCTCTCCTCACTTCCAGCTATGACATTGGGTCCATCAATGCCTCTGCGGATGGTGTCCACATCCACACAGTGCTGCAGCTGGCCAAGGATGAGTCTGGGCGCCTGAAGATCTCTAACATCACCTGCAATGCCTCCATTGCCAGAATGCATGCAGGCTTCTCCGGCACACTCAGGTACGCCCAACCCCACCGCAGCAGCCCTGTCGCTCTGCTGGGCCACCTCCGCCTGTGCCCGGCTCCCCGGCCCCGCTTTCTGCACCGTCGGGACTTCCCCAGCCCAGGCTGTGCGCTCACACGGGGATGGAGGGGCAGGGCTGGAGCTGCAGGGGAAGGCAGGCAGCTGCAGACCTGCTGTTGTGTCCTGCAGGAAGGTCTACGAGTTCCTGAGCACCTTCATCGTCACAGGGATGCGATTCCTCCTCAGCCAGCAGGTACAGCTGAGTGGAGACGGGCGATGGAGCTTGGGGGAGCCTGGCCTTGCCCTGCCCCACAGCGGGAGGGTCTGGGTCCTCATCCCCACCTGGAGCGATCCCCTTCTAGCCCAGCCCCTTGCCTTTCAGATCTGCCCGTCCCTGGAGCACGCCAGCCTGGTCCTGCTGAACTCCGTGCTGGACACGGTGCCGGGTGAGTGTTGCCYTGGGGGAAGGGGCCAGACCCCACGCACCATGGTGAGGGCAGAACAGGGCATTGGGCCGCCTGCAGGCTTGGTCACCACAGCACATCTTCCCCGGCAGTGAGGAACTATGTGGATGAGCACGTTGGGATTGACTACTCCCTCCTGCGGGATCCGGTCGTCTCCACAGACACCCTCGACCTAGACTTCAAGGTGAACACTGGATCCTGCCCTGCCGACCCTCCCACAGTCCCTGTGGGAGCGGCTGTGCCAGCCTGCATGCTGGGCACCACGGAGCAAGTGGGGTGGGCTGCGCTACGGCTGCAGAAACGTCTCTTATTCTCGGCCCAGGGCATGTTCTTCCCCCGTGCAAGAGARAACCAGGAGCTGGAGAACCATGCGGTGGAGCCGGTGATCAAGGAGACTGAGCGCATGGTCTACGTCGCCTTCTCCGAGTACTTCTTTGACTCTGCCATGCATGCGTACTTCCAGGCGGGTGTGCTGGCCATCGAGCTCCAGGGGGAGAAGGTAAGCAGGGCCGGGTCACCCGGCTATGCCCAGGCAGCTCTGGGGGCAGGGGCCTGCTGCCAGGCGGGAGGCAGGGCCGGGCTCTGCCCGCAGAGCAGGTGCCATCCAGGGAGCAGCTCTGCTGGGATCAAAAGCAACTGCTCGCTTACCCTCYGGTGGTTTGTCCTCCCTGCAGGTGCCCAAGGACCTGGAGGTTTTGCTGAGAGCCACCTTCTTTGGGACCATCTTCGTGCTGGTGAGAGGTGCACCCGGCTGGGTGCCCCTGGGGCAGAGGGGAGCCCCTGGGGCAGAGCACAGCCCTGCCCAGCTCTGTGCCTCCGGCTCACCTGCCTTCCCCAGAGCCCCGCTGTGGATGCTCCCCTGCGGCTGGTGCTGCAGGTGTCGGCTCCCCCCCGCTGCATCATCAAACCCTCGGGCACCTCCATCTCCGTCTCTGCCTTCCTCAACATCTCGCTGGTGCCCCCGGGCCGCCCCGCTGTCCAGCTCTCCAGCATGGCCGTGGTGAGTGGGGGGCTGGCCGGGAGGGGTGCGCGTGGCTGGGGCTCCTTGCGCAGCCACCCCAGGGGAAGAGCGTTTTCCACCCCACGTGGGAAGGCTCTGGTGCCCCAAAGCAGAGGGACGGCTGGGCCTGTGGAGCGAGAGGAGCAGCCAGCCTGGCCGGCTGCCTGCCTGCAGCGGGCACAGCAGGGCTGCGATTCTGCCTTCTCTCTCCCTAGGAAACAAAGCTGAGCGCCAAGGTGTTTCTGCAAGGGAAGGCGCTGCGTGTGCAGCTGGACCTGCGACGGTACGGCCCAAGCTGGGGTCCTGCCGAGGCTGCGGGGAAGATCCCCTCCGCGCCCCGCTCATGGCCGCTTTCTCCCCTGCAGGTTTCGCATCTACTCCAAGCAGTCTGCGCTGGAGTCGCTAGCGGTGAGCGGAGCCATGCCACCCCGGGGGGTCCGGCCTCCCTTGCCAGGCCCCAGCCACGGCACGGGGCAGGCTCGGGCAGGGSCTGTGCATCGCAGGACACCCCTTCTAGCCCACCCAGTGCTAAGTGCAGGCGTGCCCTGCCCGGGCGGGTCGGCCGCTGCTGCCGCTGTGCTCACCYGCGCTCCTCTCCCCCCAGCTGTTCTCTCTGCAGGCCCCACTGAAGACCCTGCTGCAGCTGACAATCATGCCCATCATTAACGGTAGGCACCACCGCTGCCCGCACACGGCCGGCCTTGGGGCAGGGGCGCRGCGGGACTCGGCTTCACCACATCTCTCCCTCCCTGCAGAGAGGACTAAAAAGGGGGTGCAGATCCCACTGCCAGAAGGCATGGACTTCACCAAGGAGGTGGTCACCAACCACGCGGTACGCGGCAGGGCGGGGACAGCCCGGGCCCCCCCCCCGCTGTGTCCTGCTGGGGCAGGGTGCAGTCCCACCCAGCCCACCCAGTCCCACCCAGCCTCGCGCTAATACTCTTCCCCTTCACAGGGATTCCTCACGGTGGGAGCTGATCTCCACTTCTCCAAGGGGCTGCGGGAGGTGATTGAGAAATACCGCCCGGCACCTACCGGCCCCGCCTACCCCAGCTCAAGGCCTGCAGAGCCCAGCGTGGACCCCCACCAGCTCTAGCTCTTCCCCYCACTCGCTCCTTCACCCCCGGACCGAGGGCAGATCCTGGGCTGGACCCGTAGACTGTAGGTAGGAAGCAGCTTCCCCGGTACCACCGGCATGTCCTGCAGGGCGCCCGTGCCCTGGTGGGTAGCAGCAAGGCGGAGACGGCTGCTCTGGGAACCCCTGCTGCATCCCTTCTCATTACACTAATAAACCACTCGACTCCAACCCGCACGGCCTCATTGCTTGGAGGACGTGCCCACGCCGGACCGCACGCGGGGAGAGACGGGAGGGGGGCAGGCAGTGCTGCTCCCCCGGCTCAGGTACTCGAGAGGCAGAGCGAGCTCAGAACGGCGGCAGAGGGGCTCAGAGCAACTGCGCTTCCCCTGCTCTTGTGGGTGGCTTGTTTCCAGGACTCAGTGACCCCCTGCAGAGAGGGGGGCACAGACCACAGCCCCTGGCTCCCCAGCACGGCACGTTGGCACTCACCTCTGCTGGATCCTTGGCACGTAGTGGTACTCCTCGGAGAGCAAAGGAAGGCAAAGCGGGCGGTAGCAGAGYGGTGCGAGGAACTGGGCAATGAGGAGCAGAACCACCTTGTTCAGAGAGTTTATTGCAAGTTCCCAGAAGCACTGCGTGCCCCAGGCAGTGAGTGGGCGGTGGGATTGTCTTCACGGTAAGCCTCCTTCACCGGGATCAGATGTGGGAGCGGTTTGGAGGGGAGCAGGAAGTCCCTGCAGGAGCAGCGCCCAGCTGCCCGCAGCCGCCGTGTGAACTGTGCTTTCCTAGCAGGGGGCAGCTGCCTCGGAGCCTGCCCAGGGCTGCGTGTGTGCCGGGGCCGCGGGGCAGAGGGGAAGTGGTGGGGGCTGCTCCCATCCCAGGAGGGAAGTAGCTGCCTCCCCAGACAGGGAGGAGGTGAGGCAGGAAGCCACAAGCGAGGAGGCAGCTGCGGCAGGGGCACAACTCCTCACCCAGCAAGCACAGAGCCGCAGGGACTCCTCGCCCCCCACGCCGTGCCCCCCACCCACCGCAGGCAGCCCCATCCTCCACCCTGTCCAGCCGGGCGCCATCCTGCAGGGCTGGGCAGAGCCCCTGGGCTGGAGCGGGGAGCCCTGCCGGCGGCAGGAGTGACTCGTTTCATGGCGCAGCGGAGCAGCAGCGAGGACAGGCTGTGCGGGAGGTGCCGGGTGGTGAGGGCAGCCGAGGCGCCAGGCGCTGCCTCCACAGCTCCTAGTAAGGCTCGTTCTTAATGAAGCGGCTGAACATGGTGAAGGCAGCGAGCGGCCGGTCCATGGGCACCATGTGGCCGGCTCCCTGTGGGAAACGGGTGGCAGGTCAGCGCCGGCCGCGGGGCTGCCGCTGCCCTGCAAGCGCCTCYGGCCCCAGGCCGCCCGCAGCCCAGCCCCGCGCTGACCACAGCCCTGGTGTCCGGCACGCCCGCCTGCGCCGCGGCCAGCAGCCCTGTCCCCGTCTCCCAGAGGCCCCTCAGCCCTACCTTGATGGTGAGGAAGGCGATGTTGGTGAATTCCTTCACGAAGCCCCCGATCTGGTTCTCGCCTCCTTCAGTGTAGAGCCAGGGCCGGCGAGCCACCTGCACCTGGGACCGGCAGCAGTGCCCTCAGTGCCCTGGCCGCCCCAGGCCCGCCCTGCCCACGCTCTCGCCGCAGCCAGCCCCGGCACGCAGCCGACTGCACAGCCCGGAGCTGGTGACCGGCCCTGCCCTGCCCATTTACCTTCTGGCACAGGGAGTCCACAAACCACTCGTCCCCGAGGAAGTTGCAGGCCATGTCAACGTCCCCGTTGTACACCAGGATCCGGTATTTCTGCAGAGCAGAAGAAGAGCGAGTGTTTCACAGGGCAGCAGCCCCGGCCAGGCGGGAGGCCGGTTTGGCAGAGCCGGTCCCAGGGCCCGGTGGGTTCCCCCGCACGCACCGTGGCTCCAAGCAGCTTCAGGTACTGGTCGTTCATCTGCATGTACAGGCGCTTGTAGCCACGGTTCACCTCGAAGCTGCGGAGGAAGCGGCAGCGTCACAGGGCCGCTCAGGCTCGTGGCGGTCCCTCCCCGCCTGGAGCTTGCTCACCTGCACACCTGCCACTCCGGGGCGTCAGGGGAGATGTGGAGAGCCTTCCTCACCTCCGGGGAGTTCAGATACGTGCTGGGGGCCGTGGAGTTTGTGCAGGGAGGGTCCATCCGGACCTTCTTCCGGGCTACTGGCATCCGGAACAGGTTCTGGGARAGAGTTGGGAGAGTCCCTGCCACAGCAGCACCTGGCGCTGCCCCACGGGAGCAGCCGCTCTCTGCCCCCTCCTGCCCACAGGCAGCACCGCTGGCAGGGCCGAGGATGGTCGCAGCCTGGTGGCACAGGCGCCTGGGCTCACCTGCCGCCAGGAGAACCTCATCGGCATCCGGATGAAGGAGTTGCCCAGGTCGTGTGTGATGAGATAGTCGCCCTCGTACCTGCAGCCGGAACGAGCACGGGGACAGGCTGAAAGCTCTGGAGGAACAAGGGCTCAGGGTCCTCCCTGGGGGAGTCCTCAACAGTGGCCACACACAGYCCCACATGTCCCAGAGGGAGCCCCTGCCCAGCCCACCACGTCCCTCTGCCAGCTGGGACCCCACACACTCAAACAAAAGCAAGCCAGCGCCTGGAGACCCGTCTCCCCTGGGGCCACTCTCACCTCATGCTCCCAGGGACACCGCCATCGCACGGGGCATAGAGATTGTAGATGTTGAGGCCGGACTCCTCTACGATCTGAATCATCTCCTCCATCTGCAACGAGCCGCAAGAAGGGTTTCGGACTCAGCAGGACGCTTGAAGGACCGTGGGCCCATCCAGAGCCGGGCGGGCGGGTGCTGCTCACAGACACCAGTGCTGGGCTTGTGCTCGGGGGCTCTGGCTCCGCTCACCTTGAGTGTGCAGTTCAGGTTGGAGTTGTCGTGGAAGTTGCACTTCCCTTGGGAGCAGCAGAAGGCCTGCAAGTCCCTCCATAGCCTGCGGGCAGAGAGCAGGGGATCGGACCACACCGCCCAGACGGCAACACCAAAGCCAGCGGCCGTGGCCACAGCCGCACCGCGGGATCCCTGCCCAGTGGCCGCACCGCGTGCGGCTCGGCCCGGTGGCCTGCACACCCCACAAACAAATGTGCCCATGGGARCTGCCCAGGACAAAGGGCCACCTCCACAGCCCGGCTGCTGGCCCAAGTCAGGCCAGGATCTTCCCTTGTCCCGCACGCCACTGACCCAGCCAGCCCCGTCCCACGCCAATGCCCCGTCCTGCTCGCACAGGGACAGCGCATCCAGCGGCGGCACTCCCCCTCTCTTACTCGGTCCCCAGCAGGCCGTGGTAATAGGCAAAGTAAACCAGGGAGTTGTCGTTGATCTCGTAGGAGGAGAGGCCATTTCCCACGGCGATTCCCTGCGAGGCAAGAAGAAAACAACTCTGTTGTGTTCCCGCTCCCCACAGGGCAGCTGCAGCGGCAGCAGAGGCAGGCAGGAAGCAGATGCGGCACTGTTTACTCCACGGAGGGAACGGGAAGGGTCGGGGGTGCCTGAGAACGCTCCCCTGGTCCCACTCGGCAGGGACGGACACGTCCGCCAGCAGCCGCTGCCAGCACCCCAGGAGAAGATGAAAGGCCGTGGGGCCAGACACACCCACGCCCCGGAGGGGGCCCCGCACGTCGGCTGCGYGGCCGGTCCCCACCCCAGTACCGCTCGAGAGACCCAGCGAGGCCGTGCCAAGCCCTCTGCTCCCCAGCTCAGCCCAGGCTGGCGGCAGAGCCCAGCCGCTCACCTTCAGGTTGAGGCTGGGGTCCTGCATCACCCACTCCGCCAGCGTGGGGATGTAGATCCCCCCGTAGCTCTCCCCTGTGAGGAAGAGATCGTTCTTGGAGTACTCAGGGAAGAGCCGGAGGAAATCCTTCAGCGCCAGGTAGTTGTTGTGAGCGACCTGCAGGCAGGAGGAGACAGGGATCAGGCGGCAAGGCAGGACCCCTGGCGCCCAGGCCGGGGCGGGAGGAGGCAGGTCCCTCCCAGCAGCCYGGGTCACTTGCCTCAGTGTCGTTCGTGGCGTACTTCTTGTCCTCGGAGTAGGAGAAGCCGACGCCAGCAGGAGACTCCAGGTAGAGCACGTTGGCAATCTGCAGGGACAGCAGAGGACCTGGAGATCAGGGCAGAGCCCCTGCTCCTGGCTCAGCAAGACAGAGGGCTGCTGGCCTCGCCRGTGGCAGCACCCGTGGGTGCCCGGCCTGCCCCAGGGCTGTGTTGGGGGGGCCACATTCCTGCCCYGCTTGACAGAAGACTTGAGAGGAGGGTGTGTTGGGCAGGGGGCCCGTAGGAGACTTGGCTCCATGGAGAGGGCAGGAGGAACTGGCTCAGGGCCACCCTCTCCCCACAGCCATGGAGGGCCACAGTGCCCATACCTTGTTCCAGGCATAGTCGTTGTACTTCAGCGTGACGCCGTCGGGCTGGATCTGGGGAAGCAGAAGGCAGTGACCGATGGGCACAACCCGGCTTGCCCCGGCAGGGTGGCTYGTGCCATGCAGCCTGCCAGCCCCCGCCGGCCCCAGGCCACGGGACAGCTGTGACCACTGACCAGGAACGGGCCGTGCTCCTTCAGGAAGCCTTCCATGGAGCTGCAGCCGGGGCCCCCGTTCAGCCACAGCACCAGGGGGCTGCTCTGGGGGTTGCTCTGGGCCTCCACAAACCTGCGGACGCACGGTCGTCAGTGCCCGGCACCCGGCCGGGGCCCCGCCCTGGCTTCTCGGGCGCAGCCCGGCACCAGCCCGGTACCGGCCCGGCACCGGCGCGGCCCCACGTACCAGTAGTGCAGGTGCTTGCCCGGCCCACCGCAGAGGTAGCCCGAGAAGTGYCGGAAGGAGGGCTGCTTGGCCAGCCCCGGCAGGAAGGTCACCTCGTGGTCCCGGGGGGCGGCCCGGCTCAGCCCCAGCAGCAGCGCGCACAGCAGCACCGGCCCCATCTGCGGGGGGCGGGAGGGGAGGTCGGGGCGCTGCTCGCCGGCAGCGGCCGCGGCCCCAGCAGCGCCCCATGGCTGCCCCGCACCCGACCCGGCTGCCCCCGGCCCGGCCCGCTCCCCCCCGGCCCGGCCCGGCCCGGCCCGCTGCCCCCCGGCCCGCTCCCCCGGTGCCCCCCCGGCCCGGCCCGCTGACCCCGGCCGCTCCCGGCGCGGCTCCCGCAGGCGGCGATCCCGGCGGGCACATGACACCCGCCCATATGACCTCCGGTGCGCACGTGAGCGGGGCGGGGCCTCGCGGCGGCCAATCAGCGCCCCGGGGGCGGCCGGCCCCCGCCCCGGTCCCGCGCGCGCACGTGGGAGCGGCTCCGGCCGCGACCCGCAGAACGGCACCGGGGGGGCCGCAGCGGGGGTCCCGGGGCCCCGCTCCCCGCTCCCGCGGCGCCACGCAGGAGCCCCCGCGGGGAGCCCTGGCACGGGAGGGAGCGGGGAGCCGGCCCCGGCGGGAGCCCTCGGCCCTGCGGGCACGACGGCGGCGGCCGGCGGCGGGGGTGCGGCGCCCGGTGGGCACCGATGGGCACTGCTGGGCGGTGCCGGGCACAGCGGGGACGACCGGACACCCCCGGTTACCGCTGGGTGCCACCGGGCACCGCCGGCCACCACCGGGCACCGCCAGACACCCCCGGGCACCCCTGGCACAGCCAGGCACCACCGGGCACAGCCGGGCACCCGGGCACAGGTGGGCAGCGCCGGGCAGGCCCGGGGAGCCCGGTGGGGCCCGGCTGTGCCCCAGCAGACGCGGGGTCCCCTCCCGCCCTCCCCGCGGCACTAGGACCCCTCGAGCGGAGCCGGCTGTCCCTGCCCAGGGGGGCCGTCACCGCCCCGCAGCAGCTGTGACCGGGACAGTTAAAAATAGCAGCGTCGGCGATGGCTGCCCGGTGCCGCCTCGCCGCGCGCTTCCACCGCGTCCACGGCGCCAACGTCCGCCTGGACGCCTCGCGCACGCGGGCCACCCGGGTGGAGAGCTTCGCCAACGGGCTCTGCTTCAGCCAGGAGCCGCTGGCGCCCGGGCAGATCTTCCTGGTGGAGATCGAGGAGAAGGAGCTGGGCTGGTGCGGGCACCTGCGTGTGGGGCTGACGGCCCACGACCCCCAGAGCCTGGAGGTGGTGCCCGAGTACTCGCTCCCGGACCTGGTAAACATGGGGGACACCTGGGTGTTCGCCATCACCCGGAGCCACAACCGCGTCGCGGCAGATGGGGAGGAGGCGCCGGCCCGGGCACGGGGCCCCCCCCAGGAGCCCTTCCTGCTGATCGAGCGGGTGAGGATCCCCCGCGACACGCTGGTGGGGCGCAGCAGGCCCGGGCGCTACAGCCACATCCTGGACGACTTGTACAAGATGAACGTGCTGCCCGCGACCGCCCGGCGCAGCCGGATCGGCGTGCTGTACGCCCCGCAGCCCGACGGCACCGCCAACATGCACATCGTCATCAACGGAGAGGACATGGGGCCGAGCGCCAGGYGCCTGCCCGCCGCCCGCCCGCTCTATGCCGTGGTCGACGTCTTCGCCTCCACCAAGAGCGTCCGGGTCATCCCGGTGGAATACGGCTGTAGGTACCTGCCCCCTCCCTGGGGCACGTCCTGCACAGGCCAGGAGCTGGGGGGGCTCCGGTGGGGTCACCCCAAGAGTGGGAGTGTCAGAGCATGCCACAGGGCAGAGGGGCACGGGGTAGAGGGCAGAGGAGAGCCCCCGGCCCCTGCAGAGCGCRGGCGAGACCCCACAGTGCCACTGACGGGCGGCGTCTGCCAAAAGCTCTGCCAGGCGGGGCGGGGGGAGCTCGCACCAGCTCCCAGCAGCGGTGGCCAGGGCAGAGCCCAGCCTGGTCGCCCTTCCCGAGCGGAGCCGTGGGGGCGGGTGTTCTGGGCTGCCCCTGGACGGGGGCTGCGGGACCGTGGAGCTGTGCCCCCACAGCGCCATGCTCATCCCCAGCCAGACAGACGCCCCTGACCGGCGCCCAACGCTGGGGGCTGGCGAGCCCTCGCCGTGCCCAGCCTCGCCCCACGGGCACACGGCAGCCCGGAGCCAAGCAACGTTCTGCCTTGGCATCAAAACATCCGGCTGCGCCCCGCTGCCCACCCTGGCACGCGCACCGTGCCCCCGCGCCTGCCGCGTGCCCCGGCTGCTGGGTGCCCTGGGCAGACACCCCGTGATGCCATCGGAGGTTGGGCAATATCCGGCACCCCTCGGCTGGTGGGGAGGGGCCGGGAAGACTGGTGCTGGTCACTGCCTCTTGTGAGGAGTCAGGCCAATTAGTGCTAATTAGCACCATACTGGAAAAATCAGCAGGTGCTGAGGGTTAGGTGAGAGGAGAGCCAGGAGACGAGCTAGCGCCCGCGTGACGGTGGCTGGCCGCGAGCTGTCACGCTGCCGTGCCACCTCTGCGTCACGTCAGCGGGGCAATCTGCTGTCTGCACCCTGGGTGCAAGGCCGCAGACAGAAGCGAGCTCAGACCTGACGGCCGAGGCGCCGGCTCCCCCGACCGCCGGGAGCCATCGCTTCTCTTGTTGGCGCAAAGTTCAGCCGCTTCTGGCTCGAGGCTGAAATCCAGGATTCTCCCTGCCAGCTGCTGTGAGCTGCAGATCATCGCAACAGGGAGGTTAAACGTGCCCGGYCGCCCAGGCCCCTGCCCCCGGGGCGTGCTGAGGGCGACCAGCCAGGGCTGCCTCGGAGGGCCCGTCCCCGGCCACTCGCCAGGGATCGTGCCGGTAGCACGTACCTCTGGGGGAGCTGCCCCTGCTGCCGTGCCACAGGCCGTGGGTCCCCGCGAGCGCCGCGGCTGGCGCAGGCACCRCTGCAGAGGCACAATCTGGCTTCCTGTGCTCTACAAAGATTTCAGTAGCTCCGGTTTCTGCGACACTTCCGTAGGGTTTAAAAATCAGTCTCGGTGCGGTTCTGTTCCTGGCTGGGGTCCGGCTGGTGAAGTGAAAACCAGAAGCGAGCAGCTGAGCCGCTGGCGACACGTGATGTGGCACAGGGGGGCGGGGGGCAGGGGAGGCGAAGGGCATCTGCCGCTCGTCACCCGGCACTCGGCGCAACGCGGCCCCGCGCCACCGAGGCAGAGATAAGCACTCCCGCCAGCCCAAAACGGCCCCACGGTCAGGAGCCGGCTGGGCGCAGCGCGGTTGTGCTCTGCAGAGCTCTACTTTGCCCAACGCCGGCGCGAGCCCCCGCAGGCACCGGCCCCGCAGCCGGCGCGGCGCTCGGCCACCCGCGGTGGAATGGCCGGGTCTCACCCGCGGCTCTGCTCGGGCCCAGCGCGGTGCCCCGGGGGCTCTCCTCCGGTTTGGTTCTTGGAGGCAGTGGATGAACCAAGGCCCGCAGGCTGCGCCCGAGTCAGCTCTCGTTTAACAGCTGAGGGCAGCGCCGGCCGCAGCTAATTGCACCCACGCTGCTGAGCCACCGAGGGCTCCTGGAAGAGGAATCCCACAGGGGCGCGTGTCACAGGAGCAGGAGCCGGGCAGGGCCCGCGCGGGTGGCCCCGGAACGGCTCAGAAGGTGGCTGTCCCAAAGGCGCCGCCGGAGCAGTCCCTGCAGGCAGCACAGCCCTGGCCTGCGGGCGCCCACCCGGMAACCTGGCCCTGGCGCCGGTGGAAGCAGACCGAGGGAGCGGGGTGGAAGGAAAACACAGTGCGGGCATGTGAGACCCCGGGGAGCTGCTGGGCGGCCCCCAGAGAACACAAATGCAAACCAGCCACGGTAACGCATGCCTTGGGCACGTAACTGCCCTCCAACCTGCCTCCTGGTAACGGGAAGAGCCTCACAGCCCGGGGCCCTCAGGCTCCTGTCCCGGCCGGAGCACCTCGGCACCGGCTCTCCCGGGGCAGGACAATGCTCCTGCCGCGGAACAAGCTCACCCACCGCCGCCCTAAACCACGGCGCCTCCGGGGAGCCTCGGGGCCCATCTCCTCCGCACCCCTCTGCTCTCAGCCTCGCCGGTGACTCGGCCAGCTCAGCTGCTTCCTTCTGTTCTCTTCCAGTTCCCTCTCTGCAGACCCTCTGCCGCCTGGTCATCCAGAAGCACATCGTCCACCGCCTGGCCATCGACGGCCTGGACCTGCCCCTGCCGCTGAAGAGCTTCTGCAAACACGAGTGAGGCGTCGAGGGTGCTGTCCCGGGCCACCCCCGCGCCGACAGCCCCACCAGCGGTGGCCGGCGGGGTGCCCGGGTGGGATCTGTGCCCCCGGCTACCCCCTCCAGCTCCCGGGGCCCACCGGCATGCGGCCCCCCTCACCCCCGGGGCGCAGCACCAGAGGGACTTGCCTCCGYGCAGACGGGCGCGCGCCGGCGGGCAGCAGGGTGGCACGGGGCCCAGCGAACAATAAAGCGCTTCCAGCCAGAAAGCGAGCGCGCCGCGGGGAGTGCGGGCACCCAGAGCGACGCGGGGGAGTGGGGATTGCTGCCCGACCCGCGCTGGGCCCGCGGCCGTCGGGGCTGTGCYGACCGCCGGCGCTGCCCGCAGCGGGAGGCCCTGCACACCGGGATGCCGGTGGAGCCGGGCTGGCTGGGGCGGGCACCGCGGGACCCGCAGAGCCCGGGCAGCYGGGAGACCCAGCGCCGCCGGCGGGATCAGCACCCTGTGGGATGAGGCCCTGGCGTGTGCCCGCTGCCAGGCCGGTCCTCCATGGGGTGAGGCCGGCGCTCGGAAGCTCCGGGGGCTGGTGTGCTGCCCGGCTCCTGTCTGCGGGAGGAAGCTGTGGCTTTGGGTATTTTAGTCCCCATCCAAGGGGACTTTCTTCCTCTTCAATGTCAGGGCATTTCGTGTGGCTGCAGGGGGTGCTTCGGGGAGCTGCCTTCCAGTGAGGTGGGAAGAGTCCTATCAAAGGAGGGCTTGGGGGGCTGGGACCCCCCCGCGCTTCAGCAGCCACTCGAGGGAGCAGATCCCCCTCCAGCGAGGAACGGAGCCGGGCCCGTGAGCCGGCGTGCATAGCCCTCAACCCTGCGGGGCTYGGGACCTGTCCGTGGCCCAGGAATGAAGCTGGGATGGCCCGGGTGGATCACAGCGAGGGCCGGGCCGGGCGGAGCATGGGAGGGCATGGCCAGCRCTCACGCAGAGGGTAAATTACAGCCGGGCGCTTGTCCCGGCCGGGCAGTTTCGCTCTTGGGAAAGATGTTTACCCCAAGAGCGGGGATGAGTTATTTCCTGTGCTCCCAGCAGGGAGGTGGACGGGGCGGATGCTGGAGGGAAACCYGCAGCGCCCAGGGAGCCGCGCGGGCAGCAGCCGTTGCTCAGGCACGTGCTTGCGGCCACGAAGCTGGTCATGGCGACCCAGCACACGGACCAGCGACCCTGCCTCGCCGGCCGGGGAGGGRAGCCCAGCGCTCCCCGGCTCCAGGAGCCGGCACCGGGCCCTCCTCTGGACCCCTCACCCTCTGGCTGGTGGGGATGGCAGSTGGCATTCCCACAGTGCCTGTGCCGCGCTGGGAGGGGAGGCAGGGTCGGAGCTGCGCAGAGCAAGAGGCAGAGAAAAAAGCCCTCCGAAAAYCAGAGGGGTGCCCACACGCGCCAGGAAGAGAGATGGCGAGGGGGCCAGCAGGCAGGGCCCTCCAGGCCTCTTCCGCAGCACGGCTGYGGGGTGAAACAAGCAGCTCCAAGTTTACCGAAAGTCGTTTTAGGAAACACTACGCTATATTTAGTCAGAGAGATTCGATAGTATCAGATAATGTTACAAAACCSTCGACCAAGAGGAAATCCCCAACCACGCAGCAGTCCTACTCCTGCAATGGGCCGACTCTACCGAAACCAAAGCGTTAACAAGGGAAGCGCTGATGGGGGAGAACGCTGACGGTGACCGAGCCGCAGCCATGAGTGAGGTCTCCTGACGCCCCCCGCCACGTCCTGCAGGACACAGCCCGCTGCAGCGACGGGCTGCGGAGCTGCTGGTGCTGGAGTTGCTCTTGCTGGCGAGGGGGGACGGGGAGCTCACCCGGCCCGAAAGCAATGCCCGAGGGCCAGGCCTTGTTTGCTCTTCTCGGTATTTTTTCCTCCCCCACCCTGTGCGTGTAAAGCCTTTGCTCTCCACCTCACCGCAGCTTTGTTTGCACTGCTGTGACCCCCMGCGTCCCTCCCGCCCCCCCAGCACACCAGCTGTTGACAAGGGAGGGCGGGTTCCCTTTTCTGAGGAATTGAGAGCAGCTGCCGCAACCAGACAAACAACTCCCACTCCAGACCACGAGCTGCGCTGCCAGCAGCGGAGATTGCCACCCTCCGGATCTGCTGCCTCCTTACAAGCGGGCTCGCTCCACTAACCGGAGGGCACCGCAAGGAGGCAAGCCCACCAAGAAGCGCCGTGCAAAGCCCTGCCTGACCTCACGGGCTGAGCGAGCCCTGCTGCCCCGTCCTGCTGGCAGGGAGGGGCGGCCGCAGAGACAGACGCAGCTCCCCAGCAATACAAGGCTGATTTATTGGCTTTGTTGCACAACACCTCGCAGCAGGATGCTGGAAGGACCTGCAGGCGCTGGCCACGGATCAAATAATTTTGTCACGTGTTATTATACCATCACCTCCCACGCCGCGCCGCCCGTGGCTGGCTCCCAGCYACATCTCCTGTTAGCCAGGTCAGCGGCTGGTTTCCCATTCCAGCGCGATCTGGAGTTCCCAATCCGGTTCCTCAGCTGCCCCGTGCAAAAGGCAACGCTTGCTCGGCAGATAAAGGACCCAAACTGCCCCTTCCATGCCCTGAGGGAGTGACAGTCTGAGAGGAGTCAAGGGGGAAGCCGGGACACGGGTGGAGCGATGAACAGGCCTCCTGCACTTCTGCTGCCCCGCTGCTCCCAAGGACCCGCAGACGGAGCGGCCAGCTCGGCTCCCGCTGGGTGCTAGAGCTTCACCGCGACGTAAGGCCCGATCCAGCTGTYGGCCAGCTCCCGGAGGGTCCTGTACCTGCGCTCAAACTCCTCCCCGCTGCAGTGGGTGAGATGCCGGCTGATMTCCGCCGTGAGGAAAGACACCACCAGGGACTTATCCAAAGACTCGTTCCAGGAGCTCTTCAGGACCTCCAAGAGGCCATCAGCACTGTCTCGCCCGGCCTGACGGGCATCGCTCCCCCCTGCCACTGTCTGCCGAGCATCTCCGGCTGCAAGGTCTTCTTGTCTGAATTCAGCACGGCCAGGATGTGCCGGCAGGGCAGCTGGAAGACCTGGTTGAAGTGGCAAGTGCAGCTGCTCGGGCCTTTCAGGTCCACCCTGTGGGCATCCTCCAGGACCTGTAYGCTGAGAGCATCCCCCCCGGTGCCTATCAGCTGCACGGACTTCTGAGCCACTGCAAACTCGCTCAGGCACAGCCTGGCAGCGGGCTCCGTGCAAATATCGCTCAAAGACTGCTTGATGCGTTCTTCAGTCCTTCGGTTTATCTCCTCCTCGCTGTCACCCTCCGGGTTTTCTGTGGCCTCCAGTTTAGCCGCAGGAGATGAAGGATCTAATGAGGACCGAGGGCCCGYGGGCTCGCTCTGGAGGAGGAGAGCCTGGGGGATTTCAGGCTGCTGCTGAAGAGCCACGGGGAGCTGAGGAGCTGCCGGTGGACTCTGSAGAACAATCACGGGACTCTCAGCAGCTGCGAGAGAGGCTGCAACCGGCTGCTGCTGCTGAGCTGCTGCCGTGGTGGGGAAGGCCTGGACAGAGCTCTGAGATAGCTTACCCCGGCACGACAGGGGCGAGAGGCGAACCCGAGGCAGGCAGGCTTTGCRGAGCTGCCCGAGCAGCACAGTGATCAGGATGGGGAGCGGAGCACGCTGCGGCATCAGGAGGGCTCTTAGAAACACACTTTTGGTAGTGCTGGGCTAAGGAGGTGATGCAGCTCTCCAGAGAGAGCCCAGCGCTGAAAACCTGGCTTAACCCCTGGGTGACCATCTCCAGGTCCCTAAAGTAGCTACCGCTCTCCCCCCAGCTCCTCTCCCTGTGCACGGCCCAGATCTCATCATCGAGCAGCCAGTGCATATGGAGCTGAGGCAGCAAGTCTGGCRTCACCAGGTCCCTCAGGAGGGCGTGCACCTTCCTGCGGTTGCTCTCGGTGGCTGCGCACATGGCGTCGCCCAGGACCAGCCGCTGGATCTGCTGCTGCAGGTGCTTGCGGTGGTGGAAGACAGAGAGCTGCACCGCCGCTGCGGGGAAGGCCTGGGCCAGCGCGGGCGGCTGGGGCAGGCCGGGGCCCACCAGGAGCAGCCGGGTCTCGGCCCCGGCARCGTTGAAGGCCCTGAACGCCCCGTACATGCGGGACAGGCCTCCCGCCGACTCGTCCCGCGGGACGGCGAGATGCACCACCCTGGCCATGCCGCCCCGCAGCGCCGGGGCCGGCCCGGCCACCAGGAAGACGTAGAGCGCCCGGCCCGCCGGGCCGCCCGCCCGGTGCACCAGCAGTGGCCGGGGGAAGCGGGCGAAGACRCCGCCCACGGCGGCGCTCTGGAAGCTGACGGAGGCCATGCTGCYGCCCGCGCCCAGCTCGTAGGCCGCCAGGGAGCCGCCGCCCGGGCCCGCCGGGGCCTGCGCCACCGCCAGACACCTTCCTGCCCCGCAGCCGCCGCTACCGGGGGACATATCCCGGCGTGCCCCGCTCCCTTCCGGGGAGTGCATCCCGGCGTGCCCCGCTCCCTTCCGGGGGAGTGCATCCCGGCGTGCCCCGCTCCCTTCCGGGGGAGTGCATCCCGGCGTGCCCCGCTCCCTTCCGGGGGAGTGCATCCCGGCGTGCCCCGCTCCCTTCCGGGGGAGTGCATCCCGGCGTGCCCCGCTCCCTTCCGGGGGAGTGCATCCCGGCGTGCCCCGCTCCCCTCCGGGGACGCCACCAATCACGGCGGGGTGCGCCATGACGTCGGGCAGCGCTCGGGGCCCCCTGCCGGCTGGGCGCGCCCCCGCCCCTCCGGTACCGGCCCATCGCGGCTGGACGGGGCTCGGGCGCTGCTCGGAGCAGCCGCGGTGCAGCGCACAGGGCCGGGGACCGCCGAGCCCCCCTCTGCCACCGCGCGTCTCCTCGGTGCCCCCGTTACCCAGAGTCGTGCGGGGTCGGCGACTCCTTCCCGGCCGCCTCCCCCGRCCCCGGGGCCCGAGCCCAGGCAGCCAGGATGGCCGCCAGCGCGGAGCTGCGCCGCTCCAGCTCCCGCCCCTCGCACTGCATCAGCAGGTTGGCCAGCTCCAGGCTGGGGGACCGGACTCTTTCCCCCCTGCCCGCCGAGCTCCCGCCGCGGCCCGGGGGGCTGGCCCCGGGGGCCGGGAGCTGCTGGTACCTCCTCTGCCAGCGCCTGCACACCATGGCTTCCTCCGCGCGGCCCCGGTGCGCCCGCAGCACGGCCAGGACGTGCCTGCAGGGGAGCCGGTAGCGGCGGTGGAAGCAGCAGCTGCAGCTCCGGCAGTCCYGGCTCACTCGGTGCGCGTCCTCCAGCAGCCGCACGGCAAGGCTGCCCGGCGCGGGGCTGAGCAGCTGGGTGGATGTCTGCACCACCTCCCGCTCCTTCAGGCACGGCCAGGAGCCCGGGTCCGTACAGGTCTCCCGGAGCGCGGCCAGCACGCAGCCCATCCCTGCCGCGGCAGCCTGCCCGGCGGGCTCGACAAGGGCCGGAGATCCAGAAATAGGGCTTGGTTCTGCCGCAGCACCGGCACACACGTCAGGCTTCTCCCGGAGGCTGCTCCGACTGTCCTCGGTGCCCGAGAAACCCCGGCTCAGGCTTTCCAAGCCTCTGGAATCAAGGCAGTCTGYGTACTCAAGAAAACAAAGAACACTCGCCTCCAAGGACGGCTGCTGGCCAAAGAGGCTGGATATTCGGTGCGTGATGAGGTCCAGGCTGTCCATGTGCGTGCTGCAGGAGCGCAGGCCTTTCCCCACGTGCAGGCACCACAGCGGCTTGCAGGAGAACCAGTTGGTTYGCAGATAGTCATACAGCTCCGGGCTGAGCACGCGCTTCACCAGCTGGGACAGGGCATCCAGACTTGCGGCCGAAGGGGAAAACACGGCCTTCTGCAAGGCCAGCGTCAAGTTCTGCTTGAAGGAAGAGGAGATTTCCGCTTCCTTCACATTATTCTCGAGCAGCCGGACAATGTGATAGACAGAAAGGAGCACCTGGGCAGAGGGAAAGAGCTTGTGGAGGATGGCTTTGTGAAAGAAGGACGCATCCACAAAAACAGCCTGGACCTTTTGCCACTTGGGGTTGAACTCCTTGAAGACAGTCAGCATTTTCCTGACGCTGTGTCCTGTGTCGTCCTTCAGCAGTGACAAGTGCACCACTTTCCCCGCTCACTCCTTACTCTCTACAAGGAAAGCGTACAGAACATGTCCCCCCTCGCTCGGCACCCTGTGCAGCAGGAGGCTCTCGGGGAACTGCATGAACGAGCTCTTCATCTTGCTGGTCTGGAAGCTGAGTCTGTCCAGGCCATGGTCACTGTCTCTGCTAACTGAGGCCAGCGAGCCCCTGTCCACCCTTAGGAAGGTTTTCATCACCTCAGCAACCCTGACGAGCGCCAAGGCATTCTCCTTCGCTGCCTCAGGGAGCGTGGGAGCCCTGTACGGAGCAGGCGCCCCGTCCACCCGTTGTCCTGCGACCGCGTGCGAGTCCTCATCTGCCGCAGTGCTGCTGTCGGTGCCACCTGCCTGCTGCTGCTCACGCAGCTTTGTTGCGGGGCTGTCGTGTGCCGCGGTGCTTGCCGTCGCAGCGGTGGCTCTCGGCAGGGGAAACACCGGGTTCGCATGGACATGGTCGCTGTTCAGTTCGCTGATCACAAGCCGGTCTATGTCCTCCTTATATTGCAACACAAAATAAGCCGRACACAAACTGGGCTGCTGCTTTCTCTTCTTGCTGTATTTTTGGGTCCGGGCACAACCAAACTTCACCTGCATGAACCTGCAAACATTGAGAAAGCGTTAATGGGGGAGGCAATGGTGGTGTAGGCTGCCAGCATTTAGTTTTGACTTTTCTTGCATGCCAACTCTATATTCAATTAGCGAGCACAAAAACCCCACATATGCCAGTCAGACGTGCGGGCTGGCTTTCTGCTCAGCAAAGCCTGGGGCAAGAAAGCTCAGACACAGGAGAAACGAAGGAACTGAGAGTTACAACAGCCACGACCAGACACTACAAAGCAGCCCCAGCTCTTGTTCCCAACAGCGCCTCTGTTTCTGCCCTCCAGAAACAGCAAAGCCATCAACAAAAACTTGACAGCTGCATTTTTGTGTCTTACTCTCTTAAAGCAATTATGTAATTTCTGCAACCCCTCTTCATCTGGAGGAGCAGGCTAGAGCATAGCGAGAAAGGCTTCAAGGCATGAGATTAAATTATATTTTAAGAAGGCAATGGGAGCAGTTGTGTAACTGGAGAATGACCTTGCAGCCTTTGCCCACACAGGCAGATCCACCGACTTGGATGGAAATGAGACGGCGTCACGGCATCACTAGACCTGTTCGGATAAGCAAAGGCTGCGGAATAGAGTACTGCGAGAGGGAAACCTGACAACACCTCTCCATTGCGTCGARGTAAAGGCAGCTGGGGAACGCTAACAGATGCCTATATTTAGCRTCCTGCTACTTGAGTGGAAAAAGTCAGGAGCTATAGTTTGCCAGCAATTTCAAAGATCAAAGCTATAGGTTTTGCTACAAGAGGCAGACAGAATTGTCGACCAGGGCGACAGAGTAAAACAGAGCTAAGCAGCAGCCACAGGACGGTGGAGCGCTAGCCGGGGAACGAGGGGGCAGAGGGAGGGCTGGGGCACGGCCAGGCAGTGAGGGGGGCGGCAAGAGCGACACAAGAACCCCTACGGAAAGGGCAAGCRCACGACCCGGCCGCAGTATTCTTCCCTACGGGTGTATTGCACCACCGGGATCCCCGCTCCGAGCTCACAGACAGCATTCGGCCAGGAACAGGCCCGAGCCCCCGGCCTGTGGCAGGGCGCTGGCGGGGGGGGCGGGAGCTGGCTGAGGGCCCTGCCTGCGGCGCTCYGCCGCGCCGGGGCCTCCTCCGGGGACGGCGCCGGGCGCACGGCCCTGCCTCGGGGACTGCGGAGCGGGGCGGCGGGGCCGGGCCGGGCCTTACGTGGCGTCCTGGCGGACGGCGGTGCCGTGCTGCCGGTTGTGGCAGCGCACGGAGACGCAGCTCCGCAGGCCGTAGCGGCAGCCCTGCGCCAGCGTGTAGGCGCGGAAGCGCTCCCTGAACTCCTCGTAGCTCCTGAAGCGGGCCCCCGGCTCCATGGCGGCCCCCGGCCCGCCAGGACCCGGCCTCCCCGCCGCCGGTATTAAACCAGCTGGGGCACCGCCCACACCCTGAATGTGGCCAATCAGAGGCGTCCCCTCCGGATCGGCAGGAGGCGAGTCAACCGGCCCAGAGTTTTCTGCTACTACCCCGGTGACTGACGGCTCGACGCCCCAATCGTCTGGCGGYCCCCGCCCCGCGGGTGGGCGGCACCTCCCTCTGCGCCGCGCGGTGGCCGGATGTTGCCGCTGTCGGYGGCGCCGGTTCCGGGCCGCTGAGGAGATGGCGGCTCCGGGCGACGCCGGCGGGGCTGGCGCGGGGCCGGGGCCGGTGGCRGGGCGGCCGCCGACCGGCGACCTGCGGAGCGTGCTGATCACGAGCGTGCTGAACCTGGAGCGGCTGGAGCTCGACCTCTTCAGGTGCGCGGGGGCGCCGGGCCTCCGGGACCGGGCCGCCCTCACCGCCGCCGCCCTCACCGCCGCCGCCTTCTCCCCCGCAGGGGCCGGCACCACTGGGTGCCCGCCACGCAGCGCCTCTTCGGCGGGCAGATCGTGGGCCAGGCCCTGGTGGCGGCCGCCCGCGCCGTTAGCCGCGACGAGCAGGTCCACTCGCTGCACTGCTACTTCGTGCGGGCAGGTGGGCCGGGCCGCGCCGGGCCGGGCCGGGGGAGGCGGGCTGCCGGAGGTGGGGCCGAGCCTTGAGCCCCGGCGGCTGGGGGCGGGCCGGGGTGGGAGGAGCAGGTCAGGGAGGGGGGGGCCGGGCTGCCGGTCCCAGGGTCGGGGGGTGCCTGGGGCTGAGAGACGGCGGGGGGACAGGGTGCGGGGGGTCGGGGAGGCTGGGGCTTACGGCGGGACTGGGGCCAGGCAGTGAATCCAGCTTATGGCAGAGGGGCTGGGGAAGCCGGGGCTGAGGCCCACAGGGGTGAGTGGGTGCCGCCATCCCGGCTCCAGCGCAGCAGAGAGAGGCCGTGGGTGGCACTGCCAGCTCAGGGCACAGCGGGCTCAGCCCGCCTGGCCCCGGTGCTCGGCCTCTGTCGGTCAGGTCCCCTCTGTGGTGCGTGGTGGCCCCACGGCAGAACATCCCTTTTCTGTCCCAGGGGACCCCAAAGTGCCAGTGCTGTACGAGGTGGAGCGGACCCGTACAGGGAAAAGCTTCTCTGTTCGTTCCGTAAAGGCCATCCAGCATGGAAAGCCAATCTTCACCTGCCAGGCCTCCTTCCAGCTCTCCCAGGAGAGCCCAGTGCAGCACCAGTTCACCATGCCTGCCGTGCCGCCCCCTGAGGAGCTGCTGACGCAAGAGGAGCTCATCCAGAAGTTCCTGCAGTGAGTGGGGTGGAAGGGGCACGCCGGGGACGCCCTTCTCTGCGGCTGGGCCTTAGGAAGGCGCAGGGATTGGGGTGATTGCCTGAGGAGTTCCCAAATACGCCTGGGAGGGGAGTATAGAAACAGGACAGGGCAGGAGCCGTGTGCCTCCTGCCTTTCTGTGGCCCTGGGTCCCKGGGCTGAAGCCGCTGCCAGCAGGACGTGCCCCTGGCCTGCCTAGCATTAACCTCACTTCTCCGTGGTGGCCTACAGGAATCCCAACTTGGCGGAGAGATACAGAAAGCATCTCAACAAGATTCAAGCCGAAGATGTGCCGATTGATATCAAACCCGTGAACCCGCCAGATATATTCTGCTCAGAGCCGCAGGAGCCAAAGCAGCTCTTCTGGGTGCGAGCACGAGGCTACATAGGTGGGTCCTGCCAGGAGGGTGGTCCCGCTGCCTCACGAGCCGAGGGCTCGGGCTCAAGCTTACGCTGTAGAGCACGCTCGTGACGGAGTGGGCCAAGAGGGTTGTGATTCAGAGGCTGTCTGCRTCCCAGGCCTGCGGGGAAGCCTGGGGATTTCAAGGCTGAAATACGGGTGMGGGTGCCGGAGCACAAAGCGATGCCCGTGTGCTGTGCTCAGCCGTGGTGGGCTTTCCCCAGGGGGCATGGCAGGGGGAGCGGGTCTGAAAGAGCATCTCAGCTCTGCTTGCCCAGCAGCGGACCCTCGGGGAAACAGAGCTCTGGGGCTTTGCTTGCGCTACACGCCCAGGCTTGTCCCACGGCCACCCCGCAGGGGACAGGCAGTGCCGGTTGCTTTGCAGGAGAGACCGACATGAAGGTGCACTGCTGCGTGGCCGCCTACATCTCTGACTACGCCTTCCTGGGCACAGCCCTGCTCCCGCACCGGCAGTCCCGCGTCAAGTTCATGGTGTCCCTTGACCATTCCATGTGGTTCCATGCGCCCTTCCGAGCGGATCACTGGATGCTGTACGAGTGCGAGAGCCCTTGGGCTGGTGAGTCCTCACCGTGTTCCCTGGGGACCTGCGCGGCAAAGGCCAGCCCTGCCCGTCCCGGGGGGCGGCGGGCCGCGGTCTGACAGGCGCTGTCTGCAGGTGGGTGCCGGGGACTGGTGCAGGGACGGCTGTGGCGCAGGGACGGGGTCCTGGCTGTCACCTGCGCGCAGGAAGGAGTCATCAGGGTGGAGCAAACGCCAAACCAGAGCAAGCTCTAGCTGAGGAACCCCCRTGGGCTGGGGCTCAGGCATGCCGAGGGAGGGACCCCGGGACCAGAACAGATGTGGGCCAGCGAGGTGGGACCTGGGCGGCAGCAGAAAGGAGCCTCGAAGGAGACAGGGCTGGATCCAGCACTGCCAGAAGCCCTCTGCGACGGATGGGGACCCGCAGAGGCATCCKCTGTGACCGACTGCCAGCTGCACAGCACGAAACCGCACGCCATGATCGGCCACCCCTCACTTGCCTTAAATAAAGCCGTCAGGTGAACAGCTGGGCTCCGTCCCCTGGATTTTGTCCCTTTGGCCCCCATGACTGCGCTCACCCGAGGGAGCGTCTCCTGCCAGGGGGAGGGCAGGCAGCGCCAGGGGCACTGGGGGCCGRCTCTGCCTCCGCAGCAGGCTGGGTCGCAGGAGGGGAAAGTGCTACTGCGGCACATGCGGCTTCCCCTTCTCACTTCTGCCCTCCTCGCATTCCGGCGCGTCAGTCGCTGCTTCTGCTCGCCCTCAGTCTCCTCCCCAGGGCCGGGCTCGGGAGACAGCCCAGCCGCTGGGAGCCGGGAAAAGGGGACAAGTCAGCCCCCACATCAGTGTGGGGGGCTTGAGGCTTCCTGCTGATGGTGCCCTCGGGGAAGTGAAGCTGAACAGACACAGCAGGCGCCTTGCTCTTCTTCCTACCAAGACTTTATTAAATAAAGTCCTTTTTATTATACAAGTTTTATGGGAAGTTCCTGGCAAGAGCCCCAGACCCTGCCAGAAGCCTTCCCGTTCCCTTATGCAGTGCCAGTATGTCCCAGCTAAAGTTCCGTCCGCTCTGGAAGCCCCCCGCGGCGGGGGAGCCGGCTCCCGGCAGCACCCGTGAGCACCCGGCCCCRCGGGATGGACTAACCACAGAGAAAGTGCATTTTCGAGGCAGCTCCCGGGCGTGGGCTGCGCTGCCCGCGGGAGCGCAGCGCTGCCTCCCTGCCCCATCCCCACCCGCGGCATCGCCCTCGCTGCTCCCGGGCACGAGCCCCACGCGGCCCCCYGCCCTCCTGCCAGCGTGGGCGCCGGCGGCGGGACGCTCATTCCAGAGGCTCCTTGATCAGGCACTCCTTCAGGGTGGGCTGCTGCTGCAGGGGCGGCCCGGCCTCCCGCAGGTCCTGCAGCCGGGCCTCCGAGCGCCTCTTGTCCTTGCCCACCTTCCAGGCCAGGTGGACGTGGGCCTGCAGGAAGGGCCCCAGCAGCGGGTGGCTGCCTTGGGCCTCCAGCAGCTGCAGCGCCTGCTCGCAGCAGCCGTGGGCCTCGCCGAGCTCGTCCAGCTCCTGGTGGCAGACGGCCAGCCCGGCCAGCGTCAGGAGGAAGCGGCCGGAGCTGCAGACCCCCAGCCGGTCCTGCAGCCGGTAGGCGTTGGCCCAGGTGGCCAGGGCCTCGCGGTACATGCCGGTGCAGGTCAGGCGCTGCGCGGCCCGCAGGTCCTGCAGGAAGAAGAACTCGAGGAACTCGGGGGAGCGGCGGATCTCGGCGATGGAGTGCAGGTGGGACAGGAACTGCTCGAAGGCTCGGCTCCGCTTGGCGATGGTCTCGGCGGTGAAGTTCCGGCGCAGCCTCTTCCTGGGGAAGGCGACACCAGCCATGTCGCAGCCGAAGCGGCAGCGCAGGCGGCGGTTCAGCCGCTCAAAGTCCGAGTAGCGCCGGGAGATGGTGGCGGGGGCCTTGTCGAACCGGCCGGAGCGGATCAGGTAGATGGTGTAGAGCTGCGGGGGGAGCCGGGCGTCAGGGTGGTGCCGCAGGCGCGCTGCTCCCGCGGGGCCGGGCAGAGCCGGGTGTGCGGCCGCAGAGGGGCCGCGGCGGGGTTTGCCCAGGCAGGAGGGAGCAGGCTGGGCTGCCGCAACCGCAGCACCCGTTGGCAATAGTTACCTGAGGCTCATCTGAGCCGCCAGCACCATCCGAGCAGCACGGGGAAAGACAGAGAGAAATAAGCGCCAGCCCCGCGGGACCCCCGCCCCGGGAGGGAGCAGGACCGCGCGCCCACCCCTGCGCCCACCCCGCGCCCGCCCAGCCCCGCCGGGCTCACTCACCACGTACTTGGAGGAGCGCTCGCTGACCACGCTGGCGCTGGTGACCTCGAAGAGCAGCCGCTGCGGTGCCAGGCTGCCCCGCGACTTCCTCCACAGCTCCTGCAGCTGCCGGGTCAGCAGGCTGCTGCCGGGGCGCTCCGCCGCAGGGCCCCACTCTGCGCCGGGAGAGGGGTGTCAGCCCGCCCGCCGTGGGGACGGGGCTCTCCCAGCGCCCCCAACGTCTCCCGGCTGCCAGCCCCCACCATCGCAGCCCCAGGGTGCTGCTGCCGTGGGGAGCGGGGCCGCCCCGGCCCCCCAGCACAGCGGCCCCAGCACCTGCCTCCGTCCTCTGCACCCGCTGCCGCCCCCGTCGGCTGCGGCGGCTCCCCCAGCTCCTCTCCAGCACCGTCCTCCTCCTCCTCCTCCTCCTCCTCCTCGTGGCTGGTGAAGCTCAGGGTGCCGCTGAGGCGTGTCGACAGCCCCTCCGTGTCGTCCTCCAGCTCCGAGCTCTCGGGGAAGTCCTCGGCCTCGGAGCCGCCACACGCCGGCTCCTCCCGGCCGCCTTCGCCAGCCAGCGCGTGCCGCAGGCGGTGCAGGATGCGGGCGGCCATCCCGGCCGGCGCAGCTGCCGAAGGGGGGTCAGGCCCGGTTGCCCCAACGCGGCGGGACGGGCAGGGGCTCAGGGGCTGCCCACCCCGGCCCGGTGCAGCGCCGGCAGCCGAGGGCACCGCACGGCCCTGGGAGCCCCCCCCGGTGCAGCCCCGCGCCCCCCTCGCCCCCGGCCCCGCTCCCGCCCGGCCCGGTGCAGCCGTGTCCCCGCTGCGGGCGGTGCCGGCCCGGTCCGTACCGTGCTGGCCCGGGCCGGGCCGTGCCGAGCCGGGCGGTGCCGAGCGATGGCTGCTCCGCCGCGGCTCGTCCCGGGATCCTCCCTGCGCGGCTCCGCCTCCGCCGGGAACCCGGATCGCGGCGGCGGGGCCGGCACGGCCGGGATCGGCACGGCACGGCCCGGGTCGGGGCAGGGCGGCCCGGCGCTGCCCGCAGTCCTTGCCCTCGGCTGCCAGCCCCTGCCCGACCCCACCGCTCTCGTTGTCCCCTGCCCGGGCTGTCCTGGCACGGCCACCCCCCCCCCGYCTGGGGCACAGGAGCCCCGCACCCYGGCGCCTGACACCGCGGGGTCCCGGGGTGCTGATACCCCAATACCCCGGTACCCCGACACCCTGGTACCCCGGCACCCGCACCCAGGCTCCCTGCGGGACGTCCCCTGGCACCCCGCCGCCCTCACCCCGGCTGCCCTCGCCACGCGCCCCGTGCGGCTGGGCTGAACCCCGGCGCTCGCCCTGCCTTACTTAGTGCCGTGCCCGCTCCCTCCTCGCTGCTTTCTTGGGAATGTCTATTAATATCGAGGAACCAGCCCAGCTGCTGCCATCGCTCTGCCCCTGCTCGCCCGCTGCGTCCTGCCCGGGCTCGGATGGGGATCCCTGCGCTCCCGCGGGTGCAGGCAGGTCTGTGGGGGCTTCTGCACCMAGTGCCCGGGGGGCCCCAAATCCTCCCCAGCCCCCCTGCCCAGCTGCTGGGCAGGGTGGGACACACGGGGGGCTGGGCTGCTGCCGACCCCAGCTCCCACCCAGGGAATGGGGGTCCTGGCAAAACCAGGATCCAGGGAACCTCCTGGATGTCCTTGGTGCTGGGACCTTGCAGGTCAGGGTGCTGTCAGCCTGACCCYGCTGCAGCCCCGAGCCCCCGTGCAACCCCCCCGGAGCACCGCGGGGCACGGGCCACTTGGCCAGTGTGTCCAAAAGCCAGTAGCCCCGGCCAGGCCCTGGCAAAGGTGGCTGGCATGGGCTGCGGCGTGCGAGGGCAGAGCCTTTGAGGAGGCACCCGGGCAGATTTCCCACTCTCCCAACAGCACGGAAAGACGGGGCCTTTTCCGGACCCGGGTGCCAGGGACCCGGTACCGCACGGGGGACACGTTCCACGTCCCCTCAGCGGCTTCACGCCCCGGTCCCCGCTGGGGTCTCCTTCCTTGTCTGGGGCGGGTTGCTGCAGCGTGGGTCTGCCCTGGCCCATCTGAGTGGAAAATGGGGGTGAAGGGAGGGGGCCGGAGGTGGYGGGGTGAGGCTGGAGCCCCCGGGGTCTTGGGGGGGTGAGGGAGGGGAYGCTGTGGTGGGGGAGCCCGGCCTGTGATGGGAGCCTGCCCCAGGCAGGCCTGTGGGTTTGGCAGGGGAGCGGGTGATGGTCCGTGCCCGTGCGCTGGGGCAGACAGGTCGGCGCAGGGGGAAGCCCTGGCCCCCTTGTTTGGGTGATCCTGGCCACTCCGGGGCTATTTTTAACCCCCTCCTTGCTGAGCCGCCCCGGGCAGGGGAGTGCTGCGGGGGGGCAGAGCCGCCCTCCTGCCAAGGCTCCGGTGTCCCTCCCCAGAGGGCTTGAATTTCTATCCCGGCTTCAGACCCACATTTAATCCCCTTGGCCAGTAACGTTTTGGCTAAATTAGGTAAAATGCACCTGTTGCCAATGAGCGGGGCCGGATTGCCATCGGGGAGCTGATAGGCTGCCGGGCCGGGGGGGCCAGCGGCTGGGGGCACGCCGCATGGTGGGGACGCTACAAATTGGGGTGCCAGGAGCACCAGGGAGCTTCTGGGGACTTCTGCTGCAGGAGGCGGTGACTCCCTGGGGGAGGGAAGCCGCAGAAATGCCTTCAATGGTAAGAGCCGCCGCGCTGCCACGAGCCGCGTGCCGTGTGCCGCGTGCTGCATGCCATGTGCTGCACGCCGGGGTGAGACCCGGCCGGAGGCGCTGGGCACCGCACGCGCCCGGGGGCTCTGGCTGCTGAGGCACCTCCGCGGAYGTGGCGGGGAGACGGTCCCGGGGGCCGGGCTGACCGCGGCGGGCGAGGGCAGGGGGGCATCAGGGCAGCGCAGCATCCCCACGGGACGTGCCCCGGGGAGGGTCCGCGCAGCTGCCTGAGGGGTGCGGGTGCCTGGGGATGCTGGCTCAGCCCCGGCCGGGGCTCRGGGCTGCACGGAGGTGGTGGTGGCAGGGGGTGGCTGAAAGCCGAGCGCTGGGTCATGCGACACGGCGTCACCGCCGGCTCCGCAGCCGGCCCGTGCCTCCAGGAGAAACTCGATCAGGGCCAACAGGTGCCCATGGCCGCGGCCCTGCTGCTCCCTACAAGGGGAGCYGAGGAGATCCCAAAAATAGCGCTGYGTGCCTGGGATGCCAAGGCTGCAGTGGGGACCGCAGTCCCCATGCCGTGGAGCCCCCCYGGCTGGTGGGGGGCCCTGGGCAGGCAGCTCCCCGTAGCCCACCACCCTCGCAGATGCCTGGGCGGCACCGCAGCTACAGGGACTGCCGGGGGCCGCAGCTTGCCCCGGCATGGCCCCCTACTCCAGCGGGGCAGGGGCTCTCCCCGCAGCCGTGCAAGGGGCTCCCAGCCGTGCCGGGCAGCCACGGTGACCGCTCTCCCTTCCTTGCAGACGGACCAGCAGGCTGAAGCCCGCGCCTTCCTCAGCGAGGAGATGATCGCGGGTGAGCGCAGGGGCGGCGGGGAGAGGGGCCAGACCCGGCCAAGGCGCRGGGCCAGGCTCTGTCTTGCTGCAGCGGCCCCATCCCACGCGCTGCCCGGCCCTGAGCCCCCGCTTCCCCACAGAGTTCAAGGCCGCCTTCGACATGTTTGATGCGGACGGTGGCGGGGACATCAGCACCAAGGAGCTGGGGACGGTGATGAGGATGCTGGGCCAGAACCCCACCAAAGAGGAGCTGGACGCCATCATAGAGGAGGTGGACGAGGAYGGTGAGCGGCCCTCGGCGGCGGGCAGCGGGTTCCGGGTGGGCAGCCTGACCCACGCTCGGCTTCCTCCCCGCAGGCAGCGGCACCATCGACTTCGAGGAGTTCCTGGTGATGATGGTGCGCCAGATGAAGGAGGATGCCAAGGGCAAGTCGGAGGAGGAGTTGGCCAACTGTTTCCGCATCTTCGACCGGTGAGTGGGGGGCGATGCCTGCCCGCCCCTGCCCACGGGGGAGAGCAGGGCCGCATCCTGCCGTCACCCTCCTGCAGGAATGCGGATGGGTTCATTGACATCGAGGAGCTGGGTGAGATCCTGAGGGCCACCGGGGAGCATGTCACTGAGGAGGACATAGAGGACCTGATGAAGGACTCGGACAAGAACAACGACGGCCGCATCGACTTCGACGGTGAGCGACGGCCCCAGCCCCTCGCCCCACGGCTGCCCCCCGGCTGAGCACCCATGCTGCCTGCCCTGGGCATGGCTGTGGGCTGAGGGTGCCGCTCTCTTCCAGAGTTCCTGAAGATGATGGAGGGTGTGCAGTAAGGGACCAGACATTCCTTGGGCCGGCCGCTGTGCCCAGCCCTGCTCCACCGCCGCCCGGGGAGCAGCAGCTCCACAGCGCCTGGCCCCTGGCCGCCCGTGCCGGCTGGGACCCTGCCCCGTGCCGGGGCCCCGGTCTCGCCCCGTTGCCGGCGATGGAGCTTTTYCTCCCGTATGTCGCATGCAGTTTCAGTCTGAGCCTCATTAAAAGGGGAAAGGCTTGGGCTGCTGGTGTGGGATTTCACTGGGTTCAGTGTGGGGAGGGGGCCATGGCACCCTGCCCCCTGCGCCGCTCCCCGGGGAGGGGGACATATCCGGGTGGGTGCCCTGCATCCTGTGCCGGTCGGGGTCACCCCGCGGGGCCGCGCCGGCAGGGCGCAGGGGCAGCGCGGGGCCGCGGTTCCCACGAGCTGCTGGGCGGGTGCCAGCGCTGAGCTCAGACTTTCCATGCGGAGCGGCCAGTTCAGACGCCAGCGGGCGAGGGAGCACRGCCCTGGCCCCGAGGGGTCCCAGCGGGCAGCCAAGCTCCGGGAGCCGGAGGCCCTGGGGGGCTGCTCCTGCCTGCTCCGGGGCAGGGCTGTGGGACCACGGGGGATCTGGGGAGTCACCACTGCCTGCCCCGCACCAGGACCCCCATGTCCCACCCAAAAGGGCACAGGGGACCTGGCTATAAGGTGGGGGGGCAGCAGCAGCCCCTCCCTGCGGGGTGAAGGCGATGCTGGAGCTGCTGTGCTTGGACAGCCTGTACCAGCCCACAGTGCMTCACTGCTCCCCGGGGACCTGCTCCTCCCCAGGCACTCACAGCAGCTCCGCGCAGCCTCTCCAGCCGGGGAGGAGCGGAGGGGACGAGGGGGCCACGCTCCCCAGGCCGGGGCGGGTGGGGACCAGGGAGCACCCGGCACACATGGGGACAGTGTGACTGGCACCGTGCAGCTGGTGGGAGTCAGGGACACGGCTTGGAGCCCGTCGCATCCCCGTGGCACAGCACTGCGGCACAGGGGAGCTGAGCCCCCCAGGGAGCCGGAGGCTGCCGCAGAGGGGCCTGGTCCTGCCCCGYCCTCACGGGGCACGATGGCACCGGGGAGAGGGGACGCGTGCCGCACGCGGGGGGCGGCAGGGACATGCGCAGCTGCCCAGGCTGCCCTCTGCAAGGCCACGGCCGGGCACCGGCAGCTGGTGCTGCAGCTCGGGGGCAGCGCCGATGGCCCCCGGCTGCGGGAGGAGCGGCGCAGGAGGAGCGCGGAGGCCCGCGAGCTCAGCACCGGTAAGGAAGGGGCTGCTGCCCTGGGCAGTGGGGGGGCCCAGGAGCAGCGGCTGCGGTGCCCCCCCTGCACCCACACTGGGGCTGGTGGAGGGCTCCGGGGCCGCCCTGGCTCAGCGTCCCCCATCCCGCAGGGCTGCGGCACGCGCTGCTGGCGGGGCTGCGGCAGGCACCAGTGAGCCCCGAGGAGCGGCGGGAGCTGGAGCGCTTGTGGGTGCTCTTCCTCTCCGCCCTGGAGCTCTTCCTGCAGGACCTGTGCCGAGCCCACCACCTCTGCCAGCTCTTCTCTGCGCAGGGGGGCGGCGCGGCCCCGCTGCTCACCGGGCTGGGGGGCCGGGGGCTGCCCAGCCGCAAGGGAAGCCGGCGTGGGGGGGGTCCCACGCAGCCCCTGGCTGCCCTGCGCCTGGAGGAGGAGATCGAGCAGGTGAGGGCCATGCTGGCGGAGATGGAGAGCAGAGCCAACATCCCACCATGGACAGTGGAGGCCACGCAGCCGGCGGGGATGAGCGGCACTGCAGCCCCTATGGCCGGGGTGGCTCAGGGGGGGCCTCGCACTGGGCACTGCTGCAGGGTGCTCTGACCGGGGGGCAGGAGAGGAGGCGGCAGGGCTGGCACCCCCCGTGCACACTCAGGTGTCACGGCACAGGGGATGGGGCCCTGTGTACCCCCATGGCCCCTGGCCCCCTGCCCGGGCAGGCGATGCTGGGGGCTGCCCCCACCCTGCGGAGGGAACGGGACCAGCTCCGGGCACCTTAGATGTTAATAAAGCCCCTGTTACCCCGCGAGGGTTGGTGTCCCTCCCTCCCTGCCCACGCTTGCAGAGGGGCTGGTGGGACCCTGGGGCTGGGCTGACTGAGAGAAGGTGCCTCCAGGCACTCACGGCGTGCCAGGCTGCAGCAAAACCCCCAGAAGAAAAGTTATAAACGTGCATTTATTTATACATTAACTGTGGCTCGGACTACAAAATTAATTTAAAGACAGCCTATGATACAGAAAGCTGGGGGGAGCGGCCGGACAGGGAGCGGGCAGAGACCCAGGTACGACGGGGAGAGGCAGCGTGGGTCAGGTTTCCTGGCTCTTGGCCTGCTTGGCGTACGTCTCCCGCACGTACTTCTTGTAGGCTGAGGAGAGAGGGGGCCGCGGGGCTGAGGGTCCCAGGGCAGCCGCGGGGCTGGGCAGGCAGCGGGACGCAGCGGGGTCGGGAGACTGCGCCGCTGCCCACCCCGGAGGGAGGGAGGGTGGGACGGGGCGCCTGCCTTGGGCACTCACCGGCTTGGTTCTTCCAGAGCTCGGCGGCGTGCGTGTTCAGGGGGCTCTCGATGTTCGGCTCTGGGGACAGGGGCTGGGTCAATAGGCGGGGTGGCCTGGACCCCCGAGCCCCACCACCGACCCCCTCCCCAGCACCCCACAGCAGCATGGCCACAGGACCCACCTGCCAGCAGGCTCTGGATGGAGAGCAGGATGGTGCGGACGTCGTAGAGGGCCGACCACTTGTCCTTGAGGATGTCGAGGCAGATGTTGCCCTGGGTGTCGACGTTGGGGTGGTAGCAGGGCGTCAGGAACCGCACGGTGGGCGCGGTGTAGGGGTACCCGCTGGGGAACTCCAGTGACAGCCGGTACCGCAGCTCCTCGTAGGCCTGGGGGCAGGAGTCAGGGGCGGGGGCCACAGCCCCGGGGGGGGGGGAGGGGGGGCAGCCCCATCTGGGGCGGGGGGACGCGGGAAGGCCTGAGACCACCCTCGGCCGGAGGGAGCAGGGTGGACCCGGGGCCAGGGCCCCCCGCCAGCCCGGGGTCCCACCGTGCCGCGTCCCGGCCGCTCACCGTGCCGGCTGCGCCGTCGATGGTCCCGATCCACTTGAAGAGGTTGTCGGACTCGGGGAAGGCGGAGATGCCCTTGTCACCGGACATCTGCGGGGGCAGCGCGTCAGGGCGGCCCGGGAACGCCCGGCCCGGCCCCGGGACCCCCCCCCCGGCCCGGCCCCGGGACCCCGCTCACCATGAGCGCCATCAGCTCCTGCTGCAGCCTGCGGGGGAAGCACACGTTACCGGTCCGGCCCGGCCCGGCCCGGCCCGGTCCGGCGGGGCAGCCCCCGGCCCCGGCCCCGGCCCCAGCTCACCTCTTCCCCACCGAGCCGCGCGCCGCCGTGGCCCCCGCCTCAGCCGCCTTGCGAGCGGCCGCGCTGGGCACGGCGGCGGGGTCGGCGTTCTGCGAGGCCATGGCGGCTCCCGGGGGCGCTGGGCGACGCACCCGCCTGCGGCCGCCGCTGCCCGGGGCTTCACGGGCGCTGGACGCGGCTCCTGCTCCCGGGCGGCGCCGCACCGGGCTCCGCTCCCTCCCGCCCGCCCGCGGCTGCCCTCGGCGCAGGATCCGAGCCCCGCTGCTGCGGCTCTCCCCCGTTCGGCGGCTCCGGTGCGGCCGCTCTCCCCGGTGCGGCCCCGCTCCTCCCGCCCCCGCTCCCGCGCCCCGTTTGAATGTTCCCAACGTGCGGCCCCTCCGCCAATCAGCGCGCAGCTCCGGCCGGGCCGGCCAATCGTCGCTCGCCGGGGATGCGGCTGCCACGGTAACTGCCGGCGGCCGCGGATTGGCCGCTGCCCCGCGAGGCGGAGCCGCGAGACCCGGCGGGCTCTTAAAGGGCCAGACACCCCCTTCCCCAGGAGGCGGCGGAGGCAAGTGCGAAGCGGCTTTATTAGGGGTCGGGGGGCCCTCGGGGGCGGGCCCTCAGGGCTCGGGGGGGTCCTCGGGGGGCGGCGCGTCCCCCCCGCGGCGAAGCGTCTCCATGTGCTTCTGCATCTTCTCTGTCATCCACGCGGGCGGGACGAAGGGCTTCAGCTCCTCCAGCCGCAGGTCGACGGAGTCCCTGGGGAGAGGTGGGGTGAGACAGAGGGACCCCAGCACCCACCATGGACCCCCGACCAGCACCGAGCCCCAACGGACCCCGGCACCCACCATGGACCCCCGACCAGCACCGAGCCCCAACGGACCCTGG
>JASVER010000090.1:3424441-3462123 GCA_030449065.1 Oceanodroma leucorhoa | reverse complement strand
CTGGGGGGCGCGGCCTGGGGCTGCGGGCGGGCGGCGGGGCGCTGTGGGGGCGGCGGGGCAGAGCCGCGGGCTGCACGCAGGGCCGAGGGGGCGAGGCCGGCTGACCTCGCCCGTGGAGTTTAGCACACCCGGCTCGGCTCCCCCCGTGCCTCCACCGCTGTTTGTCCCCCGTGGCGTGTGTCACCCCCCGGCCCGGGGGTGCGTGGTCCTCTCGCAGGCAGGCGGGTGCCGGGTCGTGTAAGAGCACGCCGCGATAAAGCAAGCCGTGGGTCTAAAGGAGCGCGGCCCCGCKGGTGGGTGCGGTGGTGGCTCTAGAATAATCCTAAAGCCTTCCGGGGCCGCGCGGTCCCACCCTGCCCAGCCAGGAGCGGGGCCTGTCCCAGAGGAGGCTGGTGGTGTGTTGACCCTGCCCATGAGACCAGAGTARCTGCAGCTGCGGAAGGGTGAATGTTTGTCCTTCCACGATCTGTGCGTTCTTTGTTGTACTATATTCTACGCCTGAAACAAAAATAAACTCGTTGCAGTTCCAATTGACTTTCTCCTGCAAGTCTCTYGTCTTTCTGGAACCTCATTGTTTATCTGAGGAAACACTCAAAACCAGCGTTTCCTCGTCTTGTCCAACGTGTGCAGAATAGTCCAAATGACTTCTCCGTTGTTTTCTAGACCTTCTTACCATGTCTCATGGTCAACAAGAAGCTTTTCTGTTGGGTCAGGTGGATAACAGCATTTTCTTTAGTTAAAAAACATCTGCTGTGTTGCTGGTAATGTTCTTCCTTGTTACTTTCAAGACAGATGAACCAAAGGGAGGGGTTTCCCGGAGCACACGGTGCTGCGGCCCCGCAGCGTCTCGTGTTGGAGCGGCCGGTGTGGAGGGTGGCACAGGCAGACGCGTGCTCGAGCAGTCGTTCCCAGTTCGCTCTCCTGACGCGCTCCGTGTGCGAGCGGGGAAGCGCTTGGCTGYGCCGCAGAGAGGGAAAGCGGATTCTCCTCCTCTGCCGGGTTTGCCGGACGCTCCAGCGCAGCGCCTGCGGTGCGGGCGCGCGTGGCGGTGCCTCCAGAGGATGGTCTGTGGGTGTCTCCCAGCATTTGTCACTGCGTCCTGCGGTTGCGTCCCCCCAGCGTGGCCGGTGTGATTCTTCCACYGTAGCTGTCGGCCCCGCAGTGACCACGCTCGGCACCCGTGGGAGACCAGGCCGGCCGTGAGAGGAGAGGCYGGGTGACTCAGGCTCATGCACTGGAAGAGGCTCCTGCCCGTCTTGTCTCCTTCCTGCCGCTTTGGCTGGGGCTGCCTCCGCCGGGGTGAGATCAGGCTGATACACAACCTGATCTGCGGATGTGGGGCCAACTGAGTCATCGTCAGTGTTGCCATAACTTCATTATCATCAGCACTGGGCTTTTTATGTGCTTATTTTGGTTGCTCCACATTGTTAGCCACAAAAATTGGACAYTGTCCAGAGGAGAGGAAAAATGACTATGGAAGTAGAAACTCAYGGGGAAAGGTGAAGGGGATGGTTTTGTTTAACCTGCGAAAGCCCGATGGAGAGAGGGCTCAGCTCTGTACGTGTGCTGCAGAGAGGACACCACGAGAGGACAAGAAGTCCTTGTGTTGGTTTGAATCAAGTGAGACTTGGATCAGATCTTTGGAAAAACTTTCCAATTACAAGATGACTTAAATCCTGGAACAAATTCTCAATAAAGGAGTCCCCGTCTTTGCAGGGGTAGGGGTGTCTTTTTAAGAGCACAKCAGAACAATGTCTGTCTTACCTAAACAAAACTGATGACATGACTTGTTTGGATCTCCTCCAGTCCCCACTCTTTAACGGTAATTTTTCCGTGGATCTGTGCKGTAGGTGCACATGACAAAACATGCCAGCCTGCAAAAGTCTGCCAGACACGAACTGCCGTTTCRCAGCTGGGGTTACCTGAGTTCTTCTTGGATTCACGGAGAGACTTTGGACGAGTCCCGTCTGTCCCCCGTGTCCGGAGTGCGGACAGGCCTGTGGGGCGGGCAGGCTTTTGGCGGCAGCGGAAAGGCTGTTGAGCCCAATCCCACATCCTGGCTTGGCAGCAAGGCTCGTGCAGGCAAAGCTTCGTTATCCCGCKGGATCCTCACGGCAGCGTGGGTCTGCCCTTGCAGGTCACTGCAGGGCTGCGGCGTCAGAGGACGAGCAGCACAGGGGGTCAGGAAGGAGGGATGGGATCGTAGCCTGTAAACTTTAACAGCATGCCATTGCTTCTTAGCATCAAACGCTGTAAAATTATACCAGCCTTCACAGAACGACAGCTGGCAGGACATCGCAGAGGGGTCTGTGTTTCAGTGGGCTGAGGTGGGTAGGAAGGGGAACAGAAGAGGGAGAGAAACCGAGGGGTTTGAATGCCGAGAGCCCCTTCCCATGGATCTGGTCAGCCTCAGGAAGCAGTGGGGACGTTTCGTGTCTGCGGAGCCATGTGGGCGTGTGGGAGGGTCTGAGGTGAGCTCCTCCGCCCTGTGGAAGCGGGATTTGTGTGGATGCTGCGAGCTCTGCATTGGGATAGTGAGCCGACCCCGGTGCGGGAGCAGTGCTGCTCATCACTGTGGGCATTTGCTCTTTCTTCCAGGTTTTTACTCGCTCTAGCTTCTTCTTCTGCGGACAACTGCGGCACCAGTGCCTGTAAGATCCCAGTGAGGGGCCGCACACGCCTGCCGCGTCCTGCCGCAGCAGCAGATGTGATTTTTTTGGTTTACTTTTCTCTGTTCACCCTCTGACCTCTCATGAGACTGGTGCTGCACTGCAGGTAATCAATGAGAGTCACAAAATGGCTGATGAGGAGAGGGGAAACATGACCAAAAAGCATTCGGAGACCCAGATAATGTTCCTGGTGGGCACACAGCAACCATTAGTTGCTCCCGAGAGCGAGCCGGAGGGCTCTGGTGCACGTCCCCACTCTCCATGGACCTGCGCTGCCGTGTGCGATGGGTGCAGGTACGATTCTGCTCTGCGGGGTCCGAGTCGTGTTGCTGGAACAGGACCTGCAGGATTCATCTCTCCGAGGCATTTATTTCAGTAGAGAAATGTGCTTGTAAGGCATTCTCATTCATTAGTTCCCTAAATGTTAACTAATATCATGATCTCCTAAAACGGAAACATGCCAAAACGACGGCGTTGTCCCCAAGAGGAGGAGCCGCCAGGCGAGCGCGGGGGCAGAGGCAGAGCTCTCTGCCGTGGCAGTCCTGGGGTTGGAAGGAGCCCYGCAGCCCTGCAAGTTGTTCCGGATCGTTTGCCAGATGCGTGGAAGGGAGTCGACGCTGCCGACACCGGCAGGACGGCACAGACTGCTCCGCGGGGTGTCCTGCTCGACGGTGATTAACAGCGACAGCAACGCGCGATAAGCACCGGGCCGTCGGGTTAAGCCGTGGAGCTGCGAGGTGTGAAACACTGGATCTTCGACAGACACGGGTGGTTCGCGTAGAAGTTGCATCCAAATTGAGTCAYGGCCATGAGGAGAAGACTCAACCTGTACTTAAAGCATATTTCTTGCACTGAGCCCTCTTCCCACACAGGTTTAGCAGCACGGAGCTGTGCACCTTCCCKCTCCTGAGTCGAGTCCCTTGCACTGCCCCTGCATCGCTTTGACGTGACTTTGATGGAAAGCTCTTTGAGCAGGAACTTTGCCTTTTCAGTTTTCATGGCACACACTTGCTTAGAACTGTAGAAATAATGTCGAGCTCAAACCAATTAATTTYACTTGCCCCACAGTTGTGGATTTAAACTCTATTTGTCTTTTGATCCAGCAAGTGCAACCCATTCTTGCCTGGTGTGTCCTGGCCAGACCGGTCCTTAAGTTCTCCTGTAATATTGATTGCACGTTGGTTTGTGTGYAATTGAAGAAGAAATAATTAAGTAGGGAAGGAAAAAATTGCAAAATCAGATTCTGACTAGCACTTCTGTGTGACTTGAGAATAACTTAATTTAAATGGGTTGACACTCACATAATTGAAGTTACTACTTAATCTGTTATCTCAAAYGTATTAAATAAGTCTTTACCCTGAAATCAGATGCAGAGAAAAGGGAAGTAAATGTAGCAGTGCATTTAATTTTTCATTTACTCTTAACGTGGGTCTCCAATGAACGCCAGCAGTTTGGACCTGGGGTCTGAAGGCAGATTCCCGTGCTCTCCTCGCCTTGGGTGAGCGCTCGTCCTTGAAATCCTGAGACTTTTCCCTCCAGAGAGCTCCATTTCAGCGGAGCACCGTTTCACCGGAGCAGACCCTTCCGCTGGATTCGCAGYGGGGGGAGCAGCCTGAGCTCTGGTCCCCGGCTGCCGAGGGGAAATGGTTCCTCTGCTTACGGGTCTCCAGGGACTGCGGGCGCTTGCCCTGGTGAGGGGGATGCTCAGCCTTGTCCTTAGGCTGGGGAGTCTCSGCTGTGGGCAAAATAGTCTCGCTCAAGGGAATTTTTAATTGATTTCATCTATTGCCARTTAACACAAACTTCTRCTCGCTGATTAGAGATAACAGATGTGCCCACCGGCTGCAGCCCGTGGCCTCCTCCCGCACACACACTGCTGCCTAAACCAGGCGATCCGTGCCCAAAACAGCCCTCAGAGGTGAACGGAAAGGGTGCTCGTGCGTGCACTAGCTGGGTGCTGATGCTGCCTGCRGATGCTGTGTGCTCCCCTGGGTCCCCATGCTGTGCTGTTTGGGTGCYCCTAAATTCCTGATTCCCCTAATTCTTGGGGAATTCATTTGGTGTTCGTACATGTGACAACTGCGCGCTCCTGCGTGAACTCATTTGGTGCTCATGCATGCTCATGCATGCAGTTATTGAATGCTCATGTGTAAATTCACTGGGCACTCACGCATGGACACTAAACCCTGCAATTTAWGTTCGTGAGTTCCCAGAAAGCTGCTCTGAGGGTGCCTTGCCGGGGTCTTTGGCTGGGCTGGATGCAGGATTGCACCGAGCTCTGTCTGCTCCGGGTGCGTGCCCAGGTCTGCGCGGGGCTGCCCCGCAGTAACGGGATTCGGGGGAGGCCACAAAGGAGAAGGACCCCGTGGGGCCGGGGGAGAGYGTTAATTTGCTGAGGAGACTTTCAGCTTGCTCATTTGGATGCCAAAACCTGGGGATTTACATYAGTAACATTGAAAGATCTGGAGCACACTGCTCGTGAATGGAACAAGCAAATGAAACACTGGATTTCAAGACAGATATTCAAAAGAAACCTTGAATATTAGGCCTACAAAAATCTGCAGATAGTGGCTCCTATGCGAAACAGYAGCCTTGGGAGCAAGGGGCATTTGCATGTGGAAGGAGGGAGCTCCCCAGCGCTGCTGCCTGGGTGGGTGCTCATCCCCTGCGCCCATTTCGGCTGGGACTGCGGGGCAGGGACGGGCTCCCGCCTGCGGGCAGAGCCCAGYGCTGGGGCAGTGCAGGTGGCCGCTGCTGCTGGTGAAGCTCGCTCAGTTTCCCAAACATCTTTCTGAGCAGCGGCGCGGCTGCTGCTRTCTGCCAGGAGATGCCCCGTCTCGGTCAAGAGCGCTCGCCTTCAAAACTGCTCCGGGTTTTGCGTGTGCGTGCTTCCCACCGTACTCCCCTCGCGGTTTTAACACAGCAGTGACGTGAAGAAACGACGCCGGTGGTGCTGCAGTACGAGAAGTGGTCTGGCTGCCACGGATGTTTATTCCTGCTGGATTTTGAATACAGCAGTTAGCCAAAGCCATGGTACAGGACCTGCGCAGCGAGCGCTGTGCTCCCGCGGGACGGTGGCAGACGGTGCCGTTCTGGAYGGGGCTGCCTCTGGGCTGGCGCTTTCCTGCCCTGCAGCTAACTGGGACGRTCTTTGCAAATCCCATTTAATAAAGCAACGGCGCTGGAGTCCCGCTCCTTCACACACCTCCCAGAACGCTCTCGGGGAAGTGGGAGATGCCCCGACAGAGGCAGCGCTGGTGGCAGGACCCACGCCGTCTGAAGGATCCCGGACCCCGGGCCGGGACCTGCCCAAAGGGCCCGGCAGGAACGCGGGCAGCCCTGCCTTCTCCCGCCTGGCATCGCAGCGGGCGCGGGCAGCATCCGGACCCGGGGAGGATGGTTTGTCCCTGGGTGCTGCTGGGCGGCAGTGGTGGAGGGGTTGGTCACAGCCTTCAGCAAGGTGATGGGGATTCCCGTCAAGAGCAGTGGGGAAGGATCTGCCTCCCTGCAGCCGGGGTTCCCCCTTCCCTCCTCCCCGTCCCCGTGTTGTCCTCCCCGCGGCATGCAGCCGACTTTGGATCCTGYTCCTGCCTTGGTTGTGGGTGGAGAAAGGCAGCTGGAGTGGCTCTTTAGAGAACAGAATTACAGTAAAATGTGGGAGGTTCCTACAAGTCACCTGCGATCTGCTTCCTCCCATTCCCGGACCYGGGCTGCCGGGGAGGAACTTTAAATTGCCGCCCGGGTCAGCCCCAGCCACTGGCTCCGGCAGCATGACRGCGAGAGGCATCTTCCTGCTGGGGCTCCTCGCCCTGTGGGCAGAGCTGCAGGCAGCACCCACCGCAGGTGAGTATGGGCGTGCTGGAAACACCCGGCATCTCTAGATTTTAAGAATATTTTCCRTATTTTCATAGAMTCATAGAATGGTTTGGGTTGGAAGGGACCTTTAAAGTTCATCTAGTCCAACCCCCCTGCAATGAGCATGGACATCTTCAGCTAGATCAGCGTTGATGATGATGTTCAGTGATGTGTGTTTAAATGTCTGTTTTCATCCTTGTATTCATGAAAGCTTCATGTCAATAGTTGTAACCCATGTGAGGTTTAGCCCTTGCTTAAATTTTATAATCTTCGAGTTCTGCAAAACTCCTGCCGAGGAYGGCGACGGCGGTGGCACCAGCGCGCGGGCGTAGGGATGCTCGGGAGGAGGTTTGTCAGTCGAACCAGCGACCAGGGCAGGGACCGGTGGAAACGTCAGCCCGGCCAGAGCCCCGGGGTGCTGTGGACGGCACCGAGATGAGCTGSACCAGACCCAGCCTGGGTGCCTGGGGGCCGGGATGATCCCTCCCGGCTGGGCAGAGCAACTTCCATCCGTGGGGCTGGGACCCCCTGGGGCGAGTGGGGACCCCCACCCTCACAGCCCTGCTCGGGGCATCTCTAACCAAAATGAGAACCCGCAGGTTGGTCGAGCCCAGCTCCAGCGGGCTGAGCTCYGCCGCCCACCCGCCTGTGCCTGCCTCGGGCCAGCGCAGCAGGTTCCTCGCCCGGGCTGGCAGCTGCCCCTGCGCTTTGCTTCGTGGCAGGTTCAGGGCGTCTCCCCCCCAGAAAGCACCAGCCCCGCCGGGGGTGCAGCTCTGGGAGGAAGGAAATTCTCAAAGAACGATTATTTTTCCTTCTCTCTTTTTTTTTTTTTTTTTTTTAAATGGCCAAGTTCCAAAGAAGTGAAAATTGCATTTCTTTTGAATGAGCGGTGAAGTGATTTTGAGAGCAGCGTTTGAGATTTTATGGAACCCCTCCTTTCCAAATGCTCCTGCCCATGTTGCAAGCCAGGCTGTTTTATTCTAAGGCTTAAACTCCAAGGCAGCAACAGCTCCTGTGCCGCAGGAGCCGGGTTTGCTGTTGCTCTGTAACAAGATGCTGGGGCTGTCGCACACTGATGAAAATGTGTTGAAGAAGCTTGAGTTTCTTTTGGTCTCAGTTTACAGGCTGGTTTTAAGCCTTACGACACAACCCACCGGCGGTGCTGGTGCCTCCATTGCTAACGAGCTGGTCCCGTTCCCTGCCTCGGAGCGATGTCAAGGGGCCAGCGCTGCCCGTGGGGAGCCTTGAGCCGCGCCGCTGGGCTGCGGAGCGGGATCGACGGGAGCGCGCAGGCTGGCCTCCTAATGCGCTCGGTGGTGTATTCATGCCCTGGTTAAATAGCACGTGCTGTATTTGTATTTGTTTTGCTAAGAAGTTGCTGCAGTCAATAGCGCAATGTTCACCTGTCCCCTGCACCCCCCCGGGAGCACCCCAGGACACACACACAGACACACAGACACGCAGACACGCAGACACACAGACCCACAGACCCACAGACACACAGACGCACAGACACACAGACACACACACAGACACACACAGACACACAGACATGCAGACACACAGACACACACATACACAGACACACAGACACGCAGACACACGCAGACCCACAGACACACAGACACGCAGACACACACACACACAGACACGCAGACCCACAGACCCACAGACCCACAGACACACAGACATGCAGACACACAGACACACAGACACGCAGACACGCAGACCCACAGACGCACAGACACACAGACACACAGACACACAGATGCAGATGCACAGACACACAGACACGCAGACCCACAGACACGCAGACACGCACACCCACAGACACGCATTTTCTTGCTCTTCCTCTCCAAGTTCTGGCACAGCTCTCACAGCTCTGTGCCTGCCATCGCCCCCGCAGCTCTCCCCCCCCCGCCGGGGCGGCCGGGGCTTTGGGGGTGCCGGCAGCTGCCGGTGCTGCTGCCTGCGAGGGTCGGGAGTGGGGTGCAGACGGGTGCAGGTGGTGCGGGGCTCACCGCAGGTGCCGGGACAGGCTGCGGCGTGGCGCGGTGCAGCTCTCGCCCAGCTGCCCCGTGCGGCTGGTGCCGCGGGTGGGTGCTGGCCYCGGTGCAGAGACGCCCAGGAGTCCCGGGCGGGCAGGCGTGCGGCGGTTCCCGCGACGGCTCCTCCGCAGCCCTGCTGCTGCCGGCGGCGAGGGCCCCTCGGGCACCGGCCCCACCACGGCACCGCCATGCGCCGGGAGGCACTGGCGTGGCCCCGGGGACTGTGTCGCCCTGGCTGTGCAGGCAGCAGCAGGCAGGCAGAGGCCTGAAATCCCGCCGGGAAAARCCGCAGCGGAGAAGGCAACCGTGCGGTGCTGCGGCAAACGCGGCTGCTGCGAGTGCAGGGAGCATCCTGCCCTCGATGCCCCWGCTCGGCGTCAAAGTGCCAAGTCTGAGACCCTGAGCCATCACGGGGCAGATCCCTGTGGGCTTTGCCCATCCGGGAGCCCTGTGCGGTGATGCGGGGTGCTCGCGGGTGGGAGCCGTGGGTGGGAGCCGTGGGTGGGAGCCGTGGGTGGGTGCCGTGGGTGGGTGCCGTGGGTGGGAGCCGTGGGTGGGAGGGCAGCGCAGCGCTGGTGCCCCGGGGCTGACGCTGCCACTTTCTGCTCCCTTCCAGGGCTCCCCGGAGCAGCCCCTGCCCGGCGGCCGCAGCCAGGGCAGCCTGGAAGCACTCTGCCGGGGAAGTGCCCTTTGCCTGGGGAAGAGCCTCCCGCGGTGCCCGCTCCGCAGCCCGGCAGGGTTGCCCCAGACGGGAGGTGGGAGTCGGGCGCGGAGCGGGGGGGTAAGGACCAGCGCCCGCCCGGGGCTGAGCCGGTGGCTGCTGCGACACCCGCCTCGGGGAAGAAGCCGGTGACCGGGGGCGAGCCCGCAGTGGGGAACAAGCCCACGCTGGCTGGGAAGCCAGACACTGGGAAGAAACCCAGTTCAGGGAAAAAGCCAGCATGTGGGGGGAAGACTGAGACTAAGGAAAAGCCAGAGGTCGTAGCAAAGCCGGAAACTGGAGTGAAGCCGGAGACAGGAGGGAGGCCAGACACCGGGGGGAAGCCAGAGACTGCGGGGAAGCCGGAGACCGGAGGAAAGCCAGGGGCTGGGGGGAAGCCGGAGACTGGGGAGAAACCCGTGCTGGGGGAGAAGCCAGAGACCGGGGAGAAGCCGGAGAGTGAAGGGAAGCCTGAAGCGGGAGAGAAGCCTGAGTCAGACCAGAGTGATAGTGGGGAGGGTGATGACAGTGACGACGATGACGACGATGATGATGATAAAAATGAGCATGGTGATGACGATGACAATGGTGACGATGATGGTGATGACGATGGTGACAATGATGGTGATGACAATGGTGACAATGATGGTGATGATGATGGCGATGACAATGGCGACGACAACGGTGATGATGATGACGACGGTGATGAGGATGATGACTACAATGATGATGACGATGATGACGACTACGGAGATGATGATGGTGATGGTGACGATGATGATGACAGTGATGATGGTGATGGTGACGGTGATGATGCTTGGTGACCGATGCCGCAGAGTGTGTGAGGAGCGTGTGGGGCGAGGAGAGCCCACAGTGGGTGGGCACAGGGGCGACCGCCCCCAGCCTCCTCCTCTGCCTCACTCTGCCAGGGCCGGTCCCGGGCACCAACGGCGTTTTGGGCAGGACCTTCTCTTTCCTAATAAACCCCACATGGGGCCACCGGCTTGGTGTGATAAGCTGTCCCTGGTCAGTGCCTGGCACGGCCAGGCCATCGTGGCTGCCCCAGCCCTGCCCTGGGCACRGGGAGCTCCCGCACCCGCTCCTGCCCGGCGTGGGCTCAGCAGGGCTCTTTGCACAGCGACGTGACTCTGTCCCCCGTGGGACGGTCCCGACCAGGCGCCCGCGCAGGACCCGCAGAGCATTTCTGGGCCAGGAGAAACCTCCCTGTGGGGTCTGCTCCCCCAGTTGCCTGGGGCTCCCTGGGGAGAGCTGCTCCATGGCCAAGGCCCCCCGGCATCCTCCGAAAGCAGCCGCCATGGCAGGGCTTGGCCAGGAGCCACGCGGGCATGGACACCCACAGGCCCCGGATCTGGCGGTTTTGCACAGGCGGGGTGCCGGGGTGCACCCCTTGGAGCCTCGCCTGTGCCCGCCGTGCCGCGCCGTGCCGTGCTGGCAGCGGGGTCGGGAGCTGGGGGACCGCTGCCTGTGCAGGATGCGAGGGGCACCCCCAGCTGAGCCCCGGGGGCTCAGGGCAGCCCCGACACACTCCTGCTGCGGAGCTGCACCAAGGCAAGGTCGGAGCTGACTGTGCCACCATGGCCCTGGGGCAAGCCCGGGTCCTCTCTGGGGGTCACGATGGGGTCCCGCCGGGCGCCTGCTCCCGGGAGGGTCTCTGGGAATAGGGACGAGCCTGGTCCCGGCAGGGATGGATGGACCCATGGAGTTTGGGCAGGACTTGTGTGCAGGTCCCCAGGGACCCGCTGGCTGCGGTGGCACAGCCCCTGCCCGGGACCCCATCCCTCCCGCAGGGGCCGAAGGTTCCACGGAGGCTGGCGGGAGCTCTCCAGGAGACAGACACAGCAGGAGCCAGCCAGTGTTCATTGCAGACTGGGTTTACTGGGGAGTGTGGGGGCATGGAGACCCCCGTGCTCAGCACGGAGCTGAGGGTGAGGGGGTGGAGGTGGGATCAGGGGGACGGGTGCTTATCCCGCAGCTGATGGATCCCTCCATGGCCGGCTGTCTGGCTGTCCATCTGTCTGGTGCGGGGTGGCTGCACACGCTGGGTCCTCGGTGCGGGTCCAGGCAGGGGCTAGGTGAATCCTGGGGAGAGACGGGAGCACCCATGTCCCAAACCCTCGCTTCGGAGCATGCCGGGGCACAGACGTTGGCCCTGCAGCGGGGCCCTGGGGCCAGGGCTCCCAGGACCCTGGGCACCCCTCCCAGGGGAGCTGTCGGGGGGGTTGCCGGTCACTTCTGCAGTGTGCAAGGRTGTGCGGGGAGACGGCACTGCTGTGCGGGACGCTGCACCCTGCCATGGCCGCGCTCGTCCCTGTGCATGCGGCCACGCATCCTCGCGCAGCGCCGTCCCGCCGGCTCCCCGTGCCCACCCCGCGCCCGCCCCGCGCCCGCCCCGCGCCCACCCCGCGCTCACCTGCGGACACCAGCCGGGCCCAGAGGCAGCAGAGCCCCAGCAGCAGGAGCAGCGACAGCAGCCGCATGGCGCGGGGCGGGCGGTGTGGGGGCTGCCTGTCCAGCCACAGGCAGGGCTTTAAATCCTCCCGGGGCTGGAGGTTGGTCCCAGTGACCTGGTCCATGCCCCAGCGCCTGGCACACTCTGTCCCAGTGTGACCCCCCCCCGTCCCCTCCCTCCCGCGGGCTGCTGCTGCTCCATGAGCCACACGGGGAAGCACGAAGGTGCTGCCGCTCAGCGCTGGGCTCTGTGCAGCCCTGAAAGAGCCGTGCCGTGCCGTGCCATGCCGTGCCGTGCCATGCCGTGCCGTGCCACAAGACGAGCAGCCGGTGCAGCTTCCTGCTGCGGGGGACAGGTACGGGCCAGGTGGCAGCAAGGGGCTGGGGGACCCCGGCGCGGGGACAGCCCTGCCGAGGCAGCGGAGGTGGCTCCCCGGCCGGCGGCTGTGGAGTGGCACGTGGTGCCCTGGCAGCTCTCCGCGCATTGTTCTGCCTCCGGGAACAATGGCTGGCTCCCGAGGGACGTCCTGTGACCGGACACGCTCCACAGTCCCGCGCTGCCGCAGGCCCCTCAGCCCCGCACCTCCTGGCCAGCCGGTGCCCACCCGGCCCCACRCCTTGGGGTGGCAGCCGGGGCGTGCGGGGCCCCAGTGCCAGGGAGACACAGGCTGCGTGGGGGCTCTGCCCGGGCGTGGGGCTGTGGGGCCATAGCACTGGGTTCCGTGTCCTCACCGGAACCGGGGTGGGTGCCCGGGTCCCCATCACAGGGTGCCGCAGCTGCCTCTCGCCTCCCGCTCCCTTCCCCGGGGCTGGCAGGACGAGCCACCCCGGCCCCTGCGGCCACCCGCTGCCCGGGCTCCAGGCACGGCACGGATCTGCACCAGCACCGTCGCTCGGAGGGACACAGCCCTTCCYGGGGCCTGGCTGCGCGTCCCACTCACGGCTCTGCCCGTGCCCGGAGCCCCACAGCAATTGCTCGGGCCCTGGCTCTCCCGGGGGGCCCCGAAGCCACCCCCAACACCGTGCTGAGCGGGGGTGATCTGCAAGCGTGCCACAGGCTGCACCGGCGGCAGGGGCTGTCCCGGGAGCTGCTGCCTGTCCCTGGGGCTGCGCCGTGCCAGCGCCGCGTGGGGCTGCCGATGGGTCTGCTGGCGTGGCGTGTCGCGAGGGTGGAGGCACYGGAGCCGCTGGGGCTTTCCCTGCCGGCTCCCTTCCGGGAGCGCCTGTCCCTGGGAGAGGCAGGAGGGCTCCGGCACGCTCGGCCAGGCAGGCTGCCTGCGTGTGCGTGTGCGTGTGCACGTGCAATCCAAGCCGGCCACGTGTGGACGCGTGTGCGTGCGTGTACAGTCCATGCTGCGTGTGCACGGGCCATCTAAACCGTGCGTGCCCATGTGTGCCCATCCGCAGTCCAGGCTGGCTGGGTGGCACCGTGCGCTTGCCAGCAGCCGGCTACATGGGGACCCTTTCCCGTCGGTGTGTCCCCGTGTGCAGGATGGAGGAGACGCGCAGGTGAGACCTGTCCTGGGAGCACACGGAGCTGCGAGAAGTGGAGCAGTGGGGAGCTCCACCGTGCCAGGCTGTCCCCGCTCCCCGCAGGGGCTGTCCCTGTCCCTGTCCCTGTCCCTGGGTGGGCAGCAGAGACAGTGCCCAGCTTGTGTCAGCCCCAGGGAGCGTCGGTCCCGACAGGCCAGCAGGTTCCACGCGGGGCCAGCCGGGATGTGCCGCAGCCGGGGGAACCTGCTCTGCCCCTCGGCTCCCCCAGCCCCTCTCCTGCTGCGCACTCGGTCCAGGCAGGAGCATCATCCTGGTGGCACAGCCCCGTCCCTGTCCCCGCTCGGTGCCCGCCCTGGGAGGTGCCACATTCCTGGGTGCTCCCTGGGCTGGGCTGCCCCGGTCCCTATTTCCGCCACGGTGGAGGTCTGCCTGGCAGCTCTGCCCGGCACGGCTGCGCCCATTTCTCACGCTGCAYGTCCCTGGCCACGTGAGCTGGACAGGGCGGCAGGGCAGGGCAGGGGTCACCGACACGGGTCCCCCGTGGGGTGCGGTTTTCTGTTGCGTGCACCCCCAACGTCTGCCTGAAAGCAGCCCCCCCCCCCCGCGGTGCCCCAAACCCCAGCATCCCCAGGACCACCTCCCGCACCCACCGCAGTGTCCCACCGGCTTGGCCACGGCATTACCGCCGGTGCAGGAACAGCAGGGGCTGCTCTGGAAGACGATGTCAGTGGTTACAGTGATCACCCAGGCGGCTGAGATACCGGGGAGAGATAGCGGGGAAAAATGTAGCCCCGGTGGATTTTGGCACCATGGCCCTGCCCTCCTGCGGGGTGTGGGGTTGGGAGTTTTGGTGCCACCGGGAATGTCCCAGACAGCTGAAGGTTGTGGGAGATGCACTGAGGGCGGCCACTGAGCCGCGGCCCTGGGACCACTGTGGTCCCCATGAAGGGGTCCCCTTCCCTCCGCCCACCCTGACCCTCTGCCCCCCGATTGCCACCGGCATGTCCCTCTGGCTTTGCTCCCGCCCCGCTCAGGCTTTGCCATGTCGCTGTGTCCCGTGCCAGGGACACTGCCGGGGTCTCCATCCTGGGGCTTTGGGGGAGAGGCAGGGAAAAGCTGCGGTGGGGCGCAGGCGGGTCACGGCCCCTCGCTCCAAACCCCACCCTGGATCCGACTTTCCTGGCCTCTCCCCACGGAGCTTTCCTCACCCTCTGCTTCCCCTTGGGACAGTAATTACAGCAGTAATTGGAAAGACAATTATTCCTGCTGAATGGGAACAACTTAATCTGTTTCTCCCTCCTTTTGGCAGGTTTCACCCCACGCCTGCCCACGGGTGCCGGCGGGATGCCAGGGACCCGCCTGCCACCCAGCCCAGTGCTGGGAGCCCTGCGCCGCTGTGGGTCCGACCCCGGGCCGGGAGCGGGGCAGGCTGCGAGCTGTGGCCCATCCCCAGGGGATGCCCCTCACACCGGCGTGATGCAGCCACCAGACCCCGACCCGCTGCCGGGAGCGGGGGGCTGCCGGGGGGTACAGGGCACAGCTCTGCGCAGGCAGCCCCCTGGGAGGGGAGCGGGTGAAGGGGATGGCCCCAAAATGGGAGGGGATGATGAGGTGAGTGGCAAAGGGCCGATGGTGCCTGCAGGGTGGGAAAGGGATAGGAGCATCACCGTCCCACGGGACCTCCCTTCTGCAGCACCGAYGGTCGGCAGGCGAGGTGGTACCCGTGGGCTCAGCCCCGCGCGTGGGACTGTCCCGCCCGGGACGCCCTCCGTCAAACCGGGGGGAAGGGGAGAAGGGGCACGTCCCCCGCGCGACTCTTGCGCAGCGTTTGCCCGAGGACCTGCGCTGCAGGGAGAGCAGYGCAGCGGTGCGGTGCCCCAGACCCTTCCCTGGCTGGTGGCTGTGCCAGGGCAGGTTTTCCGTGCCCTGGCATGGAACCACCACACTCACTGGTAGCGGAGAGGCCGGCGCCGACCTCCCCCTGCCCGTCCCCATCGCGGGCTCGTCCCCAGGGGTCTGCGGGCAGGCGCTGGCAGTGCCCCCAGCCCAGCTGGGGCACAGCCGCTGTCACCCGGCTGGGCTCCCACGGGCTGCGCCGGAGCAGCCGTCCTGTCCTACCGGTCCCCCCGGCTCGAGGGCTGTGGCCAGGATGCCGCTGGGGAGGCCGGGCCCTGCCTGGGTGCGGCTCGTTACCCACATGGCAGGAATTAGCCGGGCTCGGGCGTCAGCCCCGCTCCCTCCGCCCTGCCAGCGCACCTTAAATCCCAGCCCACCGCACCCGGGGCCCAGACCCGTCTGCCCAGGACACCATGGAGCTGCCACCCGGCCGCCTCCTCCTCCTCCTCGCAGCCCTGCTCCCCCTCGCCGCACCGTCTGGCCCGGCCCTGCGCACGGCTGGAAGAGAGGAGCCGAGGACAAGTGAGTGCGCCCAGGGCACGTCCCGGGGAGAGGGATGCTCCGGGTGCCGCTGCCGTCTGCCGCTCCCCAACCGCTCTGCATGGTGCTGGGCATCCGTGGGGGCATGGGGCTGCGGGCGGGCGGGGTCCGGCCCTGGGGCGCTGGGGGGCTGCTCAGCCCCCTGCTCTGCGGCCCTCCCCAGCGTCCCGGCTGCTGTGTCCCGCAGTGAAGCCCGGGTACTGCTACCACATCCCAGAGGTGGAGGAACCGTTGGACGAGGACTGCGGCGCCTGCCGCAGGAACGCCTCCTGCTCCCACTGCACCGGTGACACCGGCTGCCCCGGTGCCACCAAGTGCTGCCCCAGCAAGTGCGGCTACACGTGCCAGGAGCCGGTGCTGGGTGAGGGCTCGGTGCTGCAGYGGTGGGGCTCCGGAGTGGTGGCGTGGTGAGCGCAGGGGTGGGTGACAGGAGGGGTGAGCCGAGCAAACCAGGAAGGGGGTTCCCTGGGGTACCCCCGAGCTCTCGCCGGGTCTCGCAGACCCCGGGGAGCACCACGCTGTGCAGCGGGGGAGCACCCGGGCTGCTGGCGCGTGGAGCCGCGGGGCAGGCGGGCAAAGAGCCAGCTGCCAGGGGGAAGGGTTTGGCGGTGAGAGGGGACTGGAGCTGTGCAGACTTCTCCGCGGGCCCCGGGAGCGCCGAGCCCGGTGGCGTCCCCGTCCCGTCCCCGGCTCAGCCCATCCCCCTTGGACTGCGCAGATTTCTGCTACCTGCCCTCCGTCTGCGGGAGCTGCAAGGCTCTCTTCCGCCGCTTCTTCTTCAACGCCTCCAGCCAGCAGTGCGAGGAGTTCATCTACGGCGGCTGTGGCGGCAACAGGAACAACTTTGAGACCGAGAGCGAGTGCTTCCAGGCCTGCTCCCACGTCGGTAACTAGCCGTGCGCCGTGTTCTGCGTGCTGCGGCCGGCGGCTGCTCCTGCCCCCGGCGATGCCCGGCCCCGCTCCTGACCCCCCRTCTCTCAGTTCCAGGTGCCAGATAGCGCCGGCCCGGGGACCGCGGCAGCCTCTGCACGGCCCCTGCGCGGGGGAAGCTGCTGCTGGCRGCCGTGTCCCCGTCCCCACGGGGAGCTGTTCCCCGCGGCGCTGGCGGTGACGAGCGCTGCTGCCCGGGGCGGCTGTGCCAGGGGCTGCGGCTCGCCCGGGGATGCTCGCTGGCCTGAGGCAGGGACGTGCGCCCACGGCGGCATGGCTGCCCCCTCCTGCGCCGTGGTGCCTGGCCGGGGGAGCCTGGCCCTCCCCTGGGGCTGAGACACTTCAATACAAGGACGGGTCCTTGGATGAGCACGTCTGGGTCTTGTCCTTCCTGCCCGTGCGGGCAGGAGCAGGCAGTGCCCGTCCCCCTGGCCACCCCCCCTTGCTGGCAGCGGGCGGTGGGTGCCTTCAGCAGCCCCACACAGCAGCCCCCSGGCTCGCCCCGGCCACCAGCCCGCAGCTCCCGCTGCCTCTGGAGGGGCTCCCAGCCCCGGCTCTGCCCTCAACTGCCGACGTGACCTGGCTGGGAGCTAAAGCGACTCAACGGAGGAGAAATGGCCCCCGCCTCGATGGATGCCGGGGTGCTGCCTGTCCCGCAGCCTGCCCCAGACCGGGGGCTGTGCCTGCACCGCATCGCTGGCCCCGTGGCCCAACCGCGGCGTGGGCTGAGCCCCCTGGCCCCAGCCCTGGTGGGACCATCCCTTCCCCGGCGAGCCCCGGGCCATGCTGGGGCTGCTGCAGGAGCACAAGGKACCGTCCCAGGGCCTGGAGGGGCCAGCCCGGCGCTGCCGAGACTCGGGGGCGGCTGGAAGTGGCCACGCACGCACTTTATTGCTGGAAGGGGACAGGCCAGCTGGGGCCTGTGACTGCCCCGCGTCCCCTAACAAAGGTGTCTTCCTGCTGCGGAGCTGCTGCTCTCCTGTCACACAGCGTCTGGAAAGGAGGATGTGCTTTTAGGGAGCCCCGAGGCTGCGGGGGCGAGGGACCCGTGGCCATGGCTGCAGCTGAGCACAGCCGGCTCTGGCGAGAGCTTCCTCCCGCTCCATGTCCCTTCSGGTCCCCTCGCCCCGAAGGCGCATCTCTGCCGGGAGCAGAGCGATGGCGCAGCGGCAGGAGCCGGCCCTGCAGCAATGCCGAGCCGGGAGCGTGCTGAGGGCTGTGCCCTTCATGCAGGTCTGGCTGGCACCCTGCGTGCCCCGGTGCCAGCCCCGGTGCTGGCACCGGCTTGGCGGACCTGAGCCCCCTTACCACCAGGCACCCGCGTGCAGACGTGGCCGCAGCCGTTGCTGCAGCACTTGTGGCCCCAGGGACACTCCTCGTCGAGGCTGCACAGGTCCAGGCACGTCCCACGGCCCCTGGGGACGGGGCACGCTCCCTCTCTGCCTGCAAGGCAGAGCACCCCACTGTGGGGCACCCGTCGGGGGGCCACCCCGCGGCTCCTGGGGCAACGCCGGGGTCCTGGCTGGCTGAGCTGCATCTCACCTCCGGGGACGTCCACGCAGACACGTCCGCAGCTGATGCGGGTGCACCTCTGTCCCCAGGGACACTGCGAGTCGGCCTCACACTCCTCCGTGCACTGSTCGGCACTGTGCCGCGGCACAACCGCGGCGTCACGCTCTGCGGGCAGGAGAGCACCGACGTGTGGCGGCTCTGAGCTGAGGCCGCGCATGCTCATCACTTGCATGGAAAGAGGGGGAGGCATGGAAGGAAGGGTGGGGGCAGATCATGTCCCTGGAGCAGGGAGGTGCGGGATCCCGTGGGCACAGCCACCTCCCTCGCGGTGACGGCGCAGGGTCCTCATTGGGGAGGGGGGGCCAGGATGCCCCTGTGGGGGTGGTGCTGGGGAGTCCCCAGGCTCCGTCCCAGCTGGGCGGGGGGACGCGCGCCCCGGTGCAAGGGGCTGACCTTGCAGAGAGGCTGGTGTGCAGACGTGGCCGCAGCCGTTGCTGCAGCACTTGTGGCCCCAGGGACACTCCTCGTCGAAGCTGCACAGGTCCAGGCACGTCCCCCCCTCCCTGGGGATGGGGCACGCTCCCACTCTGCCTGCAAGGCAGAGCACCCGTCTGGGGGCACCCGTCTGGGGGCATCCCACCGTGGGGCACCCCAGGGCGGCCCCACAGGGCTCCTGGAGGGCCTGGCTGGCTCTCACCTCCGGGGATGTCCGTGCAGACACGGCCGCAGCCGGTGCCGGTGCACCTCTGTCCCCGGGGACACTGCGAGTCGGCCTCGCACTCCTCYGCGCACTGGCCGCCGGCCCTGTCCCGGCTCTCTGCAGGGGCACGGCGACCCACTGTCACCCAGCCACCCTGGGGGCTGGCGGCCGGCTCCCCCCGGGCAGGCTGCTCCTGCTACCTCTGGGCACGGCCACGCACTCCCAGCTGCAGCCGGTGTCGCAGCACTTCTCCTCTCGCCGGCAGACGCTGTCGTCCAGGCACTGGCTCCCGCGCCTGCGCCGGGGGTCCCAGCACGGCTCTGCCCGAGGGCATTCCCCGGGGTGCTCTGCAGGAGGAGGGGAGCCAGGCGAGGGTGCGGGGTCCCCGCGCGTCCCAGCGCCGCTCAAGCGCCGCTGCCCTGTGCCGGTGGCCGGGCTACCAGCACTCACCTCTGGCAGGGCGGGTGCAGCGCATGCTGCAGCCGGAGAAGCAGCACTTCTCCTGCCGGGGACAGTCCCTGTCATGGGTGCAGGAGTCCTCCTCCGTGCACAGCTCCGGTGTCCGCCGCGGCCTCACCTTTGGGCACTCGCCGGGTTTGTCTGAGAGGGGTGGGAAGGGGCAGCAGTGGCAGGGGCAAGCACCCCCCCGCGCTGCGGGCACCCGCCTTCCCAGAGCCTCAGGGCACCCTGACAGTTGCACCCCAGGGGGTCCGAGTGCCTGCCCTGTGGCAGCACCGCCCCGCATCCTGCCCCGCAGGAGGTTTGCCAGCGTGCCTGGCGGCGTGCGGCACCACCGTCCCGGTGACTGTCTCCTCACCTCGTTCGGGGGCCGAGCACACGTGGCCACATCTGCTGCTGCAGCACTTCTCAGCCCCCGGGCACTGCCAGTCCCCAGCGCAGGCGGTGCCGCATGGGGCCGTGGCGGTGGGTGCCTCCTCGCCCATGGGGCAGATGCCCGGTTTCTCTGTGGGGCAGGAGGCAGCGGGGCTGGGGGCACGGTGGGCGATGGCGAGTCTCCCCCACCCAGACCTGCAGCCCCTGGAGCTGGGGGGGGACCCCTGCCCGCTGCTTCCCTGCCCTGCCTGGCGCGGGGCCGAGCGGCTCGCACCTCGGGACGGGGGCAGGCAGGTGTAGTCGCAGCCGCGCAGGCAGCACTTCTCCTYGCCGGGGCACTCGGCATCATGCCAGCACCAGGCTCTGCAGTCGTAACTGGGAAACAGCCCGGCACGGGCTGGGCAGAAGCCGGCCTTCCCTGCAGGGCACGGCACGGGGTGGCGGCGGTGTCCCCGCGATGGCTGCATGGACCCCGCACGCAGCTCGGCCGCCCCCGTGGGGGACGCAGCCCCCTCGGCACCGCGGCCCCGGGCGCACCAGGCACCACGGCACAGCTCTGCCCCGCGGCAACGCTGCGGCATCTTCTCCCACAGGAACCACAGGGCTGGCACCAGACCCCTCTGCCGAGGGGCACGGGGGCTGCGGAGAGGAGTCGCCCTTGCCCCCCTGGCTCACCAGATTCAGCCGCCCCCACCGTCCCACCTTGGTGCTCAGCGCTGCACAACCTCGCGCACCGGCCGCCGCAGCACGTCTCCCCGCTGCCGCAGTCTCCGTCGCTCCTGCACCTCGTCCCCTCCTGCCCGGCTGGTGCAGCCGTGGCAGCCCCTGCGAGGCAGGCGGCTCGCGGCTGCACGTGGTGCCAGGGATGCCAGTGGGGACCCGGACGCATCCGTCTCCCCTGTCAGTCCTGGGCTCCCCCCCAGCCCCACTCCGTGCCCTCCCGTCCCGGCCCTCGCTGGCACAGCAGCCAAGGAGGCAGCATGGCACCGCCCGGCTCCTGCCCCGGCCGCGGCACTCACCTGCTGCCTCGGCACGGCACTCTGGGCTGCACCGGTGCCGGCAGCATGTCTCTGGGTGCGGGCAGTCCCCGTCCCYGTGGCAGCTCTTCCCCCGGCGCCGCTCTGCAATGCAGGCAGCAGCGRGGCTGCGGCAGCGTCTGCCCTGCACGTGCCGAGGGGTCCCAACCGCGGCACGGGGCAGCCTGGCACCGGGGACCCCGAGGCGGCCGGGGTGCAGGACCCCGGGGGTCCCAGCCCGGGTGCATCCCCGCAGCCCTTCCTGTCCGCTTTGCTGGGGTCCCTGTCCCCTCAGCTCCCGGCACTGCTCAGAGGCACAGCCGCGGGGACCAGGGTGGGCAGAGCTGTCAAAGCTCGGAGGTGGCTCCCGCCCCCCTCACCTCGGCCGTGTGTGTCGCACTCCCGGCTGCACCGTTGGTGACAACACACCTCGGATGGGGGACAGTCCTGGTCCTGGTGGCACCTCTGCTGGTGGCGCGGCTGTGGGGTGGCTGGGGCAGGGTTGGCGTCCTCTGTGCCGGGGAGCAGAGGTGCCGGCAGCGAGGAGGTGAGAGCAAGACGGTGGCCTCGCCGGAGGGTGGCCTCGTCGTCCCCTCCCCTCCCCTCCCCAGCACCCACCTGGGAGCCGCGTGGTGGGTCCCCACCCCAGCCCCTCTCTGCCTGTCGTGGGTAATGCCCCGGCGGCACCGCGGCCCTGAGCGCTGTGTCCCCCTGCGCGATGCCGGTGCACGGCCGAAGCCGCAGCCCTGCCAGCAGCGCTCGCCTCCTGCGGCACCGTGTCGGCAGGAGGCCCTGGCGCGGGGAGGGTGCGGGGCGGGCGCAGTGCTAGCCCCTGGCACAGCCAGGCTCACCGTGCAGCGGGGCCAGGCAGGCGAGCCCGCAGGCGAGGGGGCAGCACTTGGTGCTGCCAGGGCAGTCGGCATCCTGGGCGCAGGGGTCCYGGCACCGTGGGTCAGTGCCCGGCGGGGGGCTGGCAGGGCAGGTGCCAGGTTTCACTGGGGACAGCAGCGWGAGGTCGGGGACAGGCAGCGGCTCTCCTGCCAGCCCTGCCAGCCCCGGCAGAGCCCACTCTGGTGAGCACAGGGYGAGGGGGCCCCTGTTGTGCCACAGCTCTGTGCCTTGGGGTGACGGCAGCCCCACGGCATCACCCCTGGTCCCCGAGCCACGGCCCAGCCCGTGCTGCCCGTCCCACCCTGTCTCACCAGCTGGGGCTGCTGGCAGGCACTGGTGGCCACAGCTGCTGTTGCAGCATTTCTGCGCGTCGGGGCAGTCGCTGTCGCCTCGGCACCACTCACGGCACGGCCCCACTGGCCCCGGCTGCACCGCAGGGCACTCTCCCGGTTTGAGTTGATCTGGTGSAGCAGAGCGGGCATGAGGCTTCTGCATCCCCAACCGGCTGCCCTGCCCGCCCCGGGGCTCCCCGGCCCCTCGCCGTGGTCCACACACCCCCGGTGCCTGGCAGCCGCGTCCCGGCGTTGGGTGTCCCTGGCAGCTGCCAGGAGGTGCCGGTGTAAGGGAAGCGGTGTGGGCTGCCCCAGGGGCCCACGGTGGCGGGGAGGTGGCAGACGTCTACGGCAYGGAGGGGCCCCGCGGCTGCCCCGCGGTGAGCCGGGGAGCTCYCGCTGCCGCGCTGCCAGCCGGCCCCGTGGAGGCCTTACCCTGCACCGGCTCCAGGCAGGCAGGGCCGCAGCCCAGCGGGCAGCACTTCTGCGCCCCCAGGCAGTCCTTGTCCTCCAGGCAGGGGAAGGAGCAGGGGTAAAAGAGCCCCTCGCGGGCTGCTGCCGGGCAGGCGCCGGGTTTCTCTGCAACGCCGAGTGGTGTGGGGCTGAGAGGTGAGGCTGCACCAGCAGCGTCCCAGGGCAGTGCCAGGAAACCTGCCGTTGCCGGACCCCTCTGCCTGCCCCTGCCAGACCCCTCTGCCTCACCCTGGMTGGACCCCACCGCGTGCCCCGTCCCGGACCCCTCCACGTGCCCCATGCCAGCCTTGGGAGCCGTGGGCAGGAGGCTRCCAGCAGCGCACGGAGAGCTGCTCCGTGGCAATGGGGACRGCACAGGGATGGGGACAGGGACAGGGGAGGAGGGTGCCGGCTGCCCCAGGACAGAGGTGGTGCCAGTGGCCGTGCCGTGGTGCTGTACCTTCTGCCGGCGGGGTGCAGCGGAGCCGGCACTCCCGGGGGCAGCACTTGTGCCAGCCGGGGCAGCTGGAGTCGTTGGCGCAGAGGGGGGGCTCCAGGCGCAGGCAGCGYGTGAAGTCCCGCGGGCACCTCCCCGGCTTCTGGGGCTCCCCTGCGGTGGGACGGYGTCATCAGGGCAGCGCCAGGCGGCAGAGCTCCTCGCCCTCTGTCCCCCGGGGAGCGGAGCGTGGGACCCCCCTGCGGGGACAGGGGACTGAAGCGGGGAGCACAGCCTGGGGGGGCAGGGTCCTGGCAGGAGCTCGGCCTCTCGGGGCCCCGGGCCAGGGCCCTGGTTCCCACTGACCCTCCCTCGCTGGCACAGCAGCGCCCGGCCGATGGCAGCACCCGGGGCTGCCAGGCAGAGCCTGGGGTGTGGGCAGCCCTGCTGCCGAGGCAGGAGAGGGACTGGTTGGAGCGGGGCTGGAGACTCCCCTGCAGCATGGCCCCGGGGCTGCCATACCCCCACACCGAGACCTGCACAGCATGGCACGGCACGGCACGGCACGGCACGGTACGGCACGGGGCTGTGTGCCCTCGCAAGGCAGCGAGTGCCACAAGGAGTGTCGCTGGCCCTGCCAGGGAGAAGCCAGCACCGTTTGGAGGTCAGGATCCATCCCTGAGTGTCCTGCTGCCCCGTGCATCCTCRCTGCAAGCGGCGTGCTCCTCGCCGCTGCCTCCTGCTCCTCTTCCTCCTCCTCCTCCTCCTGGCACCCTGTGCTCATCTGGGCCAYGCTGGGAAAATCGGGACAGCCCTGCCTTTGGCACAGGCGCGGGCGGCTCCAGCCGGCACCTGTGCCCGGCTCCTGCCCGCCAGCCGGGAGATGCCGCGGGAGCCGCAGTTTCTGCAAACACCCCTTGCCGGCTCCTGGCAGGGCCGCGCTGTTTGGGCTGCAAACAGAGATGCTGCTGGGAGGTTTCACTCCAAACAGCAGCTGTTTGGTTAAAACAAAGAAGGAACCCGGCCGTTGTCTCGGGGCGGGCAGAGCAGCGCCGCAGCTGGGCCCAACCGCCCCCGGCATCGCCCCCACGGCAGGGGGGCCCCGGCAGCGGGGGTCTGTGCCCAGGAAGCAGCACCCGCAGCCTGGGCCCCTGCGCTGGGGCTTGGGTCCGTCCCCGTGGTTGGGGTGGGGAAGGGATGGGAGGTGTGAGGAGCAGAGCCCGGACACCGGAGGGCTGCAAGTGCGGGGGTCCGTGCAGCTCTGGCCCCCCGCCCAGCCGCCGCCTGCCCCCACCAGCACCCTCCTCGCTCCCACCTTCGCCACACAGCCCCCGCTCTGCCCAGAGACCCCTCCTCGGCGCCGGGCCAGGCGCTGGGCTCTGCGGGCACCGACGTCCCAAATCCACGTCTGCCAGTGTTGGTGCGGGGGTGCCCAGGGAGGCCGGGAGGGCCCCTGCCACGACCGGCACCCCTGGGTGCTGACAGCTGCTGTGCACGCAGGGTGCAGGGGGTGCACATGGGGGTGCAGGGGGTGCATGTGGGGGTGCAGGGTATGCACCCATGCCCGTGCAGCCCGGGGTGGGAGCGGGCACCCCGAGGCAGTGGGGCTGTGGCACAGGTGCTGCAGCCCGCCAGGACATGGTCCCCAGCAGCACGTGCCGGGCAGGGGCAGAGGGGACATGGCAGGGGCAGGGGGGCCAGGGTGCAAGGACCTGGCCCCAGGATGCCGGTGCCTGGCAGCTGCCGGGTTTGCCTGCTGGTACTCACCGCCTTTCTCCTCTGGTGCAGTGCCCGGCTCTGCCCTGAGGACRAGGAGCCCCAGGAGGAGGAAAACCCCCGGCCTCATGGTGCTGCCGGGGATGTTGTGCGTGTCCGGAGCTGAGCCGGGGCCGGGTTTAAAGTCTGCCCCGGGGTGACGGGGCAGCTGAAGCCGGGCTGCYGGCTGTGGCAAGCTGGCCGTGCCGCAGGCAGGAGGAGCAGGAGGAGGGGCAGTTCCCAGAACCCGCCGGCACCCTKCCAGCCATCCCGCTTATCTCCGGCTGAGCCGCGCTTTCGGGTCAGGGCGACCCGCGGGGCCGGGGAGGACAGCTGGGGTCAGGCGGCTGCTGTCCCCCACGGCACACAGCCCTCTCCCTGCCGCAGCCGGCTGCGACCCCCTGCCCGGGTTTCCCTCTAGCCCCGCTTGCCCCTCGCCTCCCCGGGGTGGGGGCTGCCAACAGACCCCCACAGCTTGGCCCTGGCGCGGCAGCGGGAGCAGCCAGAGGGGCTCTGCCGGCTCTGCCGCCAYGGTGCTGCCCCGCAGCCGCGGCTTGGCTCAGCTGGGCACAGCCTTCGTGCACAGGACTGCCCGGGATCCGGCACCACGAGGTGGGAGAGGTGTCCCGGGGCCAGCTCAGTGTCCCCGCACGGTGACCGGGCTGGGCTGGGACTGGGGAGCCAGCGGGTTGTGCCGTGGCCCCTGACACGTGGGTGCTGCTCCCTGCCCCCTTCCCTGTCTGGGTGCTTCATCTACCCCGACCTGTGACTGCTTTTCCAACCAGGTTTTCACACTTTGGGATGCAAATGAGCCCTTCCTTGGTGCAAGGAATCCGAGGGAACTGGTTTCTGCAATCCAGTCCATGATTGCTGAGGGGATATCGGTGCAGCCCCCAGACCCAGCGGGACGGTCACCTCACCCGCATGGAAACGGGGACCTCTCCCTGCCCCAGGGCAGCGCCTGCCCGCAGGGACGGCTGCCRGCCGCCTGCCTGCACCTCCCTGCCTGCGCACAGCCCAGGGCTGCCTCCGTCTCCTGGGAACCCGCAGCAGAGCACGGGGATGGCGACCCGCAGCAGAAGGCGGCCGTGGGCCGGTTTATTCTGTTTCAGTGCAGTGAAGCAGCCGGGGCCGACGGGGATGCGGGGGTTTGCCTCCGTGCCYGGGCTGCCGGGAGCCTCGCTGCGCAGCCCTCGACAGCACGGCTGGGAGTGGCTGGGGGTGCCGGGGACCCCAGCCAGGACCCATCAGAGCAATGCCGGTGCCATCCTGCCGGCGGTGCAGAGGGTCCGGCGCAGGGACGGGTGCAGGGGGTGGTGGGCGCTGCTGGCAGCAGCACCTCTTTGCTCACCCTCAGGGGCGCGATGGCAGCGGGGTGAGGAGCGGCCCCGAAATGGCAGCTCCTGGCGCAGCCCTTCCCGGCCAGGGCTAGGCTGTGCCTGGAAGAGACGGATGAGGCGGTCAGTGCGGGAAGGGTGCTCCTGCCTCGAGGAATGGGRGGCCCTGGGGCCCCCCTCAGTCCCCTCCAGGCTGGATCCGCTGCAGGGAGAGACCTGCGCAGTGCCCCCGGCTGGGGCCCAGGAGGTGGCAGGCGGGGGGGTCTTACCCCACAGTGGGGCGACGCATGCCCGGCCGCAGCCCCGCAGGCAGCACTTCTGGCCGGGGGGGCAATCCTTGTCCTGCAGGCATAGCAGGAGGCACTCGGCCGCCCGGTCACCATCAGCCACGGGGGGACAGAGCCCGGGCCGTGCTGGCACGTGTGGAGAGAGGGAGGGGTGAGGGGCTCACCTCCTGGGGGCAAGGCACCCCTCCGGGGTGGGGGAGCTGCCCTGCCCATGGGGGGTGAGCCCCTCACCCAGCTCCTGTCCCATGGGGACAGCAGCTGGGTCCCCGCGCTCCCATCGCCCCCCGGGAGGGTCACAGCGAGGGGCAGCCCCTGGGGAGGGYGGGTACAGCCAAGGGGGTGCTGGCCCTGGCTGGGGGGCTCAGCCTGGGACAGGACAAGGGAGGGGATGTGGGGGGTCTCGGCCCCACAGGGCGCCGGTGGCTTTACCCTCAGTGGGTRGTTTGCAGACGTGGCCGCAGCCGGTGGTGCAGCACTTGGCGGCCCYGGGGCAGTCACCGTCAGTGTCGCACAGCTCCAGGCAGGGTCCCAGGGACCCCCGCAGCACCACGGGGCACGCGCCGGGCTTCACTGCGGCACGGCGGCTCCCTGGTGACAATGGGGTCCGCAGCTGTGCTGGGATCCTGCTGCCCCCAGCCCCGCTGCTGGCACAGCCTCGGTCTCCATCCTGCCCCCGTGCTGCCCCCCGCCCTGCCCCCGTGCTGCCCCCCCTCCTCCCTCCCAGGGCCCCGCGCTGCCGCCAGCCATGGGCAGTGCCGGGGGCGCACAGGCTTGGGTGGGGGTATGTGGGTCTGGCGAGCCCCGGCCCCGGGGGGARGGGTGGCGGGGCTGTACCTGTGTCCGGGGGGGTGCAGGCCAGCCCGCAGCCGGAGAAGCAGCACTTGTGGTCCCCGGGGCAGTCCCGGTCGTCGRCACAGCGGTTGGGGCAGGCAGCACCGCTCCTCTGGGCACGCTTCCGCAGGCAGAGGCCGGGTTTGGCTGGAGGCGAGGGGAGGCTCGGGGCTCAGCGTGCAGCCGGCATGGCCCCACAGCGCCTGCTGCTCCCCCCAGAGCGATGGGGGGCTGCRGACCCGTGGGGCTGTCCCGTGGCATCCTCAGCCCAGCATGGGGACACCCAGGCCGCTTTACCTGGCTCGGCGCGCACGCAGCGGGCGCAGCAGCCGCGGGTGCAGCACTTCTCCCCAGGGCTGCACGTGGTGTCGTTGTGGCAGCTCCTCCCGCAGCTCGCCTCGCTGGCGCTGCCGGCGCGGGGACAGTAGCCGGGGCTCTCTGCAGAGGGGGATGCTCCATGCGGCCGTGTGCCCGGGGAGCGGGGCTCGCACCAGGGGCACCCGACACGGGCACYGGCCCCCACCCGCATCCCACCCGTTGCCCGGTCCCTGCGCTGGCACCTCTCGGGGGGAGCCGGTGGTACCTGCGGTGGGGAGGAGGCAGGTCCTGGCCTGCCCGCTCTGGCAGCACTTCTCGGCGCCGGGGCAGCGGTGGTCGGAGAGGCAGTACAGCCTGGGGGGCCGTGGGGCTCTGCTCCCCCCCGCCGGGCACTTGCCCGCTTTGCCAGGGGCAGGCAGGGCAGCGGGGGGCCAGCGTCCTCGGGGGGCCCGGCGCGGTGCCGGGGTGACCGCAGGGGCAGCGCCTTGGTCCCCGCTGCGGTGCTGGTGGGCCGGGGTGGGCGGCAGCTCCACGAAGAGCACCAGGAGCACCAGGAGGAGGGTGTGCTCGCCTGGCATCGTGCTGCTGGCGGGGGGCTGTGCTGCTGGGCCCGCCGGCCGGGATTTAAACCCTGCTGGGGCGGGGGCCGGCCGAGCCGAGCTGCTCCTTCCCACGGCAGCACTGTATCGAGACCGTGGGAGCGCYGGGCACGAACAATCCGGCTCGGGGGAGACTCCTGGGGCAGCACCGGGCTCGYGGCCCGCGGCTGACGCATCCCCCGCAGCGCGCCCTTTCCAGGTCACCGGTGACCCGCGAGCAGCTGTGCTGGGGGGACGAGCAGCGCTCTGGGAGCCTCAGTGCCTGCGCCCCCTGACAGATGGGGCACAGGGGAGCAGTGTCCTGTCCCTGGTCCTCAGCACCCACCCGGTCCTGCCTGGGGAGCATCACCGGTTGCCTCCTGGCAGACGCGGAGCCGGAAGAGCTGCTGCGGAGAGCTGTGGCGCTGAGCCGGGGTACACCAGCCTGCGCCCGCGCTGCAGGGAGAGGGGGAACCGGCAGCAGGCACCGGGCTGTGCCAGGCAGGGTGCAGGGCTCCCTCTGCCCCGGGGACAGCTGCACTCTGTCCTCTGCCAAAGGCGGGGGCCCTGGGGGTGCCGGCCCCTGAAGGCACGTGGGACTGCTTGCTCTGGTCCTGGCAGTGGGAGTGGGGCGGGTGCGGGAGGGCCGGGTGCCAGGAGCCCTGCGGGGAGCAGGAGGTGCCAGGGAGAGCGGGGCAGGAGCAGGAGTGGGGCCCAGCTCTGAGCCGGCAGGGGAGGGACGGGGCAGGGGCAGGCATGGGGCAGAGGCATGTGGGCTTCACTGCCCACGGCCCCTTCGGGCTCCCGCCCGGGCGACGTGCCCCTGCCGGTTGRGAGCATGTGGGGCAGGGGGGGGTTTGGACGGTGCTTGTGCAACGGCACACGCCGGCAATCTCCCYGTCCCCCGGCCATTGCAGAGCAGAGAGCAGCTCTGCTCCGATGGGACATGGACGCGGCCGTGCCGCGATGGCCCTGCTCTGAGCACGTCTGGGCAAGGGTGGAGGAGCCGGCGTGCCAGGGCAGCCCGGGCCGTGGGGCAGCCCAGGCCATGGGGCTGTGGGGCAGCCCCGGGCAGGGGCACAGGCTGGAGACCCTTGGAGACATGGTGCAGCCAGTCAGCGCTGGCACTTGTCGTGTGCAGCCCTTCCAGGCGGCCCCAGCACCAGCACCAGCGCTCAGCGGCAGCTGCGGTGGGCAGGATGCGGCCGGGAGCGGGCAGAGCGGCTGCCCGGCCAGGAGCGCGGCGGGACGGAGAGGCGGCCACGAGCGCGTCAGGGAGAGGCTGCTTTATTGGTGAGAGTGTGGGGGGCTGCGGCGCACCCCAAGCAGGGGACCCCGGCGAGGAAGCTGAGGCTGAAGGCTCTGAGCTGGGAGAGCGGCCGGGCCGAGGGGGACGGTGCGGGGCCGGGGCCTGGGCGTGCGGGACTCATGTTGGGCAGCAGCTTCCCTGTGGCYGGGCTGGCAGGAGGCGGCTGCGCCTGCAAAGGGAGCAGAGGGCCATGAGCGGGACGGGCGCACGGGTGCTGTGCCGCGGGTGCTGCAGGACCCCTGGGGTCGGTGAGCGCCCGACTGACCTCAGTGGAGGGGCGTCACGCAGGAGACCTTGCCGCAGCCGTTCCTGCAGCACTTCTGGCTCCCGGAGCAGTTGGAGTCCGTCTTGCACTGGTTCGTGCAGACGCCCAGCATGGGGATCCCCGGACTGACGGGCGGGCAGGTGCCGGGCTTCTCTGCAAAGGCGAAGGGACACGGCCTGAGACCCATCGCCCCRGTACGAGGGGCAGGGCCAGCCCTGCAGCTCCTGGAGCCGTGGTCATGGCCCTGGCCCCTGGCTGCCGCGGAGGACGGACCCCTGTGCCGGCTGGCAGCTCCCCCTCCCCACAGCTCTGCCCGTTGGCGCTCCCACAGCCTGACCTGATGGGGGCACGCTGGGGAGGCCACGTGTCGTGGTGGTCCCCCACGGTCCCTGKGCTCAGCCTCCCGCTCAGGGATGTGTGGCTGACACAGGACGTGCAGCCGCGGCCCCGCTTTCCCCCACAGCCGCCGTGGACAGCCCCAGCCGTGCGCTCGTGGCACATGGGCTCAGCTCAGGCCTCGGCAGGGGGCACGTGCCCCCAGACAGCCCGTGCCCCGGCTGCGCGGGACCCCTGCCCTGCCGTCCCACTTCCTGCCGCTGCCTGCCACTGGGATCCTGGCTCTGCACCACATCGTCCTCTGCTGTGGCACAGCCGGGCCAGCTCTGTCCTTGCAGGTGGYGACGGAGGTACCGGAGCCTCCAGTTCACATCCACGTGTTTGCGGCTGGAGATCCCAAATCCTGCGYCCACCCACCGGGGCTGCTCTCCGGCAGGACCGGCGCATACTCAGCCAGGCGGCTGTGGGGCCGTGTCCGGCGCAGGGCCGGGGATGGCGCCATTGGGAGACTCTTCCCAGGTGCGGGGTCGGGAGGCAGGACAGTGCCCACGTCCTGGGCCGGCGGCTGCCCACAGCGAGTCTGAGCGGACAGCAAGCCTGAGTGGGCAGCGAGGGCTGCGAGGGGGAGCGGCGCAGACCCCTGCCCTCTGCGCTGGCCCCGGCGTTGTTCGGAGGCGTCTGCTCAACCCCCGTGTCGCTGGGAGGAGGAAGGGGTGAGCGTGGCCCCAGCAAGCCCGGGCGGAGGGTGCACCGTGCCGGGAAGCCGCCCCGCGGGAGCGCACCCTGACCCCGCTGGGCTCCCCAGCAGCCCCCGATAACCGCGCTGCAGCCAGATGCACGAGGGACGCCCAGGCCCGCTGCCGCTGCCGCGCGCCAGAGCACCAGTGCCACCGGCTGGGATGGGCTGTCGGCTCGCAGCAGCGGGGCCGGCTCCGGGCAGCGGGGCCRGGAGCAGGAGGGAGCGTTACCGTCGGGCTTCTGGCAGGCCTTGCCGCAGGCCACTGGGCAGCACTTGAGGGTGCTCTCGCAGTCGCCATCGGACTGGCACCCCACCGTGCAGTTCACTGCTTCCGTCGCCGGGTCCGGGCACACGCCGGCTTTCGCTGCAAGGCAAAGGCGGAGGGCATGGGTGGGCGCCGGGGCTGCCGGCCCCGCGGCGGGGTGACGGCGGCCAGCCCAAGGTGGGAGATGCTGCCGCCAGCCCCAGGGCCGGGTCCAGGGATGCTGCCGAGCCCAACCGCGCCGGGCGCCGGCTGGCTCTCGGCCCCGGCCCCCACCCCAGCAGGCCCTGGGGCTSGGAGTGATGCTGGCTGCTCGCCCGGGCCGTGCCGGGCCGTGCCGTGCCGAGCCGTGCCGTGCGCTCATACTCACTGGTGGCATTCTGGGCGGATGCCGGAGGCAGCTCTGCCCAGAGAGCCAGGAGCCCCGCCAGGACGAGCACGCTGCGGGCCTTGGGCATGGTGCGGGAGCCGGCGCTGCGCCTGCGGGGCCGCCCGGCCGGCCTTTAAGCTCCTCTCCAGGTGGGGCCGGCGGGCGGGAGGGCTCGGCCTTCCGGGTGGCTCCCAAGGGCCGGGCAGGGCCAGGCTCCCCCTTCGCGCTTGCACAACCCGAGTATCAGGTATCTGCCGCTGCTGGCTGCCGACCAGGGAGGGGGAGCCTCGAGGAGACCGGGCGGCCACGCCGAAAACTTGCCCGGCAGGAACAGCAGCCAAGCGCCGCCGGCTGCGGCCCCCGTGCGCCGGACCCCGGCCGGCCCCAGCCCCCGAGGCAGCCGGGCACAGGGCTGTCGTGGCCCTGCGCGGGGCTCGGCCGCCGGAGGCCACGGGGATGCGGCCGGTACCGCCAGCAGGAGCGTGGCGGGCGTGGGTGCGCCAGGGACGGGGCACGATCCATCCCTGCCACCGCCCCAGCCACGGTCGCAAGCTCGAGTGGGGCCCCCGGCCTGGGCCGCTGATGCCCACAGGCAGGGACGAGCCGGCTGCGGCTGCCGCTTGCCCGGCTCCTGCTCCAGCCATTTGTTCTCCTCCAGCTTTCTCTCCTCGACTGAAGGGCCCTCCAGGCTGCCTGCGCCTCCGGGCAGGCACCTGCCCCGGGGCTCCCCCACGCCTCCCGGGCAGCCTCGGGAGCTCCTTCTGCCCTACCGCAGCCTCGTCCCRTGGCCCCCGCTGTCCTCGCAGCCTCCAACAGCCCCGGGGATGCGGCCCGGACGGGCTGGCAGCGCCGGTCGGGCGAGTGGCTGGTGGGGAGTGAGCTGCCAGCATGCTTCGGCTGCGTGCCAGTGCTGTGGGGCATGGCGGTGCCGGGGGCCATATGACCCCCTCGGCCCGGCGGCCGTCTGGGAGACCCCTCCCGCGGCACGTGCGCCGCCCTCCGGTGGGCTGGGATGCCTCGCGGCGCCTGGCAGCGCCGGGCTGGGTGGTGTTTGGATAGGCTCAGCTAGCCAAGTGGCCTAGATCACCCGGCGTGGCTGCCCTGCTCCTGTCAGCGTTTGCCGCTCCACCAGTTCCCGTCTCCTCCACAGGCGCTGTCGGCAGTGGCTTCAACTCCTCTGGGGCTGYGCTGCGCCGGGGGGCCCCAAGGACCCCGGCCCCTTTGCTCGCGGCTCCTGGTTTCGGCTCAATGCGTTGGGTCATTCGGCTGCCGTTACGATGCGGGTCCCTGTGCGCGGTGCCAGCGCTGCCGGCTGGGGGGCACAGGCTGGACCCCTCTGCCGAGGGGCAATCCCGAGCATCCCGGCTCCTTGGGCCCCATCCTAGGCACGGTTGCAGGCTGAGCCTCTCCTGCACGGGGAGGAGGGTGAGACCTGCCCCGTCTCCGGTGGTGATGTGCCCTCGTCGCTGGCAGAGGCTCCAGGGGCAGCCCCAGCTCCAGGCTGGAGCATCCCGCAGCCCCAGGCTGGAGCATCCCGCAGCCCCGCGTGGGCCAGGGGTGTGTGGGGCGGGGGACAGGGTCCCTGCCCTGAGTCACCAGCTGGTGTCCGCTCTGCCGGGGTCTGTCTCCAGGTAATTTAACCCCACAGTCAACAACGCGGCGCGGAGCGGAGCGGCAGTAAATCAGTAACTGTTTGCCTTTGCYTGCGGTCCCCTCCCCGCCGCGGGTGTTTATGCAGTAACAGGAGCTGGCGCGGCCGGCCCAGCCGCCTGCCCTGCCGCCGCTCCGCTCTTCACTGCCGTCAGCAGCGGGAGCTGACGTGTGGGGATGGGCCCGGGGTGGCAGGGAGAGTGGCACGGCAGTGGCGGGGAGAGCGGCAGGCAGTCCTTGTCCCTGCGCCCTCCGGGCTGGGGTGCTCGGCAGCTGGGAGCTGGGGAGCTGCCGGGGAGGCTGCCAGGACCTGGCCACGCTCGGGCTGGCCGGGATGCTCCCACCCTGCCCATGCGGCTGGGCCCACTGAGGACAGCGCTTCGGGGAACTGAGCTGGGCCGGTGTTTCTAGCCCCGGGCTGGCACCAGGACTCCCTGAATAAAGGCAGCCATGTTGCAGCCCAGTGATCCCCGTGCCAGGGCCAAGCACGCTGCACGCTGCTGCGGCGGCCGGGGCGGGATGGGGGTGGTAACGTGGCCGCTGCAGGTGTGAGCGTCGGCTGGGCGGTGTGAGCCCAGCCCTCCGGGATGGAGGCGAGAGACCCACGCCATCCCTGCCTGCGCTGCGCAGGGACAAAGCCCACCTGGACCCAGCGGCAGCTTTCCTGGAGCAGCAGCGCTGCTGCCGGTCCGAYGCTGCCCACCCAGCCGTGCCGTCCCCGCTGCCAGGGCAGGGGCTGCCCCGCTGTCCCGCTATGACTGAGCTGCTGCTCCTATGCCGGTGCTGCCAGCGGCGCTTGCCTTTGAGAGTTATTGCCCYGGTCTGACCCTGTAATTGCTCTGCCCCAGCGTGTGGGATGCCCTTCGTGCTGGCAGGGAGCAGCCGGAGCTGGGACGCTGCAAGCGCAGACGCCAGCAGCCGGGCTGCACCGGAGCAGCTGGATGGGAGCAGACGGGAACCCAGAAAGGGGCTCGTGGCAGGAGACGAGGGGGAAACCGCAGAGAAAGGCGAGAGCTGCAGGGAGCAGTGTGGGTGTCGGTGGGTTTGCCCAAGGTTGTGCCTTGGCCCCGGCGTGCCCGGCTGGCTGCCGAGCGGCCGATCCAGCTGGAGCTGCCCCCAGCCAGACGGAGCAGCTGGAGAGGGACTGAACGTGCCGGCGGCAGGGCCAGTGGCTGTGCCGGCCTCCAGCCCGTGCAGTTGGCATCGCTTGCCGGGAGACAGAAATGCTTTGGCTCCTGTCCCTAATGCACAGCATTCAGGATGCTGCCGTCCCTGCCCCGGCTCTGCCAGGCACTTCCTCAAYGGAGGCCGAGGACGGCCGTGGGGAGCACGGGGGTCTGCTGGCACGGCCGCAGGCAGCCGTCCCCTGTGCCAAGGCATGTCCCGGAAGAGGATCCTGGGTGAGGACGCGGGATCAGCAGCCCCAAGCCCGACCCCAAAGACTCTTCCCTGCAGCATCCTGGGGCGGCAGTGCCTGCTGCCACTGAGCCTGGTCACGCTGGCTGCACCCAAGTCCTGTGGGTGACCGCGGCTCCTTCACGGCAGCAGGGAAAGTGCTGGAGTCACGTCTCCTTGCGTGCTGAGGGAGGGCAGTCAATGATTAAAAGGGGGACGTTGCTGGGACGGTGCCCTGGGYGGATAGCCGGCCTCCCGCTGCCAGCACTGAGCAAGGAAAGGAGGGGACAGCGATAGAGAGGGACACCCCTTCCTCTGGGAGACATSGGGCCCTGGCAGTCGGCAGCTCAGGGTCCCCGCGCTGTGTGCATGGGCTGACGCACGGGGAATTATCTGACCCCTTTGGGGTGCGGTCGTGCAACCGGCTGGCAGCCAAAGGCTGGTGCACCCCATGGGCAGGAGGGCTCCCACCGCGCTGCCGTGTCCTGCCGCTGCCGCCAAGCCCCCCCGCCTGCCTGCATGGCCCACATGCTGCAGAGCTGGAGCCTCACGGCTTGGCGGTGCTGCGTGGGGTGCCCTAGAGCCGGGGAAGCGCCTGGCTCTGTGCCGGTGTGATCGGTCTTACCTGCTCGTCCCACGCGGGACCCCCGGCCCGAGCCAGCCCTGCAGCGCCCCGAGCACTCACCCGTGCCCCCGGCAGCCGCGGCGGCCGGCTGCAGCTGGGCACACAGGGCGAGGATGCCCATGAGCAAAATGCCGGCGGTCTTCATGGTGCTCCCCGTGGGTGCCGCATGGGCAGCACGGGCTGGTGGGGGTTTATATCCGCACGGGGCCGGGGAGGGGCTGCCACGCACATAACCTTCGTGTGCCGAAACTCTCGCTGCATTTCACAGTTGTGCCCGAGGCAGTGACAGCCCCACAACGTGTTATTGCCTGAGAAATCATTTACCACGGCCCCGTCCCAGCCCCAGCAGCCAGGCTGCGGCCAGGGCGGGGACGTCGGCACCCAACAGCACCCTCGCCGGGGGAAAGGGAGATGTGGCCACGGGCCAGGGCCACCCCCGTGGCCACGGGGAGCCCAGAGGAAGGGGCTTGGAAAAGAGGAGACAGGGGGACAGGAGGGAGGCTGATACGTTCAGAGCTGCCCAGAGACTGTGGACGGGACTTTCTTCCCGCGGCTGCAGGAGCTGGGGGTGCCGGGGGAGACCCGCAGGCGAGGGGCAGAGGGCAGGCAGCCTCCTCACCGAGCTGTGCCACTCGTTGCTGCAGACGTCAAGCGCTGCGCAGGTGTGACAAGCGATTAGACGAGTTTATGGGACAGGAACCTAGGGAGGACTGAGCAGGAGGACGCTCCCCTGGGGTGGTGGCCATCCTGGCAGTGCGGCATGGGGGCATTCTGGGACGGAAAGCTGGGGGTCTGGCCCGGCCATGCCAGCCCCAGAGACCCGGCGCCTGCCTGCCCCAGCCCCGGCCTGGTCCCAGGTCCCGCTGTGTCTGCCCGCAGAGCTGTGGGTGACAGCCAGCCGGGTCCCCGCGGGCGAGTGTGGCCTCAGGGGGAAGCCTGTGCGACGTGCCAGGCTGGGCGCAGCCGCTGCCCCGCGCCGTGCACCAAGCACCATTCCTCTGCGGGGACAGGCGGGCGGCTGGGTGCCGTCACGTCAGCCGGCTGCAGACGTGTCCCGGCAGACGGGTGCTCCGGCGGGGTCAGCACGGGGGCTGCCTTTCACCTCGCTGCACACTGGGACTGGTGTGAGACGGCCTTGGACGGGGTGGGGAAGCCCGAGGTTAACGGTGCGGGGAGGTCACACAGAGCCCGGTGGAGCCAAGCGTGCGAGGGTGACCGTGCTGAGGGTGAGGTGTGCTCCGTGCCCGCAGGGACCCCGTGGCGATGCCGCTGCCATGCCTGAGACTCTGCCGAGCGGGACCTTTGCTTCCTGCTCACCATCCCACGCAGTGCCGGGCTGCACATGTCCCTGCTGGGGGTCTGCACCGTGGCATCTCTCGCTGCTGAATTGTGGCTGTGCCAGCACAGCTCGCCGTGCCCCGTTGAACGGTAAAGGGAGGTGGGCCGGCGGGTCGGGCAGAGGCAGCCTGGCTTGCTGGGCGCAGGTGGGGGCTGGCAGGGCTGCAGCAAGGCAGCGGGGGCAGCCCATGGGTGGAGAGGGACAGGACCTGGGTTTTCGAGGGGCTGGTGGAAGGGGCTGGTCCTCTCATGGAGCTGGAGATGGGGAGAAAGGCCTTGGCCGGGGTCCCGGTGTGGGGGGGAAGACGCTCCCTGCCTGAGGGTTTGTTGCAAGGCCCTGGGGGTTTGTTGCAAGGCCAGCCCGGCTGGAAGCAGGCGTCTTTGTGCTGAGGCCGACGTGACCTCTGCGGTCTCATATGGGGTTTTACTGCTCAACGACTGTTATTTCCCAGTTTGGAAGTTCCTCTTTGCATCATCCCAGCTCCAAGTGGCCAAATGCACTTGTTGCTACAGAAACTCGGTCTGAAACAGAGGGAACCATTAGCGAGAAAACCAGGGGCTGTGAAAGCACTCCTGTCCCCAGTTCATGTGCATGGGGTCCCTCTGAGTGACACCTGCCCCGACATGGCACGTGCCACAGTGCSGTGGTGGCGGTGCAGGGAGTCGCCAGCCTCCCCTGAGCAGCGCCTGGTCCTTTGGCTGGCACTGGTGGCTCCGTGCTCTGCAGGTCTTCGGCCTCGCACCCTTCCTCCCCTGGCTGCCGCACGCCCGTCGCGTGGTACGGTGTGTAGCTGCGTGCCGTTAATGACGGTGTGTTCGAGTCTTGCTGGCACACGGTGGTGTGAAGCCTGCCGTGTCCTCCTGCCACCGTGCCCAGCCATGGGGATCGGTCCCCCTGGCCTGTGCAGCCCCCTCCCTGCCTGCAGCCCCCTCCCTGCCTGCAGCCCCCTCCCTGCTGTGCTGTGCCGGTGCCGGTGCCGCGCAGATCCGCCCATGCCCCCGCCTGCGGTGTCTCGCAGCTCCGTGGGCTCCGTGGGCTCCGTGGGCTCCGTGGGCTGCGGGCCCGATCCCGGCGCAGCATCCCGGGCGGCGGCCGGCAGAGGAGGCTGTTGCTCCGTCAGAGCGGGCCGGGCCGCGGAGCGGGGCCGGGCTCCGCCGGGTCCCGGAGCCCCGTCCCCCGAGGCGGGGAYCTGCGCGGGGCGCTGCGCCAGCCCGGGCCGGGCCCGGGGCTCCCGGCTGTACTTAAGCGGCCGCGGGCAGCTCGGGGGCAGCGCCATGAAGCCGGGGCTGTTCCTGCTGCTGCTGCTGCTGCCCCCCCCGGGGGCCGCGGGGCGCCGCCCGCCAGGTGAGCCCCGGCCCGGGGCGCGCCCGGAGCTCGGCCCCGCTCCCCGCCGCCGCCCCGCTGTCCCCCCCGCTGTCCCCGCGCCCCGCGCGTGGGGGTGCGCTGCGGGGGACACGGGCTCCCGGCGGGGCCATCCCGGTGCAGAGCCCGCACCCGGGCGGCGGGGCCGG
>JASVER010000090.1:3340091-3416659 GCA_030449065.1 Oceanodroma leucorhoa | reverse complement strand
GKKGCGAGCCACAGCCACGTGGCTGGGCCCYTCCTGGCCACGGCTGCCGGCAGCCATCCCTGGCGAGGAGCTCCTGCCAGGCAGGTGATGCCGGAGCTGTCGGCGTGATGAAAAGCCTCCCGCAGCAATGCAGATAACATACAAGCACAGGTCAGGCGAGGCCCGTGTAGCCCATCCATCAGGCGCAGCAGCTACAGGCGCTCCCCGTGCCACCATCTGATGCACGTTATCCGGCACAAATGTGTTTCTTCCCCCAAGGTTAAACGGATGAGTGAGGTTCAGGCACTGACAGCTCTGCCTGCCCCGTGGAAGCGATAAATGAGCTGGAAGAACTGCAGGGAAAAAAAAGGTTTGTTTTCTGTCAAATGCTCCTTTTGATGGTCCTGGCACGACGACGGCSGCAGCGCGGAGACGGGTGCGAGGATGGGGATCCACTTCCAGCGTGGCCGTGGGGCAGCTGGCAGTGGGCACAGCCACACTGGGTGCTGCTGTGCTGCCGGTGGTGACAGRCGGGCGAGAGTGAGGGCTCGGCGAGACGCTGGAGCACCCACCGGCCCCGGCAGCAGGTGCTCGGTGCAGCCCCGGCGTGCCGCCGAGGCGTGCCGGGGCCGGTGGGGTTTGGGTGGGACGRCAGTGAGCAAGAACATCCCCCCCCCAGATCCCGTGGGCGGCCCCAGGAGCGGTGCCAGGGGCTGGCAGAGCCGGTGCCGCCCTTTGCGTCYCCAGGTCTGTCCCAGCTGTGATGGCCAGGGCCTGATCCTGCCTGGGACTGCCYGCCCGCTTTGGGTGCTGCCCGCAGCCGAGCCGTGGTGCCCCGCCGCGTGTGCCGGRCGGGGGTCCGCCTCCCCGCGCAGTGTCCCCGCCGGGCTGCCGCTGCCCTCGCTCAATGTCACACTTGGAGCCTGTCAACGTGAAAAAAGGTTTGCAGCCGATAAGCGATCGGGCTGTCAGCTGCGGAGTGCCGCTCGCTTGTGATTTACTGCAACGTTGCTAACGGAGCACAGATTTTTCTTAATCTAAATTGAAAACTACTCAAGTAGAAAAATAATTTCATTGCTTCATCTTGAAGGGGCGGGGGGAGAGGAAGGGGAAGAGCTGGGCCAGGGCAGGCAGGTCCAGGGCTGTCCGCGCCCCCCACGGCTCCGCGCCCCGGCCGGGCCGGCCCCGTGCCACCAGCCCCCGCCGCCTTGGGCAGTCCTATGCCGGGGACAAGCGGCAGCTTCTCCGGCTCGGGCCGTAGAACCCTGTTGCYGTGCCCCATGCCCAAGCCTGGCGGGAGCCGCTGGCACGTGCCCGGGGGCAAGGTGGGCGGCAGGAACTGCGTCCCCACCCGAGGGGCACGGGAAGGGCCTGGGGGCATCCCCGTGGGACGCAGGACAGTGAGACATCCCTGCAGCACCCTGGAGTGGCACAGAGGTGGTGTGGAGCTGCGGTGCTTGCTGCGCCCCGGTGCTTTGCTGTGCCGTGGTGCTGGCCGTGCGGCGGTGCGGCGTGGCTGCGCAGGTGCCTCCAGTCCCAACGAGGAGGCTTTGACGGTGAGGGTCTCTGGTCTCCGCCGGTGCTTTGGGTCCGGCACGTACTCCAGCCGGCAAAGCCGCGCACCCGCGGTGCCGTGGACGTGCTGACGCAGTGGGCCTGCTCCTGGGGTGCCGGGGCAAGCGCCCGAGTCAGCCTCGTGTTCGGGAAGGGACCGCGCCGGCCGCCCCGGGGGTTGGGCGCATTGTGCGTGGCAGCGTCACGGGGGTGCCGGAGCAGCCACTGTCCCCACCACACCGTGCAGGAGGCCCCGGCAGAGCTGGCACCTGGGCCAGGGCTGCAGGCAGGGTCTCACTTTTGGCAGCATTGAAAGAAAGTCTTAAAACATCAGGTCCCCCCGGCCCCCCCGGCTCCTTGTTGGCAGGTATTTAGTGGGTGAGCCGCRGGCAGGCAGACGCAGGCGTGCCCGGTGGTGCCGATACGCCCAGCCCTGATCGATCTGGATTTGCAGCACTAAATACCCGGAGGGGCTGGGAGTAGGAATGTGCTGTGCTGGCATGGGGGTCCCRGAGCACGGCTGTGCTGGCGTGGGGGTCCTGGAGCACGGCTGTGCTGGCTGGGGCTGGGCTTGTTCTGTGCAGGAGCAGAATYCAGCCATTTTCCACCAGCCAGGAGCTGGGACGGGGCGTGGGGAGGGGGCACCCACCCTGGCTTGGCTCCGGCGTGGCGGGGCGCTGCCTGGTCCCAGACCCGCTCGCTGCCCGTGGGGCTGTGCCGCAGACCCCCGGTGCYGGTGGATGCCGGCACAGGCAGGGACGTGCTGCCTCATGGAGAGATCAGTAATTTGGAGTGCGAGCGAATTCTGGGAGCATTTGCTGAGCTGGATAATAACGTGCCCAGTGAGCTGCATCCCAAGCACGCCGCCAAATTAAAGAAATTTTTTTCCCCTTTAATTTAAAAGTCACCGTTGGGAAATCTCTGTTGGCCTCAGCAGTGATTTCCCCCCAGGCTGCCTTTCTGGAGAAATCTTTAATTTTGATTGTCACACTTTGTGGAGTTTAACTCGGGGAAGCAGAGCCACAAATAAGGTGCCGCTCCGGCACCGAGGCTCCAGCTGTGCCGGGACAGCGACTGGCACCAGCGTGGGCGGGAAGGAGGGAGCAGCCCGGCCACAGCCATGGCCACGGCCACCCTGCCRGGGCTCGCGGGCACCGGCCGCCCTCTCCCCTTGCACCTCTTCCCGCGCTTTCCCCCCTGCCCACCCTCCCCTCCACTRGCCCCTCACAGCCTGATTTCACAGGTCAGCTCCCTTTAATTAGCCGGGTCCCACCCCTGCCACCCGCCTGCCAAATGAATCGGCAGGTTCATGAAAATCTCATTAACCTTAATCCCACAGCTGGCTTCTCCTGCCGGCCCCCGCGGTGCTGGCTGGCTCCGCGAGCGCTCTGCCCCGGCACCCCGCACCCCGGCACCCCGGCCAGGAGCCGCGGCAGGCGTTGCACCGAACCCCTTCGGCTGGGAAGGCGGCAGCAGCGAGGGAAGGCGAAGCCTGCRTGTTTTGCTCCGTGCCTGTCACCGGGGTGCCTGGTCCGGTGGGGCTGGGGCAGATGTCATGGCCAGCCCGGGGTGGGGGGCAGCTCCTGGGGCCACCCCGGTGCCTCCAGCTTGGTGGAATCGGTGTGTGACCCTGGAGAGGGGCCTCTCCTCTCCCTGACGGGCCGTGGGAGGGAATCGCCTGGCAGCCCCATCAGCAATTAAGAAAAAGGGGATGAAATGCAGGCGCCTCCCTTTCGGCGCGGAGCCGGCGCGGCAGTGCCGGGTGAGCTCTGGAAAGGTTACAGCCCATTTGCATTTTACCCTTCAGTAATTTCAACACTTACAGGTGCAATTAAGAGGCAAGCCTGGCGTTATGAAGCTATCAGTGCGGAGAGACCTGAATACTAACAAACTCCTGTGCGCRTTCCCATCCCGGGCTGTCCGATCTATCCGTGATAACACCGCAGTAATGCCGGCGGATTTCCACAGGCCGCAGTAATGGGCCTCGACTACATTAAATGCACTTTTTTTAACTCGTCTGGTAGCCCAGCCCTCCCCAAGCCATTCCGGGGATGGGTTCGGTGCTCGCGGCGGGCAGGGCACGCTCGGCCGCGGAGGGGAGCGGGCGTTGGCGCGGCAGGATGGCGGCCACGGCAGAACCGGGGCTGGGCGGGTGCCGCGCTCGTTGCCCCAACAAAGCATTTCATCCGATGTTGCCCTCCGGAAGAAGAGCCCCAGGCCCGCTTCGTCTCTTTTACAAGCAAACCGCTGATGCGGCCACACYGGCCGGACCGAGACGCCCGGCACAGCCCCGGCGGGGCATCCCTCCGTGGGGGCACGGGGGCTCTGCAGGCGCCCCGGGGCCGTGCCCCTTCTCCCACTGCGGGCTCGGAGAACGGTCGTCTTCGCCTTTAAGCTTCACCCCCATTTAATTGGATAGTTTCGAGCCCCAGCTCATGATTTCTGCAGCAATTTGGTCTGAGATTTCTTTCTTTCCCTCCATTATCCACTCTGATTAACTCAGCTGCACCTGTCAGCTTTTATTCGGCGGCGCRGGGAGCGCCTGCAAGAACCTGTTAAAATGCATGAGTTTTATCCCCGCCGCTCTTCCCTGGCCAGCGATGCTGAACTGGGAGGGAAGGGGCAGYGGGGAGCTGCGGGCTGCGGCGCGGGTGCCGTGGGGGCCCCCGAGGCTGGGGTGCGGGTGCCGCGGGGGTGCCGGGTCCCCCTCTCCGCGCAGGCAGTGCCGGGGGGCCCGGCCGGGAGCTGGCCCGGGGGGGTGGCGGTGGGGAGCCCGCGGGGCACAGGCAGGGCCCTGCCACCACCCTCCGCTGCCARGGTGCTCAGTGGCTGCAGCTTTTCCGCTTTGCAAATGCTCATTTTACATTCCAGCTATGACTTGTTCCCTTTTTCTCATTTTAATAAAAACGAAAGCATCCGGAAACACTGCTGCACCCAAGAAAGAGCGAGATCTGACATAATTAAAAAGTGGCTTCAATCAGGCTGTTTTCCTAATGGTTTGTCACACCAGCCCACACCGCCCTGCACCCCCCCCCCGTGCTCCCAACCCCCTGAGGCATCATTTACATTTCTTAATAACCCCTCATTAATATTCATGACGTGGGGAGGGTAATAACGGCTGAGTGCACACCACTAATTCAATTTCAGCGAGCCTCAGTGTGTTTAGTTAATCACCGGGGGACCTGGGTTACTCAGTACAATTATTTATTCGGAATTAGATCTTGAGGCATCTGGATTGAAACCTGAACTCGGAATAAAATTAAACCRGGACTCTCCTCCTCGCCTCCTCCTCCCGCCGCCGCTCCCAGCTGCCGTGCCAGGCATCCCCCCGCGGCCCTGACGCACAGAGCCGAAAAACCGTTGTTTCCATACCGGCACTTGTGCTGCGCTGCCGGGACCGTCGCGGTGGCTGGGGCTTCTCCCCATCCCCGGCGGCTGCCGGGTCCCGGCTCCTCCGCGCCCGTCCCCAGAGCCAGAGCCGCAGCCAGGGAGGCCACGGTGGCCTGGGGGCCAGCACCAGGGTGCCAGCAGCCCGCTGCGCCCGGTTGTGCCGGTGCGGTTAGGGGAAGGGGGTCGGGAAAGGTCCAGTTTGGACTGTCCCAAGACACCCCAGAGCCCTGGAGGTGTCCCCGAGGAAAGGCGCTGTAGGTCCCATCGCCTCCGGCCGGGCAGTCCGGGGGCTGCAGGGACACGGTCAGCCCCGAGGGCACCGGCAACGCCCCGGCGCGGAGCCAGGCTTCTGCTGGGGTCCTCGCTCTCCCGACCAAGCTAAGTCACAGGGTTTGCTCCAGCCTCTCCAGAGCCTCCAGCCCCTTCCCACAGCTTTGCCGCTTGCTCCGCCGCTCCCCAGGAGAGGCTGATGCTGCTCCCACGCAGAGCCCACCATCCACGCCGAGCCCACCACCCACGCAGAGCCCACCACCCACGCAGAGCCCACCGCCTAGGGCGGCCGGCTCGTCCCCATCCTTTCATTTCCTTGAGGGCTTTTTTTATACTTTGATTTTGCTCCTGGTTTTGCTTTTTAATTCAATATTTTGTCCCTGTGGTCCAACTCCCCTTATTGGATAAAACCTCGTTATTGAACCCTGCCCTGTGGCAGCTTGGCGAGGATTGGGTTTCCCGGGCAGCAGTACGGCCGTTCCAGAGCGTGAGGCCGCCAGCAGAGCTGGGGACGGGAGGGGGACGGGAGGGGGACGGGAGGAGCCGGCGGAGCTGGTGGCCGTTGGAGTGAGGACCGCACGGTGCTGTGCTCTGCGGTTCCCCAGGCTGCCTTCCTCGCAGCCAGCGCCCCGAGGGCTCACAGCGCCGGGCAAAGGAAGCCTTCGGGGGTTACTTCTGGATGCTGTTGGAGATAGASGGGCCTTAAAGATGGCCAGATGTGCACGGGCTGGGACCCTTCCCACCGCGGCACGACGGCTCAGGGGGTCCGGGGGGCTCCACCTGCCATCGGCCTCCCGGTGCTGCCGCCTGCCGAGCCCTGCTGCGGCCGGCGCTCCGGCGACGTCCCCAGCCGCGTCCCGGGGTTTGACCGTCCTCCCCGCGCGGCAGAAGGGACGGGCGGTGCTGGCGCCCAGCRTCTGGTTTGCATTCATTCCCTCCAGCGCCGGTGTTTTCACAAKTACTGTGATTTTGCAGGCGTGGGGCGGTGGTCTGTGCCTCTGCCGGATTTCCAGCCGTCAGTGTGAGAAACGGCACCTGAGCTTTTATGCCTTCCCCATGAGGTTATAGATTCCTGGCTATCAAGTTTTATTTGACTCAGTTAATGCAGCAGCCACTTCTCAAATTCCTGACTTTCTTTTTCTGAACGTTTCCCCCGGCCTCACAGCCCTCCCAGGGAAGCGAATCGGCCATTTTCTATCCCTTTGTCTAATGAGGAGAAGCTCAGGCGGGAGGTGCTGGCCTCGCTAGCTGTGCTCAGGTTTCTTTTCTCCAATTTGAAGACTATTCCCTTCCCCACCTCCCCGCCAGCGCCGGGTGCGTCTCCCCGTCTGCATGTGCAGGCCGATGCTGCCGGCAAGCCCCAGCATCCCTGGGCCGCGGCCAGCAGCCCCGCACAAATCAAAGGCCCGATAAAGGCGTTTGCAGCTCGCGAGCTGGCGGCGCGGTGGTGCCGTGCCTYGCCCCCGGTGCCGGCGCTGCACGCCAGGTCCTGCCGCTGCGTCTCCCGCCCCTGCCCCAAGGGTCCCGTTTTCTCCCGAAGCTGCGGGGGTTTGCGCCGGGCAGCCCGTCCCCTGCCCCGCGSCGGGGCCRCGGGGCTCGCCTCGTCGCCTCGTTCTGCGCGTCAGCCGCCTGGAGACGCGGGCAAAATACARGCTCAAAGTGCTGTTACGGAGTGAAAGGAGAAACRCGGATTTAGGGAGATAAGGTCGTTCCGCGGGAACCACGGCGAGGGAGGGGAGCGGCGAGGAGAAACCTCGGAGCGGGCGAAGGTTGCCATGGCCGGTGTCTGGGCGGCGCGAGGAAGGTCTGTCCGCAGGCGGAGGGTCGGTTCTGGCCTCCCGCCGCACTCCGTGTGTTTCACAGCTGCTCCTCGTGTTTGTTGCCGTCGCTCCTCGGGATGCCCGGGAGCTGCGTCACGTTCCCGAGTACGTGTCAGCGCTCCTCCGGCGACTGCGGATGTCCTGGTTTCACAGCTGGTGAATTATCTGAACACTCGATAAAGGAAAGCCAGATGATCCGATAATTATCTTCTATTTATCTCGTCTTTAACATGCGGATTTGTTAATTTTGTCATGACTGATACCTCCTGTATTTTATTGAAACAACAGGGGATGCTAGGGACTTCCTCGAAAACATTATATATATTTTTAATTTCATGAGTGTTCTCATACCAGACTCCTACTGAGATAACTGCGTAATAGCTAGGATCATTATGTTATGAAAAATTATTTTAGCTCAAAGCTGTTTTTTAAAGCATAGTTGAGATAAATTCAGTAAGATTTTGGCCAAGTTGACTGTCTTCTAATTACTCATATTTGTTAAATTGAAAAATGCCTCTATCCGTCTGCGGTTCTGCTTCTTGTTGCATTACAGAACTATTTGTCACGACCTCGGCAGACGGAGGCATCGCCACGTCGCCGAGTGCACGGCGCCCGGTTATCGGCCTCTTTGCAAGGTGACAGCGGTTCATGGCGCTGGATAKAAATAGAAGCCTCTTGTCAACAGGCGCTGGCAACCGCCGCCTGCGCGTCCAGGCCCCGGGAAGGCTGCGCCGGTGGCCGCGGAAAACGCGTCCCAAGGACCCACCGCGGTCGGCTCCCGGGGGCTCCGCCGGGGCCCCGCGCTCCCCCGCCCCGGGGCCGGGACCCAAGGGACCACCTGCCCACGGCCCCGGGCTCCCCCCAGGGCCGGGGCAGCACCGCGGGCGGGGGGGGCTCCGCGGGGGCCCGGTCACCCGGGGGGGACTCGCCCTCTTCCCGCTCCGTTCGCCCCCCCGCCCCCGGGGGTCGCAGTCGCGTTCAGCTGCAGCAGGCCGAGCCCGCGCGGGCCGGGCCCGAGGTCTCGGGGCCCGCCCAGGGACGGAGCAGGGCCCAGCCTCCGGGACCCCCGGGCCGCTGCCCCGGCCGCGGGGCTGTGGGGGGCCGGGGTCGGCACGGCCCGAGGGAGGTGGCTGCAGCCCCCGCCCCCCGCCGCGCCAGGGCTGCCCGGCCCCCTTTGCGGCAATGTGGCACCGCCCCGCCTCTCGCTTTCCGGCAGCGGCCCTCCCGCCTCGCTTTCCGGCAGAGTGGCGCCCTCCCGGCTCGCCTGCGCTCCCTGCCTTACGGCACGGTGTCGCGCGGCCCCGGTCGTTGGCGACAGTTTCCCGGTGGCGGGGCCCGGTCGGTGCCATGGACGTGGGGGAGCTGCTCAGCTACCAGGTGAGCGGCCCCGCGGCGGCTGCCGGGGCGCTGGGGGGCACCGAGCGGGGCCGGCGGTGGCGGGGCCCGCTGCTCCCGCGGGCCTTGGGCCGGCGGCGGCCCTGCCCGCCCCCCCCGCGCCGGTGGGAGCGGTGGGTGCGCGGGGAACAGCCCCGGGCCTGCCCCGGCCCTTCCTGCCGCCCCGCCGGGGAGTGACGAGCGCGGAGGCCGCGGTGCCCCGGCCGGGAGCGCGGGGGTGCCCTCGCCCGTGGCCCCGCTGGCGCGGTAGCTGCCGGCCCGGCCCCGCTCCAGCCCGGGTGCGGCCGCGGGCCTGCGGCGGGCCGCGGGGCAGAGCCTGCCCCGCCGCGCTCGGTGCGCTCTCACGGGACCGGGTACGGTGGCGCGAACTTTTGGGGGCCTCTTCCCCGGAGAAGCGGTGCTTCGGTGGGACCCGGTTACCGGGGGCTCTCGRGGAACACGGCTCTGCTGATGCCGTTCCTTTCGCAGACGGGCACGGTTTGATGTCGTTGCTGGCGTGCGCCTGTTCCCGAAGTAAAGCCTGTGCTCGTTTCATGGCTTGCCTTCTCGTTCTCTTTTTTCCCACCTGTTTTACGACAAAGCCTATTTAATTTGATTTTACCGAAGTATTTTGAAAGACTTTTTCATTCTTACAAAAGTTTCCTTTTATCTCGTGAGCGTTTCTCTTCCCTTGGCACGTGACCGTTGCTTGTTCGTTGTTTGGAGGTCAGTTTATAAGCAGATGTGGTAAGTTGCGTATTTATTGTCACAAGAGAGGATTTAGCGTGTTCCCCTGTGGGTCGGGGCATGAGAGCACTGGTTTGCAGTAATGTTTTGATACTTTGCTGCGGTTTGTGCACGCAACAGTGTTGGCTTGTGCTTTAATTCTTATGCAGCAGTGGCCTTGCCCTGCCGAATCAGCGGGTAAGAAAAGCACTCTGAGACATTATCTACCTTGTAAGTAACTGAGTAGGGGAGTTAGTGACCTCTTAATTATAACACTTTAATTCAGAACACAGGATTCTTTATGGAGCTCCTTCCTACGTGCCATCCTGGTACGTGGTGTTCTGTGGGGGCACCGCACGAGTTCAGAGCATCCTGCTGTTCAGGACATGTTTGTACTTTCAGAACGTGTTATTTTGAGATGCACAGGGAAAGAGGCCCCGTCACCTTTGGGTTTGAGAGATTTCTCATCACCTTTTCCCACTGGTATCAAAATACTCTGGAGTGTGGCTGTAAGAATAGTCTTTCTTTGAGAACTGCACTAGCCTCCTCCTGGGTCCCACTCCAGGGCGTTTTCCCCTGTGGATTGCTCTCTCTGCCTCTGACATCCTTCCTCCTCCAGCCGCTTGTGCGGCGCTGACGGCGTAGTCCTGCCGTTCTGAGATCTGCTCTGCTTTGGTATTTCTCTACCTACCATTTTTTCTAGAGATTTTTCAATATCAAATTAGAATGATCGTTTCTCATGTTCCTTTAATTCTTTGGTCTCCTCCGACTCAGCTGTGGTTAATGATGCTGTCCTTTACTTGTTCTGTGAGGCAGTTTACAGCTGAGGCGCAGAAGGGTAAACCTGTGTTGAACTTCTGTTTGTTGTAGGTTTTTAACCAGGCTCTAGTTTGGGTTTTTGTTTGCTGTTTTTTCTCTTGCTCTGAAAATGCAAAGTCCACAGGATTCCCGTCTGCTCTGGAGGAAAGTGCGCATCCGCTTTGCTTTAATCACTTTGATTTCTGCGCAGCTTTCCGTCGGATGAGCTTTCTGTGCTGCGATGAGGCTAGAGGTAAAGAAATGCTGCTTAGCTGCTGGGTATCACAATTTTAATTTCTTTCCTTGCTGCTGAAATTATTCTTAGCTGCGGGACAAAACATTCAGCAGCTTTCAACCAACTACTGAAATTGTTCCTGAAGGTGTTGTCCTGGCTCTGTGCTCTTCTGGTCTCTCACCTGAATACAGATGGTTCCTGTGTCAGCAGATGAGGCAACGCTTCAGAGTAAGTGTGGGATTTCTGTGGCAGTGAAGTCAGATCTCCAGAATTAGGTGAAATGGTGAATGCAGGTGAAAGGAGCGGAGGAGCAGAAGGCAGATAAGTAGCTCGGATTCTGAGAAAATGAGATTCCCTCTGTGAGGGCGCTTCTGGCTGAAAGAAGCAAAAGCTGGGAACAACAGGTTTCGTTGCCTCCCACCCTGCGCGGGTCAGGCGTCTGCCGCAGTCGGTGAGGCAGGCGAAGCAGTGCCCTCCTGCATCGTTTTTAGAAATGTACGTTCTTGTCCACTGAACGTGTAAAATCCAGAATGATCAGACTTCTGTTGTGCCCGTGGCACAGAGAGGGTGCTGACCTGTGCGCGGCGGATGAATGAAGTGAGCGTTGCTCCAGGCTGACGGCTGCTGCCTCTGGGGGGAGGACACGGCTCGGTGGCGTGTCGACAGCTCCTGACCTGCCCCGGTTTTCTCTCTGGTGCTGCAAGGTCTGGGTGCTTTCCTGCACGGGGCTGAGGGGCGGCGGGCTCAAGGTCTCCTCCTTCGTCCTCGGTGCAGGGGTAGCACCGGCTGTCAGACTGGGCGATGGGTGATGTGCACCTCCGCTGCCTGATTTTAATCTCTTGCTGCAAATGAGTYGGTCTTCTCAGCTTCCCTCAGCACAACCCAAAATAATTGCTTTTCTCTTACCTTGTTTTGAATTTGTCTCCTCTAAATGCCTAATCTGTGCCCTTGCTTAATCAGGAGGATGTTCTCCCTCAGTGCCAAACTTGGCATGGAAGGTTCCAGGCACTGTGCCACCAATTCAGCACCAAGTGTCTGTCAGAGCAGGAAAAGGAACCTCTTGCAACAAAAAATACAATTAAACAGCACCTGGCAGTTTATGCAAAGCTCAGGAATCCATAAACTTTATGTGTTGCTGCAAAACAGTTGCAGATGGTCTAAAACGATGATTAAATATTGCTGCTGTTTTGCCCAGAAAGACTGTGCCCAGATCCTCTGTGTCTGGTCTCTGATTACGGAGGGTAATTAAGGGGACAAAGCCAACTCTGGTTCTTTTCAGAGATTTCTTTCAATTGTCTTGGGAGGCAATAAGGGAGATTATTTTAATTCTCATTAAATGCAGGTTTCACCACTGTGAGTGATCATTACAAATTACTATATTTTTTAATGGAATATTAGTAAAATCAAATAGCAAAAGAAGCAGTAAATAACGGGATGAGGTCTGACTTGACTGAGCTGGGCAATCTCCTCGTGGTTTGAATGGGTTGAGTGCGGTTTGCAGTGGGATGGATCTCTGCGCCTCAGTAGAGGCACATCATAACTTCTGCTGCTGGCATGGATAATTCACCGTAAATTTGCAATGTGACGGATGCATCTGACGGCAGAGGCAGCTCAGCCGAGCCGGTGGGTGACTCCTTAGGGCCTTGTTACCCTGCTGGCTCCTCTCCTGCCTGCAGGTCACAGCGCGGCRCCGGCTCCGCTGCTGGCCCGCGGCTCGGCTGCTGGGGGTCCAGGCCCCGCGCTGCGGGGCTTGCGTCGGTACGCGGACGGGGTTGCAAGTGAATCTTTAGTTTGCGTTTTGAYGTGGTATCTTTGGCCACCAAACCGGGGGGTGTGTAAAAGTCTGTCGAGGCAGATCCCTGCCCTGCACAGCTCCCGCAGGGCTCCTCGGGGCAGTTTGGAGCCTCGAGGGGAGTCTGGAGGGGACAGGGGTTCGTTCTCCCTGAAAGTAGTGATCTGTATCCATGCGGGTGAAGTGCGCATCTTTCATTTCGTTTGCCTCAGTTTGTGTGATTTTGGACTTCCTGAGACTTCTGGGTTTTCCTGGTAGCAGTTCTTCCAGATTTTAACGCTCAGATCCTGCACCATTTAGAAGTGTCGTGCTTCAGGAAGGAAAAACAACAAAAAGTAAGATTGATAATAGCCTGGTTTATCACAAATGTAGGAAACAACATTAAGAATTAGTGAAGATGCCTCTGGAGATTTGGGGCTTGCTTTCAGGAGTCCTAAATTGACAGCTGATGGGTAGCTTTCTGTGGCGGCTCTTCTGAGCAGGCTGCAGCCGGCTGAGATGTGGTCACAAAAGAAGCTGCATCACTTATGAAGATTTATTTCAGATTTCATTAACAAATAATTTCTGAGCACAGTAACAAGGTTAGTTACAAAGCAGATGTCTTAGTAATATGAAACTCCGTTACCGAGACTTCTCTAAACCTTCCTGATGTTTGGAGAAGGCTGGAAGCAATCAGGGGCCTAAACAATATGTTTTCGGATTCTATGGGATACTTAATCTTGATATGAATGTGCAATCCCTGCTTTGAGGGAGACCAGCCAGGGCCCCTGGGCAGATCGTTGCTCTCTGATTTAGGAGGTAACTCGGGGAGCCCAGAGCAAAGGGCCGGCTCCGCGTGACGTGGCCGTGGGCAGAGCGGGGCTGGCTCCGGCGGGTGTTCCTCGCGGTCTGCCACCCGGAGCCTCGGAGCCGGGCTGAGACAGCCTGCGACATGTCCCTTAGCGTCCCAAGCAAATACACCTGAAGGCTAGAAGAGAAAGAGAAGGATAATTCTTCCCTTACCAATCACCAGCTTTTGTTTACTTTATTGTATTTTACAAATGTCAGCTTTTTTTAAACCCTTTTCTGTTTGTTGTTTTCTCTGTGGCGATATCAGTGTTAGATTTAAATGAAAATGTCTTCTGAATAAATTACCATGAATGCACTGCATTCAACAGGAACAAAATTAAGCTTAACTAACAAAACAATTTAAAAATGCTTTTCTTGTGCATTTTCTAATGAATTCCATCTTCTTGCCAAATGCACCTTAGCACAACTGAGTAAAAAACCCCACATTTTATTTATCAAATGATTAACTTTCCCTTTTCTACCAGAAAGCAAAACGTGTGTAGATGTGTGTGAAGCTATGAAATTATTTAAATAAACGGGTTTAGACACAATATATGTGTGTGTTTAGCAAAATGCACCAGTCTCAGTGCTACAATGTACGTGCTTAATTCTTGTGGGTTGGTAACAGTCCTTTAGAAAATACAAATGCAAACCAAAGATGAAAATCAATGAACAGAAACTAATGCTTGCCTTAAATCAGTTGTTCATGACTGTGCGTCTCGTGTGAAATGAGCAGAAACCCAGGTGTTTCACTTATGCCTTGATTTCTTAGTTTTAATAGTGCTGGTTGGAAAACTGCAATATTCTTAGGAAGGTTTTGCATAACATCAATAACGAGAGGAAAAACCTTAATGCCTGCTTAATAGCGTTTGCCCGGGAATTCAATTACTGTCTATTGCCAATATGTTGGCAGCATTAATAATTGCATGCTGGGCACTTCCATTATTTATCATAATGATTTCTGTTATGTGTTATAGAAGATTCCTCCCCCCCAACAATGCATAAATACAAGAAAGGATAAAATAATTGAGATTGAAACAGGGTGTAAATTCTGATGCTAAGGATTGTGTACTCGGAGGAAATGGGGTTGGTTTCATGATGGAGTTTTAATTTAGATTTTGTTCTGGTGATATAGTCCCTTCCTATGGTACATTACTTTGCATCTAACAAACCACTAGCTCCCTTGGTCCCTCATTACAGCTGCAGTCTCACTGAGGTTTTTGTTCCTTTTTTAATGTTTAAAAATGAGAGTGAGGAATGAGGTTCTGACTCCTTAAATTAGGAACATCCAAGGCAGATCTTGTAGGGCTTTTTGCTGGAAATCTCAGGACTTCTTATGTCCCTAATTTCTACATCTGTGTTTGTAACATTGATCTGTCGAAGGTGGTTTAGAATGAATTGGGTATTATCGAGGAGTGAGTGGAAGGACATAGGAAGGACAGAGACCTGTGTGCCATTAAGGGCACTGAGTAAGGAATATGTATTTACCAAAGTTTTTTTCTTTAGGTGATGTCATTTAGAAGAGCACATTTTTTCTTTTTCTTTTCTTTGTTGGGTTGCTGATTGCTTGGGAAGGGTTTGGAATTGCTGGTTGTTGACAATGGCACATTTATTTCCAAATGGATCTATGTGAAATTATATTTTAATGTACCTAGAAGATAAGTAATAGGAATCTGCTTTAAAAAAAAAAAAAAAAAAAAAAAAAAAAAAAAAAAAAAAAAAAAAAAAAAAAAAAAAAAAAAAAAAAAAAAACAAACCAGGAACCCCCCCAAAAAACAACCTACAAAACTCTCCAAGCAAATAAATTTTCCGTTTCAAAGAATCTCCAGGTATGCTTCTGCCTCATAGCTATTGAATTATGAGCTGAGTAACTGCTTTAGAAGTGCATGGGAGCACTTCAGAAGAGTTTTAAGTCAGGAATGTACCGTCCATAATGGAAACAGCAGAGAAGATGTAGGCAGAAAGGAGACAGATAACCGAGTTTGAATAGGTCTAGCTGGCAGCAAGCATCTAGAGCCTTGATTAGTGCTAATATGTTGTCTGGGAAACTCAATTCTGCATCTTCCTCAAAACGGTGACAACATGGTAACCCTGAAAACACGACGTGATCGTGGTTACTCTGCTGTCCAGTTTGCCTCTCATTATAATTAACACTTCAAGTGCTTTTCGGGGTGTGTGTGTGTCTTTGTTTGGTTTGGTTTGTTTTTTACATCTCTCCTGAAAGCAGTTTTCCTGAGAGCAGAGTTTGCATTTGATGGTTTTTCCTTCATGTTGAAACAAATACGTAAACGCTYTCTGGGTTGTGCAGAGAAGCAGTCGTAGGTGGCCTGCAGCATTGGCGTGGTAATGGAATCGCAGTGGGATTGCCTTATGAGCCCGAAAGATTTTTGCCCTCAGGGACCAGAAGTGCCCAGGCTGCTGGGGAGCTGGGAATTCCCACCTTGACGCCCACGCTGCGCTGGGCCTGGCAGAGAACGGCACTGCCACCTACTCCCTCTGCATCCTTCTTTCTTTGAATCAAAACCGAGGAGAATCCAAATCTCAKTTAAAAAGCAGGTCTTTACATCATGCTTGCATGAACGTACTTTTATGATTTTTAGTCAAAGGGTCCCACAAAGCAGAAGAGTGGGGTCTTCCTGCCAGATAATGTTTTATGAACTAAGCTGGACAAATGCTGGACCTAATGGGCTTACGAAATCATGGGCAGCTGATGGAAAGTAAAAATATTTTTCTTATTGTTTTCATTGTTCTTAGCACACAGGCTCCTTTTAAATAGTGAAGAATTGAGCTTTGTTTTCCTGTAGTTACAGAGCATGGAGTACTCCTGTTCCAGCTTGGTTCTCCTTCAAAAAAATATGAGACCAAATTTGATATCCTTGTGGTTTTTGAAGGGAGAGAGTTTTTCCTTCTATTGCAAATGCTTTCATCCCTCTTTCCTAAATTAAAACATGGGATTAGGGTTAAAATGTGGAATAAAACAATAAGTTGTTCCAAGCAAACCGTAAAGGTATGGGCACTGCTTAATCTGGTGCCAAGCCCCTGCAGAATTGCAGCAAGCAACGATACTCCTGTCCTGCATACTCTGAATTGATTCTGCATTCAAGTGTCAGCAAACTAGACAGAAGAATGGGGGAAGTCAATGTGAATTAGGATTCACACAAGAGTTCTATATAATTTCGTATACTAGGTGGGTAAAAATTATCTTTCACTGCTGTCTGCTTGAGCATATTGGTCTTCTGTCTGTAAAACGTGAGGCTGTCTCAGCTGACTTAGCCGATGCCAGATCCGTAAGATGGTCAGCTGTACAGCCGCTGAGCAGTTCAGTTTGGCCACTTCTCTTTGAAATACTAGTCTTTGCTGCCTATGGAGCTGCTGTCCCGTGAAGCGTGTTCATGGGTCAAACAAGGTAGGATGTTGACATAGCTCTTGGCAGAGCCATTCATCTACTCACGTGATGTTCCACTTCACTAAATTAATTTCCTTCCCAGTTTTCAGAGTAGTTAAGTGTTGTGTAAGCAAATGTTTTAAACAACTTGTAAGAATTTCCTCAGTATGTCTTGTAATATTGGTGTTCTGGTTTGCAAGGGTCACAAAAGACTTGTATTCATTCACCTTATTTCTCTGACTTTAGCCTAACAGAGGGACAAAAAGACCCCGTGATGAAGAGGAAGAAGAAATCAAAGCACGTCGGAAACAAGCTAGTGCACGAGAGCACAGTCGCCACAGGGAAGAGGAGTCTGTTGCGCTGGAAGAAACTGATGATGAGAAGAAGAAACTTCTTCAGATAATTGAGAGGGATGGAGAAGAGGAAGAGGAGGAGGTAAATCACTGGTGTCCTGAGGGAAAGGGGAGGCAGTGGGAAATAAGCAAACACTAAATCACTTCTCTGTGATTTCCATTTCTTACCATGTAGATGAGGAGACTAACTGGTGATTTTCACATCCCTCATACAGCTTAAGGTTATGGTTTTACTTTCCTGCCCTGCAGGGTATTCATTAATTTCAAACGGGCTTCTCAAAGATATCCTCTGCAGGTTTAGAGCGGAGGGGCAAAAGGGAGAGGGAAGGGAAGGCGTACAAGCCTAATCTCTGTTTTAGGCTGAGAATCACCTTCTAAAATATATTTTTAGGAAATAGTTTCTGTATTCTAACGAGTTTCCTAACTCTCTTACTCTCATCAGTACCCCCAGCCATGCAGCTTCTCCCACTCTCCCCTTCCTTGTAGCTGTGCAGCAGCAGCAGCAAATAAGCAAACATCCTTCTATACAAGAAAGGTCTTGGGTCAGAGGAGGGGGGTAGCAGCTGTCAAGGGTAAATGATTTCAAGCCTTGGAGACAGAAATCCAATGCAGCATTGGCCTTTCTGCCAAGGGCCAGGGAAAAGATCACTTTATAAATGTGACACATGGATTGGTATAAATCTAGAAGATATTTGCTTCCTGCTGCCTGTGTCCTGTTTGATAAAAAAACAAGTGATACTCACCACTGCAGAATCATGTAGGTTTGTAAAATATCATTGTCCTTTGTATACAGCATTGCTAGCATTCATCTCTGAAAACCTCCCTCGTTTTTTTGATGTTGAGCTATTGCCATTACAGTTGTTGCTGATAGCGGAGAAAGATAATGCAGGATTTCTGCAGCATTTGAGCTCCAGTGAGGATGAATGGACGTAGCCATAAATCCCCTTGGCTGGCTAGAGGCTTGTGGATTCCTGCAGTGTACAAGTCCCTCGTCTTTGTCAAGTGGAGTTCTCCCACCCAGACATTTTAAGGGCGGGAAGCCCAAGGTTTCTTTAGAACCACAGTCTCTTGTTTATTATCTTGGAATGTGGTTAATGTAAGTGCCATTAAAATGCGCTTTGTACCAGTAAATTTGATGGAAGGAAGCTAATCTGTAGGACACTAATASTGAATGCAAATTAAATATGAGATACAAAGCCGATCCTAATGGAGATATTGTAGTGATATATGTTAGAGAAAGCAAAGAATCAAACAAAATAGTGGGAAGCAGTGTCAGCAAGTGTGATAGTATCTTTGTGGATTGCAATCCCATTGCAGGAAGAATATGGTTTGGGCACTGTAGTATTCATTACCTGAATGGGATGGTGACACGAGTGGGATGGTGCTAAGACAGGTTGGGCTTGAGAACGTAGGGAATGCAATAGTAATGGAAGAATTGGACTGGTGGTGTTATTGTAATGGAGTTTGCTGAAGAAATAGAAATTTTCTATCTCGTACAAGATTGCTGCTCAGAGTTGCTAACCAAAGAATCTTCAACACCAGAAGCAACTCTTGATTTAATCCTGAACAGGAGATGGGACACAAAACTTGGCTTAAGATGTGAAGGGGTCTGGTTTGTTTTTTGTTTTGAGAACATCTCTTTAATGGTGATTGTAACATAGTCAAATAGAGGAAAGGGAAGAGGTTATGCAAGAAAATCTGTCATCAATGTTTTATTAAAAGAAGTGCATTAAAATTGTGAAACAAGGAGAATAACAGAATCATGTTTCTAGGTGTCAGGGAGGTAGCTAAAGTTATATTACTGCTGTACAGTAAACGTATAATGCCAGCTGAGAAACACCTTAGAAGAATTTAAAAAATAAAAAGAAAGTACTAGAGTAAAATATTGATTCCCCCCCCCAAAGACTTTAAAATAGAAGTGAAAGCTTATCCAAGTGAGGAGAATAAAAAAGAACATAAACTCAGGGCAGTTAAATGTAGACCTACAAAAAGAAAGAGCACAGTGGACTTCTGAAAAGAAACTATCCATGGGCATAAACTGCTAATGCAGATTTACTCTAATATGTCAGAAGCAAAAAGCCTCAATACACACTGATGGTGCCAGGTAATAACAGGTGTAAAAGAACAGCTCAGGGAAGATGAGCCATTGCAAAACTGGAGTTTTTTTCATTGATACTCGGTTTCAGAAAATGTAGGGAAGCTCTTCTGGTTCTTTTCCAAAGAACCTTCCTTTGGTAAACCCCTGGTTTATAAAAACCTGACTTAGAAGGTTTTGCTCTGGGGAGCTTGCTCAGGTCAGACAGTAAATCAAAAACGCGTAGCAATTGTGTGCGAGTCTGTTGGCAGCTTCCTGCAGTGAGGCTGCCAGGGGTTGCCCTTCGTTCCTGGGGGGTCTGGGCCCGACTGCAGTCTCCCCACGTCGCTGTACGCRCTTCTTGCGTTTTGCCGGGTAGTTGTTCCAACCACCTAACGCTCTGTTTTCTGCCCTTTCCGATTTGGTYAGGAGGAACCTTTGGATGAAAGTTCAGTGAAGAAGATGATTCTCACCTTTGAGAAGAGATCTTACAAAAACCAGGAGCTGCGGATCAAGTTTCCTGACAATCCAGAGAAGTAAGATTGTGCTCAGCCGCTCTCTGTTACCCTTTTCTCCTTTGATTTTAGGTTTCAGCCCTAAATCAATTTCTTGAATATACAGATGTTTTCAGTTACATAAGGCTTATGCAACAGCAGTTATTGCCATGTAGTTCTTCTAAATTGTATTTGAAACTAACTTTGTTAATTAAAAATGGCATTATCAAGACTCTGGTGGCGGCTGGTATATGGCCGGCAGCACGAACAGAATAATTAGCAATGAAGGGAAAAGTTCTAGTTTATTAAATTCTTGCTGTTGTTAATATTATAGATTGTGAAACTTCAGTACTAAAACTCGAGTTTATGTTGTTTTCATTTTGGGAGCGCATAAATTCAATAAGGTTTCGTTAGTTAGTATCTGAGTGAGTGGCTTGGTTCTCAAAAGTGAGCGCTAACGAGCTCTCCCTCATCAGCCCTCTTGGCAGTGGGCAGCGGAGGGTCACCAGCCACGCTGCGGTTCTCTCGCTTTTCAGGGGGCTCCCCCTTTGCACTGTTTTCCAGCAGTGGTCACCTCCTCACTGATAGGCAGGTGGTAGGTGTTTGGGGGTGGGCTGAAATTGAGATCCTGGACTGGGGGGCTTTGCTTTCCAAACAATTAAAGATTTCACGCCATCATTTTGTGTGACGGTGTTGTGCTCGCAYATGCAGTCAGCGGTCTGCGTGGGAAGAAAATAATTTCATATTATGGAGCTTTCAGATGCTGTGGTGAGCAAAACGGCCAGATGGGGTCTAAAAGCCAGACTTTGTGTGTRTTTCTTTCCACACCTGTGGTTGTAGTGACCCTCTTCCTCCTTTCATGGAGTTTTGTTATGCACATTAAATGAATTTCTTCCTACACTCAAGTGCCATTATTTTTTGTCCAGTCTGCTGTCCTTTCCCTTACCCAGATTCTTTTTATGGACTTTACTTCAGACTAATACAACCCACATACTAATATATGGTAGCTAGGGAAGGTGCATTGCTCTGGCGAATTTATTTTATGTGCAGGGTTTTTTTCACGTGTAGCTACAACCTCTTGATTTTATTTTTTTTTTTTGAGTTCTAGAACTGATTTACAGAATTGGAAAAATCTGCTTATTTACTCTATGTAAATTATATAGTAGGAAGGCTTATCAAACTACGTGATTAAACTTCAAGGGGCAGGCATAGCACAGGATGAGGCACAGACTGCCTCTAGGAAATCTGGACTCGGTGACGTTGACGTGACCACAGAGGATCAGAAATGCCGGGGCCACGTGCAGCTGGGGTGACAGTCTTACCTGGTATCTCCTGCAAGGTGGTAGTCTCTGTTGAAAAGGGCTGTGCACTGAACACAACTGATGTACTTTTTTCCTTTTTGTTAACCATTTTTGTCTTGCCTCAGATTCATGGAGTCCGAACTGGATTTAAATGACATCATTCAGGAAATGCACGTGATCGCGACGATGCCAGACCTGTATCACCTGCTGGTGGAGCTGAACGCTGTGCAGTCTCTCCTCGGGCTGCTGGGACATGACAACACAGATATCCTTCAGTTGTTAAAGCAGCTCTCATGTGAGAGGCTTTCTACAGACTTCTCTGTAATCTCTTATAACCTGCTTTCATAGGCTCATGTATATGGGTTTCTCTTCTTTCCCACCGCACTGAATTTATGTCTTTTTTTTTTTTCTTTCAAGTGAAAGCCTTCTTTGTTCAAGTAATATTGATTCTGAATTTTTTCAGTGCTATTATTCTCCTTTCTTGTTTTATGACCCTTTCATCTAGGTTTGAGYGGCTGCGTTAGAGTGTGAGCGGATGAGCGACAGAGGAAAAGCTAAGGTATGGGCTTAGCGTATGGGCTTAGCGTATAGGCTTGAACTGTGTGCAAACTTTGTCTGGAATAGCCGCCACTAAAAATGAAACTGATCTACCCCTTTTTGTTGAGAGCTGAGCTGTCACGCCTTCAGCTATTTGCCATGGACTAGCTCACCACAGTGCTACACCTTAGTTTGTAAATGTGATAAATTCTTCATGTGTCCATACCTTTAATTTGGTGTGCTCAGAGCTTGAGGTTGTCGGTAGCCCCTSTGGTTGCGTAAATATCCAGAGACATTTCCATGCTCAGTTAGTTCTTGTGTCACTGAACCTGATCCCTATGTGCACCTGTCTCTTCTTCCTCTGAAGATCTGAGGACATCTCAGAGGCAGATTTCTGTCTATACTGTTAAAGATTTTGATAGTTTTTAACAAAAACTGTGTCATTTTTTGAATATCCTGGTGCCTTGATGCTTAGCTGTCAGCTGATAAATAGAACTATGCCTGGCTTACCATTGTGCAGTCTTTAAAAGTGGAGCTCAGCCTGCATGGCTTGTAAAATATCCTACAGTARATTAAGCTGAAAAATTGTGACATGATTTGAGAGATCCTGTGTCTGTGTCCTGACAAACATTAGTGAATGGAGGGAGCAGTGAAGCCCAGTGGAAAGGGCACTGGACTTAGACTGGGGACTACAGCAGGCTTTTCTTTTTTCCTTTTTATTGATTCATGACCTTAGGGAAGTAATTTATTCTTTACTTCTTTTCTTTATGTGTAAAGAAGTAGATAATACTTACCAGCTTTTCTGAAGTGTTTTGAAATATGCAATGTTAAAAGGATTGTTAGTACTAACTGTCGTGGTCCGATGCACAGATCTTGGGTTTCTTTTTTAGCACTTTTCCTTATAGTGCTATGTATTAAGAATTCATAATTCATTCTTTCTAAGTGGGTGCAGTGATCAGAAGATAAAAACAAAATGTAAATATTTTATTGCACACCAAGTTATATTACCCAAACACCTAAGCAGTGCTTTCTGTTTTGACTTGAATCTAGGTGAACCTTGATGTGGTGGATGCAGGTCCCTGCAAAACAGCAAACACCACAGCTTTCCTTATCTGTGATCTGTAATGGAAATTACTCTCAAGTAAATGTTTGTTAACAATTTACTGTTGTACAGTGGGAAACACCAACCATGCATAACCAGTTTCATGGCTACCATAGTTCCATTACTTATTTTTTTTTCACCAGACACYGCAGGCTTTTTGTGTAGTATGTGCATGGCCTTTAAAGCTTATACTGAATTTCTCATTCACGGGGAAAATGTAAACTGTGGGGATTTTGACTGGGATAGCAGAGSTGATTCACAGCTGGAGTGCACAGGAACACAGCTTGCTTTGTCCTTTCAGCCATGAAAAGCTGTGTCCTAGGGTCACTGCTGCTGTCAAAGACTTGTCAGTATTTCCACTGTGCACTCTTTTTAATTGGTTTGCAACTTGCCTGTCAGTTAGTTTACGGGTAGAAATTTGGCCTGTGAATTGCAATTTTGGAAAAAGTATATTTCTTGTTATAAAACTGCTGAAGTGTTTTCAAATCTGTTGGAAGCGGGACACAGGCTGTAGTAATGCTTCTTCACTGTGCTGCTGCTGCTGATGTACAGGATAGAAACACTATTAAAGTGAAGCATCTAGACATAAAACTAAATTGATACAGCTTACGTTTTCTAATGACTGTTTGTTAAAACAAATGGAAAAAGATTTTAAAAATGAGCTCTTCAAGGAGAGAACTAAACAAATGGCTCTTCAGATGTGATTTAAATGTAGTGTCTTGAGGGACTAATGCAAGGAGACAAAAGCAATGTCCAGGGGGAGCAAATAATCTGCTGAATGATTCATGCAGTTTTACACAAAACGTGTCAATGAAAGATGATCACCGGCAAGATTTTATTAATGAAAGACAGGAAAGCTTCAAGTGAGGTTTTGCTTTTCTATCTCCTAAATTTTGTAGGATAACTGATACTCTCACTGGAAGCCTCAACAGAAGCTCCCTAGACAGGAATGCCCTGCAAGATGAACTCCTTTGACTGCTAGAGTTCTTTGCTGTGCACTCTCAGAAAAATCTGGCTCAGTTGTCTGTATAGCACCCAGTAGGTAGCGGTGRTCTTCAGTTAGTTCCTCCCTTAGCCTTCTCTTCTATGGGTTGATCAAACCCCATTCCCTCAGTCTTTCCTCATACACATCATGTGCTAGCCCCCTGACCATCTCAGTCGTCCTCCAGTCTCCTGAGTCCAGTATGTCAAGGTCTGTCTTTTATTGGGAGAGCCCACAACTGAACAAAGTATTCTACACGTTGCCTCATGAGTGCCAGGCAGCAGGTAAGAATTCCTTCTCTTGACCWGCTGGTTTTGCTCTTGCTAATGCAGTGCAGTCTGTGATTAGCCTTTGTCGCTGCCGTGGCACGCTGCTGACTTGCCTCCAACTTGTCCACCAGAACTTCCAGATTCTCTTCTGCAGAGCTTACCTCTCCAGTCAACCCCAGCGCATGAGCTTGTTCCCTCCCAGGTACGGGACTTTGCGTTTGTTGAACTTCAGGAGGTTCCTGTTGGCCCGTTCCTCCAGCTTTTGTTGATTAATAGTTGATTCCTTGCAGGACAAATGTAAGGCAGGTTATTTTCTCTTAACTTGCTTATTGAGTCGTGCTCCAACTTGCTTTTAAAAATTGTACCCTGGCACCTTTGACCATGTTTTTGTATAAGCACGAGGGACTGTSTGCCTAGTGAGCAGTAATCACCCTTCTGTTTGGTTCCTGATGGCAGTTGCAACTGGAAGTGACATCTACCCATCAAGAAAATGTACAGATATCTTTGGCGTGGTTAAGGAGTGCTGTAGAGTATAAAAAGAGCAGTAGTCTTACTGATACACATCTTCTGCAGCGCCTAGACATAGGTTAACTTGGGACTGGGACAGGCAGCTCTCTTACAGTCTTCCCTGAGACTAGTAAGTCACAACTGAAACCTTGCTAGGAAAAGAKACATGAAAATACTTTTCCGACTGCTGCTTGTGGGTCTGAGCAAATGCACAAATAGGAGAACTGGGAGGCTGGATTGTTAGCTTGTGCATTTTAAAGAGATTCATCACRAAGTTGTTATATAGGACATGCAGAAAACTGCATATCCTGTTCTACCCCAGTGGGACTCGGGCAAGATTAATCAGCGTGTCTGAGAGAATAGGAAAGTGGGTCTAATGAGGTGGAATATGTCTCGTCGTACAAGAGAGCTGTGTAGCAGTCAAGGGAACCGTGTGTTATGCAGCCCAGAGTTAATGAGTGAAAATTGGGCTGGCAGAAGCTATGCTGTTCYTGCGCGGTCCGCAGTTAGAGGAGCATGCCGTCCTAATTGGGCCAGGCAGAAGGGGGTGGTGATTCCTGCAGTGGCCTTGTCAGGTGCGTGCCGTATCAGGTTAGCAGGGGTATCATCGAGAGCAGAATACCCAAATCAGATTGTTATAACTCATTTCTCTTTGCTTATATTCAATCTTGACAATGCAAGATGGTGCCTAGTTATACCAACTCTAGCARTTTTGATTTGAAAAAATAAAATAAGTATCATCAAGAAACATTAAAATTGCCTGACACAGTAAGCATACAATCATTTGTTTTTATCATTCCCAATTTTTAGGATTCCCTGATTTTGGTRCTTATGAGGACTGTCTGCTGAAGTAGTCTCTGTGCTCTTGGCTCTGGCGTTGCTGTGCCCCACTGCCGCAATGTACTACCAGTTGTTTTGGATCGTGTCATGAGCACGCTCGCCTAAGAGAAACCTGCTTTTGATATTAAATGTCTGCCTCTGTATTGGTTGTCCTTAACACCTAGCACATGTTTCCATAGCTGTGGTAGACTTGCTTCAAGAGCTGACTGATATAGATACTCTCCATGAGAGTGAAGAAGGAGCTGAAGTCCTCATTGACGCTCTAGTAAGTAGTAAACTCCAGGTTATTTTAATGCCTGAACAACGTCTGCCTTACACCACACAGCAGTGAATGCTCTGGACTGCCASCCTTTCTGCGGCTGTGGTTATCCATATTGCCAACACTACGGTGAAGTTAGCCAGGTCAGGAGCCTGCTCTCTTGTGGCTGAAATGCTGTGTTGAGGACCACGATGGGGGTGTTTAATGGAATGCCAGAGTTTGGGGAGTAGGTTCTTCTTGCACCTTGTCTACCATTTCTTTTTTTGGAAGGAACATGTTCATATTGCAAAATTTACGTAGGCTGGGATATTTTTTTGTGCAGGGAGGGAGAATGAAGTGATATTTGTGACTTGGACAGTGTCCTGTTGAAAATAGGAGCTTGATTTGCATTTTTCTTCCTTCTTGCGGAAAAGGTTGACCTCTGTTCACCCATGAAAAATTGAAATTTGTGGCAGGGCTCAGGTTGTTATCTGAAGGACAGCGGGGCCATTGTGATCTTTCAGTCTAACTTCTTGCACGGGAGACCAGTTGTCTTCTACCCAGTCACTCTTGTTTCAGACCCAAAAATCTGTGCTTGAACTGGGACATCTGTTGTTATAGTGAGGGTAGGCGTTTTTCTTAACAAGAGGTAAAAGTGTGGAAGTTTTTGTGTAACACAGCTAGTGCATTTTAAGGGTGGAGAAGGGTTTAGAGGTAGTGGTCCTTTTTGGCGTAGAGATTAGACAACCCCAGAAAATTATCTATGTGCAGCAGAAGATGCGTTGCTCRGGCTGAAGTGCTCCCTGCCTGGTTAACTCTCCTGAGTGCCTCTTGGCCTCCCCGGTGGTGGGCTTCTCCTTTTCCTGGCATTTGCGCTGGATGCCTCCTGCTCCTCGGCTGTGGGAGGAGGATGCCAAACTGAGCAGAAGCCCTCCAGAGAACCGATGCCCAGCAAAACTTGATATTTACGTGTCTGTCCTACCTTTGGGCAGCTTCTGCTAGTGAACTGTGTTTGTGAATCACTGTGACTGTGTCTGGTTCTGTAACTATTATGTTGAAATTGAAAGATGCGGAATTACAGGTTTTCTTTTGTTTGCTTTGTTTGGCTGCTCTGTTTTCTCGGACAATCATTCTTGTCCAGTCACTATAATGTTACCTTCCAAAGGTTAATGACAGTGGCCCGGAGCTGAGTTCCTCCAGCTGGCCTCTGGGCTGTTCTTAATTACTCTGCCTTCATGGAAAGATTGCTGGATGAATGAAGTGGTAGAGAGGAACTGCTAGAGAACATGTTTTCTATAAAGTGTGCAGAGAAGTAGTAAATCAAGCAAAGTTCTTTCTGTTTTCCTTGTCACTAGCCCACTGATAATAGCCAAGTTTTAGAGGTTTTATTGTCCTCTTTGAAAGAAACAGGTCAGGCGTATCTTGGGATAAATGTTTAGATACCTGCTGTTTAGATTACTTTTTTTTTTTTCCCCCCCCTAAAGAAGGTAGGTATAATGTAGGATATCTGTGAAGATTGTTGCACTACCTTCCACAGCAGCTGATACTTGTATTTTTTGCACGTGTTCACTGGGCCCAAAGCTAGTTAAGAGTGTTTGAATTGGAAATGTTATTTTGTTTAACTTTCCTGAGCGCACGTCCGCAATGGAAGGTTAGCCAAAGTCAAGCTGGACTCTGTCCAGTTGCAGCTTTAAAAGCATATTTCTTGTGTTAGCTTTTTGATGAGGAGGCTTCACCTGCAGATCTGGGTTCCTGCTCCCGCTGCTGATTTGTCTGGGTTTTGCTAGCTTGCTGAAGTCAACTTGGTACATTCATCTTGCTAGGATTTAAATGCAAGGCTTCAACTGGTGGATTTGAATCTGAGTGTGTGAGCATTGTTCCTTCAGCTTTTTGTACCTATTAAGGTGGAAGATACAACAAAAATGTAGGCAGACCAGCAGTAAACAGTTGAAAGTGGAGCTGCTTGCAGAGCTGACAGCTATCCCATCCGTGGTGGTTTGCGGTGCCTCGCACTTAAGAATTCTAAGGGATTATAAATCAATCAGGCTGGTTCAGGAAATAAGACTGTGACAAGGTGCATGTTTTCCTCCAGATGTTTTTCTATTTAATCTGAAACACAAAAGTTGTTTAATTAATTAGGACAAACACAGTGGCAGATTTACTTGGTGAATCCTTCACTTCCTCTGAGATTTTAGAGCAAGATTGTTAATGTCTTCTGATCATGTCTGGCAGGATGTTTCGGTAGGGCTTATTGATATTTATTAACCCTCCCTGTTCCTTCTCTTTCATCTTCCTTTTTTCAGTCGTCTTTCTTACCTTTTTCTCTTTCCCATGACCCCGGTGATGTAGGTGGAGGGCCAGGTCGTGGCCTTGTTGGTCCAGAATTTAGAGCGCCTGGATGAAAGTGTGAAAGAGGAAGCTGATGGTGTCCACAACACACTGGGTAAGTGGCTGTTGCACAGCCTCTTGCTTTTTCCTCTATTTCATACGAAGGGGGGTGGGTTATCCCTCCCCTTCCTTTCTCCCTACCTCCTTTCCCCTGCAACTGCCAACACGAGGGTAGAGGACCTCGTGCAGCTTTTGTTCAAGCACAACTTCAACTCGCAGTAAAGCCCAGTCCCAGCGTTTGTCGCATGACTGCTGGCAAGGTGCCTCTTCCCAAAGCGGTTATGTGGGGAGGTGCCGGCACACAGACGAAACCGTGCACTGCACCAGAGGGTGTGCTCCGCTGCCCGCGTGGTCACTACGTACCTACCTGTCAGCTCCACTTGCTCCGTTGTGAGAGCTGGTTATGTCTTGGCAATATATTTAACTCTCAGGTAGTAAAACATTTGTATTTCACGTAAGTACATCATTACCTCTCTGTTCCCCAGTCTTTGTACAGCACAGTAACTGCTTTGCAGTGTGTCGCTGTTATTAGCATTTAGAYCATCATCCTCTCCTTTTAGTTCTTTGGGATTGTGATCTCCCGAGGACTGGAAGAATGAGAGACTGGAAACAAGAGTTTTGGAATTTTTGCTGCCGCTGTTGTTGTTAGTTTAGTTTTGTGCAGTGAGAATTGCTGCTGGAGTAAAGGGAAGGTATTTTAGGCTTCTTCCAGCAGGAGCTGGTGTCACACTGAGGATGGACTGTGTGGGCAGTGTGAAAACTGAGAGAGTATCATAGACCTGAGCTTAAGTCTCACTCAAAAAAAAAAAGGTAGTTTTGCGAATAAGATGCAACTTTGAGAAGAGCAGGGCAGCCCTGGGAAGGACCTGGCAAAGCAGTGGTGATACGGGCCTGAGCTGAACTGCAGGTGCGGAGAAAYGAATGTTTTCTGTGCCTTTCTTTTCAGCAATCGTTGAGAACATGGCAGAGTTCCGACCAGAGATGTGCACAGAAGCTGCGCAGCAGGGCCTCATGCAGTGGTTGCTCAAGAGGCTGAAGGTGAGCTTGTTTTCCTGTTGTCATTTGGGAGATACCGCAATAAAAATGGACAGGCCACTGGTCTGGAAGCTGGTGTGCTTTGGCACAGTATTAAAGGCCCAAGGCTATTTATTGTTGGCTCTTTCCATTTGCATAGGTGTCTTTGTCACAAGTTCTAACACTTGTCAGTACAATGAATTCAAAACTTGCCTCAAACTGGGAAGTATGTCCCTTTTAACACTATAAACTAGCAAAATTGAAGGAGTTAGCTTTATGTGTAAGAAGCTCTACTCAATGTGATGCAAGTCTGTGAGTAGAAGTACTCTCATTTTTGTAGTGTTTGCCTGGAAGAGTATCTGTAATGTTGAGTCTTCCTGAATGTCTTTGGGTTTTACTTGTTTCTGTCGGAGTTCTTTTTGGTAACACGTCCCTGATCCTGCCGTGAGAACGATGGTCCTTCCTGCAGAGATGGACCCTTCACAGGGTACAAAAGAGCTACAAAACAGCACTCGGGCTCCAACCGCTGATGTGGTCGTCTCCAGTAGGTGCCATACCACTGCGTTCCTAGCTCAAGCATCAGTCATGCTAGAGCTCTGCCAGCRCCCACCTTCCTTCTATAGATCAGTTAGTATGAACTTAAAACATCGCTTAAAATAAGCCAGTTTTGCACGTGTGTGTGTGTTGGAGAAGTTAAGGACAAAAATTTAGAATTCAGGGTTTGTATCCTCTGCGGTTTTAGTTTAAATGGACATACGTCTGTCTTGTCGTTATGTTGTAAATGTCTTACGGCAGAAGGTGTCTTTTTCTGTTCGTATGATTCCTGTATGGTGGATTTCTGGTCCATGGCTGAGACCTGTAGGAATATAAAAGCTGACCAGTGAGCGGGGAAACTAATAAAGACCATTTTATGCCTTTGCTGCCTACGTTTCTAACAGTTTTTTGTATTTCAAGTGGTGTCTCTGTTTAACTGCTGCTGCTGGTGGCTTTTTCTTTGAATTCATCTAATTTCCTTTTGAATTCAAAATTACTTTTTGATACTCTTAGCATCCTGTGGCAGCGAGTTACACAGTTTAACTCTGTCTTGTGTGAAAAGATGCCTAAACATTCCCTGGAAAATATTGTAAGAAAGGAATGGATAGTTCAGCTCTCTTACAGAGCTAGTGAAGGAAATTTAGCAAACAGATTCTGGCTTTTTCCTAACCCTGTTAGTAAGGCATTAGCACTTCCATACTTAAATGTCTTTATGGTTAGAAGGCCTCTGAATCACAGAAATACTCTATCAGCTTTGTAAGTGTAGAGATACCCCTCTGTGCCCCTCATATACTTGTTAGCAGAAGTAACCTATAATTTCTCACTACAGATAGTAACATAATGATATTCCTTTTGCTTAAAAACAAAAGGTGAAGTTAATTTTATTCCAGGCAGGTATGTACTGCTGCCTGCCTTGTAATTACTCCGGCAGCTGAAAGACTTTAGAAACTTGGGAAAGCAAAACAGTCACAACTTGGATTCCCCTGCTTGGTGCCACAGAAAATGAATGTTCAAGGCGTTCAAAACTTGGTGCTGAATGTGTCTTTCCTTTGCCCCGGCATGTGCTAAMTCTGTCTGGTTTTGGGGATGTGTGATCAGGCAGCGCCTTTTCTTGCTTACACGCTGTCGTTGTGGGGAGCCGCGCGCTAATGAAACCCTCCCCCAGGTGCCTTTGCTGTTGGCAGCGCTTGGTCTTGAATCTCTCGCCCTGCCAGATGTGGTTAGGATTAAACCAGGATCTCAGCATCTGGGTAGAGCGTTGTGCTGCTGAAGAATGTCTATGGGATGAGGTTTCGAATCGGGGTTCTCTCTAGGTGTCGGTAGGGACATCTGGCACACAGCACAGAGTGTGAATTTCTGTTTTCTGACTACGGTTCAGGTTGTGTAGTTGTGTTCTGACTGTCAGAGCTGCCTCGGAAAGCTCAGATGGAGAGCTCGCTTCTCCACACATAGGCAGGGTTTGATGATGTTGTGTGCAGCTTGAGAGGACGGAGTGTTGTCTCCCAACGCTTGCTGTAGGACAGCAGTCGGTATGCGCCGTGACAGGAGCCAGCAGAGCTGTACAGCACCTTCCCCCCTCGTGCCGCTGATTGCTTGGAAGTGTTATGTGGTTGCTATAAATACCGTCATCTACAGAGTGGTTGGGGATCGTTTGGAATGAAAAGCTTTATTTAAAGTCAATACTTTGTGGCATTTGGGATCGTCCTGCTTTTCATGATTTTGTGTTGCATGGTGCTTGTGTATTGTGACCTTTTCTTYGGTAGCAGGTCGGGATAATTGGCCCACGTGCAGCCTTGCGCAGGCAGGTTCACTCAGTCAAGCTGCAGGTAGTCATGCATTTGGGGGAAAAAGTTGTGGGTGACAAATGGTATGTTTTAAGCCTAGTGCTTATTGCTTGCTTTTGTTTTTTTCTTCTCAAACAGTGGAATACAAATAGCTGGTAACTGATGATTTTTAAAATGGTTTTGTTTATTTTATAAATTCCTTCAGCAAGCCCGTTTGCATTATTATCTGATGAGTTAATGTTTAGTCTGTTTCTGTAGATGAAGCAGCTTTGGCAGCATGCAAAAACATTGGATCCGGTTTAGAATCACACTTCAGGGATTTATTTTTTTTCTTCTGAGGGGGGAAAAAAATTCAGCATTTTGGTTTCATTATGGTTTGGGTTTTTTTTTTTAACATACTTGACTATGGAGAGAATGCATGAAATGAAAGTTATGTGACTCTGCAGGCTAAACCAATCTCACGTCCTTCTGATTGTGGCATTGTGATCCTCATACAAAACTCTGGCAGTTACTCTTTAATGTTACTGTGATGTGTTTTCTGAAATGCTGTTTTTGGTGGCAGGTTCAGACTTTCAGAATAGGGATATGCCCATGCGCTCATGTAACATTATGGAAAATTTATCGCAGGAAAGAGATGCTGTGTTGCAAACAACTGGAGACTGTTCATGGGGTTTTTGAGCCAACTTGGTCAAAAACCCACTTATGTAGGACAGCGTGAAGGATCAGAGCTGAGTTTCTACACACGYGTGCACGAGCACACACGCACACAGACATACACACACCCTGCCCACACCCCGTCACCCCTGAATCAGAGAGAATTATTACTGTTTTGTCACTGAGGCATACTGCAAAATTATCGCTGTTGTATTTTGGTTTAAGTGTTGCTCATACGTTCGGTGATTTGATGAATGTGTTCTTTAAATCAGTGAAACACAGAGAGCCGTGCCCTGATGAGCCTCTTGTTCCTTCTTCACCAACAGGCTAAGATGCCTTTTGATGCCAACAAGCTGTACTGCAGTGAGGTGCTGGCTATTTTGCTCCAGAATAACGATGGTGAGACATGCCTCTGGTATCGATATTCTGCTAGGGCAGGATCCAGCCTTCTTTCAGATCACAACAGCACTCTTCTGCCTTCAGCTTCCCTTTGCTCGTGCTCTCTCTCCCGCGCGTGTGCKCTCTCACATACGCATGCGCCGCTCTCTTTGCAGCTTTTGTACTCTGTCAAGCCGTATTGATTTTGTTCGCTGATGTATCAGTGTTAGATGGCTGTAAAATGTGACAGTTAGCTTCATTTTTCTCTCTCTTTTCCCCCTTCCCCCCACCTCCGTCTAGACAACAGAGAATTGCTTGGGGAGCTGGATGGGATCGATGTGCTGCTTCAGCAGTTATCTGTGAGTAATTCACGTACGCCCTCTCTACCGTCAGGAGACTCGCAGGCTGGGTGTGCGGAGGTGGAACAGATTCTGGGTGTAGTGCTCTCCTAGCCATCTGTAGATACTGAAGCAAAGCAGTGCTTTATATTTAGTGGTGGCATAGTCCTGAATAACTTCCACGCAAGTGGTAAGTGAGGTTAATCCCTGTTTCAAAGATGTTAATGTTGAGGTACGCAGAAGTTAAATTATTTTGTTATAACTGCATGGCAAGTTGGAGATAGGCAGGATTGGAATTTCCACTCCATTCTCCACTCCCAAGCACTGGGCTGCATTGTGCCTACATTTGAGCTAGCTGAAGGTAAYGTGTTCATAGTTCACTTATATTTCTTGAGGTAGTACTGTCTGCAGCACCCTCAGGTATGCGTTGTGCCTAGGAGTTCTCTGGTAACAAGCTTATCCACATACTTTTGTGAATTGTGCAATCACTGAATTTGCCTTTCCCTTTGGAGGCCCTGTATTATCTCTAAGTCATGCATTAGGCTGCTGCATATTTGTTGGTACACAGTCAGGGCAGTAAAAAGGGCCGCAGAGTTACAAGAGGGAATGCATCAGTGGCGTGTACGATCGCTGGCTTATGCATATCAGATGCTGAAGGCTTGTGATGTTAAAATGTTCATGTATACTCTACAACAGTGTGGACCAAATTGGGCCCTCCATTTTGGGGTAATTTTGCTTTCTTTGTCATGCAGGTGTTTAAACGACACAACCCTAGTACAGCAGAAGAACAGGAAATGATGGAGAACCTGTTTGACTCTCTTTGCTCCTGCCTAATGCTCAGTTCCAATCGCGATCGCTTCCTGAAAGGCGAGGGTCTACAGCTGATGAATCTGATGCTTAGGTACCCAGATAGCTTTGTGATTTTCTTGCCTGCTTTTGATGTACCAACACACGTTCTAGCTAGATATTTGTGGTTTTCTGATTACAAAATTTCTGTGTTAGCATATTTGCCTGTCTTCTCTTTCTTTTTTTCCCRCATGTAAGTTGGACCTTCTCAGACATATAAGCTCCACTCTTTGTCTTTAGCTTTGTTTCCTAAGAACTGGGGTTACTACAATAGCTGCTGGAAAGTAACAGTGCAGATCTGTGTGGCACGCGCCCAGATAAATGTTGTAGGTCAGGCCGCTAATCCTCTAAGGACTTAAAAGACCCCTATGAGGGTAAGAGAGAACCTTTGGATGTCTTTAGGGAAAATGTTTTTCCTTTTGTTCCCCAGTTCAAGCTTCACTGTGTTGTGTATCCTCTGAGCTGGTGAATTTTTGTAGATGTTGACACAAAAATTGCTTTTGTGAAATGGGCATAAGTATGCATTTCCTCTTGAGACATGTTTTGTTACACCGTGAATCTCGGGGGCTTCTCTGCTCTTTCCTCACTTTTACTTCCTAGCCTGGTACTGAATTGTGTCTTCTGCGCCGACTGGCTTCCTCCAGGCCTCGGGGCTGGGCGCAGCGGGGCTCTGTCTGGTTTTCCCTGGTGTGCTAGGCTGCGTGCGGTGGCTGGTTAGCAAATGCCAGCAAGAAATGATGTATTCCTGCAGCGCATGGCTGGGTAATGTGCAGCAGCAGGGAACTGAATAAATAACCAAACGTGGATTATTCAAATAGGAACACTGGGTTTTCTTGAGGCTAATTAAAGAAAAGCTCCAAAACTAAGAACAAGAGGGAAGCCTCCCTCTGCCTCGAGTACTAAGCTGCTAAGCTAGCCTTGCAGAACTAATTACTTGGAGTTCTTGTGCCATGTGGGTGGGACTCAGTGTTTGGATTTTGAATAGCTTTTTCCCCATTTTTGGACTCTGCTGTTTATCATTCTCTGTACCAGGATCTCAGCTGGAAAACTGTGACAAGAGGAAGATTTCTCCCTTGATGCGTGTGTCGTCCCGTCCCTCCCCCCGACCCTCGTAGTTGTGAAGGGGTTAGGAGGGACAAAGCATGACTTAACTGCCAGCAGCAGCTATGTCTAATGGAAAGAGTTTCCAAGACGTCAATCTTTTGATGCTTAGGAACCTAATTTGTTCTACAGTCTGAATGGGATTGGTAAAGTGACAATGGAAAAAGTAACAATTCACAGAATATTTTCTAGAAGCTTGTATCACTACTGTCCATAAGCATGGACTATACTGAGAGTTGAGTATTTTATATTTTTTTAAACTCTTCTAATCTAGTTCAGGTAAGTACAAAAGATGAAGTTCTTTTACCTGGCTGTTTGAGCAAGTAATGTGAGTTGATAGTTGACCAAGTCTTATCCCCAGACCAGCTCCCTTCTGGCCCTGACTTGTCCTACACTGCAAATCACATTTAGAGAGAGTAAAACCTAGTTGGACAGAGAGAGTAAACTTCTTGCTTTGATAGCTGAAAGCGTTAAGCTGGTACTTTTAYTGCTGATTCATGTTTTTCCTCTTTTGAAGAGCTGCCAACCGCTTTTCTTAGTATTTCACWCTATCCGTGTTGTTGACATGTCAGTTCATTCCTATACACAATTTTCTTTTTTTGTCTTAATACTCCTAATGAATGAAACTTCAGGATTCTGACACAGGTAATCATGCATGTAAGCCAAACCATGTGAAATCAGTGATACTCAGCACATGCTTAAAGCTGCTTCCATACTTCAGACTGACTGGGTCAGAGCCSCAATGCTGTCCTGAGGCGTGTACTTTTGGTAGGTGTGGTGTTTACTTATCGGTGTTGTAAGCTTGCTTCTGGTAGGCATGACACAGAGGTGACTGTATGTGTGTTATTTAAGTAGTTAACTCAGATCTTCAGAACGGCAGGAACGCGGTGCTAAGCTCTGCTATCTCKTGGCATCTCTTGAAAACCAGCCTTCTGGGTTCCAAGTTTTGGTGCTTTGTCAGTAGTAACTAGTAAGAGAATGAATGATGTTAGAGTCAAGTGCTCTATGGAGAGCAYAGGAGATGATTAAGGTAAAAGCACTGCTTTGTGGTGATGAAAATTAGGGAATGGATGCTGGGAGAAGGTGGCAACATTAGGGGAGAAGCTATTGGCATGCTCAGGTGCTGCCATGGGGGGTACTTGCTTTTGCAGATGGTGGTGTGATTGAAGGTAGGGCGCTCTGCTGGACTTAGCGCTTTGGTGAGGAAAATAGRGCACGTTTCTGTAGCTTTCGAACCACCAAACAAAGCAGAGTGTCTGAGAACTGATGCTGYGAGGTTTTGGTGTTTGTTTGCCTGTGGATGTTTTACATATTTTAATATCTAAAAGATATTAAATGGCTGTTAATTCTGTTAACCTCTGTTATCATTCTTGGTGTATACTTCAAAGCTCTTACAGGTGCTCAGTTTTTCTGGRACAGTGCTGGTTTGGTAACTGCAGGCTGGCATTGTAAATAGGGAGTGAACCTTGATAGTTGTGATCTAGAGAGCTGCAAGGGAGTATTACACTTCTGTATCTTCTTGATACCTTCATGATAAACAACAAAGAATAGAAATGCCATTCAGTTGTGATTGACCACCTCGCCCACAAACAAGGCAGAATATTTTTCTCTCCTGTCAGTGTCCTCTGAAGACTGGGGGGGAGAGATCTGTTATTTTTTGTTTTTACTTTGAAGGTGGTTAATCATTGTACCATAGTCTGTGCAGATGAAAGGACAAATAAGCAAAGTTGAAAGTTTATTGACATGATGTGAGATAGATAAGCTGCGTGAGAATAAAGATATCAGAGTTGAATCTCCATTACTGTCTTAGAGAACATAGCATTCTGTATCTAGTGCTACCCAATACATCTAGCCAAGTTGTTCTGTTAATAACGGTCATGCACACAGACCTGCAGAGAAGTATAGCGTCTTTCAGCTGAGCATTTAACATGCTCGAGAGATTACTATAGACAGTAATGAAAACAGGACTACTTTCTATTAAGCTGAGCCTTAAAATGTATGGCCAACAGTGAAAGATGATATTGTATTGTGTGAACTTCTAGTAGTTTATGRGGAGACAATGACAACAGCTGAAAATGAGCTCAGTGTGGCTGATGTGCTTTACGTGCATGTCCATAGCAAGCCGCGTCCTGGACTTGGTGTGTCTCAGACCTGCGGTGTGGAGGGGGACTTGCYGTTGGCCCCTGGGAGTGGAGCTTCACCGAGGAGGTATGCGGGAGGTGAGCAGAGGGGCCTGGGAGAAGAGCAGATTGAGAAGGACAGAGCCTGTGACAGCAGAAATGAAGTAGGAAGTTTTGAAGTAGGATGAGAGCACGGGTATGTGTAATTACTTGATTTGCATCTCTGCAACAATGAGGCTCATTTATTTTATGGAGTGTCTTTATCAAAAGTAAGATGGTTTATCAAGGCGGTAGCCACCAGTGGAAAGTTGATAAATGTCACATGGAATTAAATTCAATTTTTTTTTAGGTCAGGAATCACTTTTTAGTACACAGTCCCTCAGCCTTGCCTTGGTAACTTAAATGCAGTTTACCTTACAAAGCCAAAAGAGAGAAAAACAGGCTTGTAATGTCAGTTCCCTTGCGCACACTGACAGGAAGCTTATTGCTTTTGCTGTAAAATTGTGTTAAGGTTTGGAGGAGATGCAGCCACACGGTTCCCAGGGGATAGGTCAAGAMGATTCTCTGTTGCATAGGAAAAATGACGTGTGGCTTTCCCAATTATTAACTGAAGGCGCATGTGTATGCATATAAACAAATGCAGCAGAGAGCTTACGGGAACGTGCATCACTTGGGCAACACGATCTTCTATTCTGCAGCTATTCAGTGGCTTTTCTTGACCCTCAGAAAGCATTTGCTCCTATACAGCAAAAACGAGGTGAAAATGGACAACTCTCTCCAGCTCCCCAAAGCTTGACTATAGCTATTTCAGGGWCTATTTTTTATTATTATTAAAATCCTTTTATATTTTCTTGTCCTGCTGTTCCTAATGACCCCATGGAAACTTAGACTGTCTCTTTACTAAATCTTCTGGTTAATTAAACGGAACCATTTTATGCTACACTTTTCCAGGAAATCTAGTATTCTGCTTTTGCTAATATTTTGGAAAGTGAGAGATTATGTTATGTTAATGTGGAAAGTCCAAATAATGTTAGCCCCCTGAAGAGGGCTTTAAACTAAAGTTGCYGGGGGAGGGGAACCTCARTCCATCCCACTCCTACCAGTTTGATGCCAGTGCCAGCAATAGATGCCCAGAGCCTGGAGAAGGATCACAGGTCGGCAGGAGAGCCCCTGAAGAGCGGCACAAAGGAATTCCAGCCACTCCAGCCAGTAAGGCAGCTYCATTGGGGCCCAGCTTAAATGCCTCTGTGCAGATGCACGTAGCATGGGCAATAAACAAGAGGAGTTAGAGACGTGCGCACGCCTGCAGGGCTATGATCTTATTGGCATCACGGAGAYGTGGTGGGATGGCTCCTATGATTGGAGTGTTGGGATGGAAGGATACAGGCTCGTTAGGAAGGACAGGCAGGGGAGGTGAGGAGGAGGTGTCGCCCTCTATGTCAATGACCAGCTGGAGTGCATGGAGCTCTGCCTGGGGATGGATGAGGAGCTGACCAAGAGCCTATGGGTCAGGATTAAAGGGAGGGCGGGGACAGGTGACGTTACGGTGGAGTTCTGCTACGGGCCACCCGAACAGGACGACTGAGCAGATGAGGCCCCCTGTAAACAGATAGGAGCAGCCTCACATTCACGTTTCCTACTGGAAACTCTGCTAAGGCACATGGAAAATAAGGAGGTGGTTGGTGACAGCCAACATGGCTTCACTAAGGGCAAATCGTGCCTGACAAATTTGGTGGCCTTCTCCGACGGGGTTACAGTGCTGGTGGATAAGGGAAGAGCACTGACATCATCTACCTGGACTTGTGCAAAGCATTTGACACTGTCCCGCATGACATCCTTRTCTCTAAATTGGAGAGACATGGATTTGATGGATGGACCACCCGGTGGATAAGGAATTGGCTGGATGGTCGCACTTAGAGTTGCGGTCAATGGCTCGATGTCCAGGTGGAGACCAGTGACGAGTTGTGTTCCTCAGGGGTTGGTACTGGGACTGGCGCTGTTTAACATCTTTGTCGGTGACGTGGACAGTGGGATCAAGTGCACCCTCAGCAAGTTTGCCGATGACCCCGAGCTGTGTAGTGTGGTCAACATGCTGGAGGGAAGGGATGTTGTCCAGAGGGACCTTGACAGGTTTGAGAAGTGGGCCTGTGTGAACCTCATGAAGTTCAACAGGGCCAAGTGCAAGGTCCTGCACATGGGTYGGGGCAATCCGAAGCACAAATACRGRCTGGGCGGAGAATGGATTGAGAGCAGCCCTGAGGAGAAGGGCTTGGGGGTGTTGGTTGATAAGAAGCTCAACATGACCYGGCAATGTGYGCTTGCAGCCCAGAAAGCCAACCGTATCCTGGGCCGCATCAAAAGAAGCRTGACCAGCGGGTCGAGGGAGGYGATTGTCCCCCTCTACTCTRCTCTTGAGACCCCACCTGGAGTACTGCGTTCAGCTGTGGGGTCCCCAGCACAGGAAAGACGTGGACCTGTTGGAGCGAGTCCAGAGGAGGGCCACGAAGATGGTCAGAGGGCTGGAGCACCTCTRCTATGAAGACAGGCTGGGAGAGTTGGGGTGGTTCAGCCTGGAGAAGAGAAGGCTCCRGGGAGACCTTATAGCAGCCTTCCAGTACCTGAAGGGGAGCTRCAAGAAAGCTGGAGAGGGACTTTTTACAAGGGCATGAAGTGATAGGACAAGGGGTAATGGCTTTRAACTGARAGAGGGTAGATTTAGATTAGATATGAGGAACAAATTCTTCACTATGAGGGTGGTGAGGCACTGGCACAGGTTGCCCAGAGAAGTTGTGGGTGCCCCATCCCTGGAAGTGTTCAAGGCCAGGTTGGATGGGGCTTTGAGCAACGTAGTCTAGTGGGAGGTGTCCCTGCCCCTGGCAGYGGGGTTGGAACTAGATGATCTTTAAGGTCCCTTCCAACCCAAACCATTCTATGATACTCTTCTTTTTGAAATAATAAATGTACCAAAAGAGTTCTCTCAGATGTAAAGGTATTAAAAGGAGGAGAACAATGGTTAGCAACTAAAGTTGTAATTCAGAGYGAAGACTGAGGTCATTCCCTATTTGGTGACACTCACGTATGCTTGTCTTTGAATTAGTGTTCAGCTAAAAGTTACCTCAATAAGCACAGATGAGACTAAGATAAACTGCTTGCCCTCTGGCAGAATAAATATTTCAAATAAAATCAACTCTAGACAGTCCAGTCAAGCAGCTATTGATCTCTAAAAGCCTGAACTTAAACCCAATGAATATTCCAGAGATCAGCTCTGTGCAACCTTCCTAAATGCTGATCAATATGCAATTACTTCCCCTGAAAACATTTCTTATATTGTCTGGCCTAAGAAGTACTTTATTTTTAGCTCCCTGTAGAGGGGAGGTGGGGGTGTTGAGCCACCCTCCTGCACTGCTCTTCGCCCGTGGGTGGAACTKGCTGCTGCACCAGGTCCCAGCTGCACGTGGTGCTTCCAACAACCGCTTCGTGCCCGCCGGAAGCACCCGCAGCTGAACTGGGCAAAGTGACTTACTTTTAGGCTAGGGTGTTAATGCGTATTTTTTTAGTTTGTGTGGTGTTAGGGATTCACAAAGGTAGATCTCTAAAGGGAAGGCGTTTTCCACAGCTCTCTGGAGCTTGGGCTTCAAGAAGCCCTGGACGAGAAGACCCTGCTGAGGGACGCGAGGCCGGGGCAGCTCAGCGTGCGCTGTTGGCAGGGGGGCAGGCTGCTCCCGCGCCGCTGGGCTGGGGGGCTGAACTGCGGGGGTGGTTTGCTCTTTACAGATCCTTATTCCAGGTCCGCAAATATCTGAGCACCTTACRGCAGTGCAGAGCAACTCGCCTGTGTCCGAGGAGAACTGTTCTTTCGTCCTCTCTTCAGAGGAAGAGCACAGCTTGTATGTGCATGTAGCTATGTATCTGTTAGGGAGCAAGTTCTCTTAGAGAAGAGAAAATCAGGGGAGATTGCTATGCACTTGAGGTGGAAGGTGGTGGGAACTGTGACTGACCTGTCCTGGGGGGAAGGTCTCCTGGCCTCGTCTGGCCTTTGGGSATGATGGGGCTCTTGTTCTTCGGCTCACGTTAGCTCCTGCTGATGTTTACCTGGTCTGTTGGTTTTATGGGCTGTGTTTGTGACTGCTTTTTCAGTTCATGTTTCACAAGATATTTTAAATTTTCCCCTGGACGAATTTTAAATTCCTCTGTTTCTGGTTTGAGAGGTACAGGACTTTTGGAGATCATTTTCAGACCATCTGTGTGCTGTCAGGGCGAGTTATGGGCATCAGCATTCTGAACTCGCATTAAAACAGGATAGCCCAGAATCTATCTGCTTCCGTCCAAACTTGGTTTCTGGAGAAGGGGTTTTCTTCATTACAGCTGACCGCCAAGCTACGCTTACCAAACTTACTCCTTTATTAAATTAAATTATTGCTAGATCTAAATCCTGATCTTTTTGGGGTGACAGTGTTTGCCTTGTGTACCCAACCCAGTCTCCCCTACTGTTTTGTGCTAGTGTTTGTAAGGTGGTGAAGAAATAACTTCTTCAATAGCCAAGAAATAAAAAATAAGAAAATAAACCCCTAACAATAAAATATATAAAAATGAAATAAAAAGAAAATAGAAAATAAAAATAAATAAAAGACATTAAAAAAGAAATAACCAAGAGAATATTCTCAACCACAGTTTTGAAAAGAGTATTTGTCAATATAATGTTTTGGCTTCTTGAAGAAAATCTTGCTTAGAGCTTGTGCTCAGACTCTTAATACTTTCCTTGTCATATTCATTTCCCTTTTCATGCTGTCTCTTTAAAGTAGTGTGGTCCAAAGCTCCTTATATCCCTGAAAAGTTTAATTTGCAGCTTTCTTTTCACAGAGAGAAGAAGATTTCTCGCAGCAGTGCCCTGAAGGTACTGGACCACGCCATGATTGGACCGGAGGGCACAGACAACTGTCACAAGTTTGTTGACATTCTTGGTCTGAGGACCATCTTTCCACTCTTCATGAAATCACCCAAAAAGATAAAGAAAGTTGGAACAACTGAAAAAGAACATGAAGGTAGGCGTGCTTCCAGATCCTTCTTACTGTCATGGAGGAGGTGAATGGAAGGGAAGTGTCTGAAAAGTACCTGCAACGAGGAGGGAATGGCACACCACCCGTCTTTGCAGGGCTCCTGCAGCTTTCGGAGGAGGCAGGCAGCCTGCCCGCTCCCTGTCGCAGGCTCGCTGTCGATGACACRCTTGCCCTGCTAGTTTTGGTATCAGCAGTTCCTGGCGATTCCATTTCATGTGCTGTTAATAAGTTATTTTACTCCTGTAGGGTCTGTTGTTTGAAGCTCTGACTCTTTGATGCAAAACTCTTTTGAAAAGAGTAATGAGGCAACTACAAATGTCACCTCAAAAGCAGTGTTTTCATGGCTCTGAGCACTGAAGTGTGACTCCATGAACATCAGGCATTCCAGAAATAAACTGCATGCTTTTGAAGTTGCCTCTTTTTTTTCTTCTTCTATTTTTTTCCTCTCTCCCTTGGAAAACTCTGCTTTAACAGAAATCTGCTGTTGACTATCACTGCAGGACCTTATGCTGAACTGAATCTAGGGTCAGTCCCTCCTGCTTCTGCTAACATTACCTTTTTCCATTTTGTTGATAATTGACTATGTCTTGGAAGAAACTTTAAATACTGCCAGTGATGCTTGAGGTTTTGTGCCAGTTCATTACCCATCTCAGTTCTATAAAGGGTGAATATTGTCAAAAGCTGGAGAGGTGTGAGTAGGTCTCAGGCTTGCGTAGTATCCATCCTTAACTCTTGCAGCAAACCAAGGGAAAATGGAAGGAAACAGCAAAAAAATGGGGTCTCTAAACCCCAATACCCTACTTTGGTACTGTCCTCGCAACTCGGGTGGACCCAGGCGTCCCGACGTCCTCCAAAGCGAAGGCAGGGAGGAGCTGGCTCCTGCAGACCTYGCCAGGCGCTGGGCTGAGGCGCTGGCTGGGGCTGGGCAGCCCCTTTCTCTGGCCGAGCTGGGGGCAGCTCGGTGCGCCCACCTTGTTCTCGTCCTTCATGAGGACAGGGTGGGGAGGAAGAGGAGGGGCARATCACCAGCGGCTGTTTTCTTCTTGAAAACTGTGCCAGTGGMGAGCTGGGAACTACATTTGTTCTAGAGCACCAACGTTAAAGGCTAACACCCTGTTAACGAAGGTGGTGGCTTGGCGAGGCGTGCGTGGGCTGCAGAGGTGGGCTGGGGCGGGTGGTGGGTCGAAGCAGGGACGGGCAGTGCCGTGGGCTGTGCGTGGCGGCGGCTGCTTTCGGGTGGAGAGAAGGGGCTCGCCGGCGGCCCAGCGCCAGCCGTCGTACCGGTGCGCACACAGGCTGCCTGTTCTGGCTGCCTTATCTGCCTTGTGTTGTGTTGCTTGTCTTGGGTAGATAATGGTGAGGAAGAAACGCTGTCGTGTGTTCTGGGGCTTATGTAATAAAATTGCAGAGAGTGCAGTTGCGCGTAGATGATGGGTTTAGGGGATGTTTTGAAATCTTCATTTGGGCTATGAAAATAAGGTGGTTTAATTCTTCTTACTGAGAGAAAGGTCGAGCTAGAATACGAGCATTTGAGTACAGAGATCTGGGTCTGTGGCTCATGTCACTGACTTCATTTTTCAGTTTGGGAAAGTGAGTTAATCTCTGTCTCATCTGCTTCGTCTTGAGACTGCAGATGACATCTGTGTGCAGTCGTGGCTACTGTGAGGATTAGGTAGCAGTCTGGAAAGCCCGAACAGGGTCAGTTCCTGCCCTCAGGAAAAGGGAGCGATCCGTGCAAACGGCGTTCGTAAGATACCTCCATCTCATTAATATTCAGAAGAATGGAGGACATTAAGATGAGTCCAGAAATCAGTTTTATTAAAATAAACTCTCCCTAAAACGCTGTGGTAGTAAGTCCAATTTTCTTTGTTTTGCATCACTGGGCAGGTGAGTTACTGAATTTCTAACGATGGGAGTTAATTGAGATGTTTAACAGGGTTCCCCTGGAGCCTGTCACAGCCATTGTCCTGACACATGTATAAGCAGCATAGTATATGTTTTTACTTTGCCAAATGTTGCACCAGCAGTACAGTAATTACTCTGTGCTCGGGGGCACTGCTGGTTGATGGTCGGCTCCTGTGAGCCACTGGCTGAACAGGAATACTGCAAAGAGTCCTCGGTGCCTGCTGCTTTTAAAGGAAACGGTGCAGGTCTAGCCTGATTGAGAATCGATGCCCTCTGTGCCGTGTGGATCCTAGGAACACGCTTCTTTCTGCATATCTCTTTGTTTATTTATCAAAAAAAAATGCTAGTATTCAGTCTTCTCTTGTCACCTTTTCTTGTAAAAACTTTATCCTGTGTTCAAACTGTGTTTAAAAAAAAAAAAAAAAAATTAAAATTAATTAGAATGATCCTCTTCTGCTAGGAGAGCGTTCATGTGTGTCAAATGGAGGAACGTATTCCTTTAAAGGATTARCTGGAATGGCTTTGTAGCAGAGGCATCAGTATTTATTAAAAAGCAGTTCTAAGGAGCTGCGCTGTGAACGCATTCACTGTAATGCCGTTGAGACTGCGTCGGGACAGACACTCGTGGTTATGCTGCAAAATACGGAATTCTTAATGGGCTATTAACCCTGGAGCCTAATTACAAGTTCTTAAAGGACAACCCCGTTAAAATGCTTCAGCGCTGGGTGAGGTACCAAACAGCTCTGCCAGAAGCATCTGTCCACCGAGGCTCTACCTCCTCCGCCTGTCCTGGGCGTCCCTTTGTCTGCGGCTGCAGAAGTGCCGCCGGCTGCAGCTGGGGCTCGAGGGGGCTTTAGCGGTAGTTAGCGACGCTCTTCTCATTGGGCATCCGACGCTCCATCTTTAGAGCACAAAATCTTTCGTATGTGTCTGATGGTGGTAGGAAAATACTCCTCTTTATTTTATAGTAATGTTGCTTTTTACGTAGGAGACAGTCCATAAAATAATGTTTATTTTATTGTCTTGAAGGCAATGTTCTGAATGCGACAAAATAATAAATCCCCTAGTAAAAAAACCTCAGTGTGGCTTGGCAAGCTTTTATTTATTACAGAAATTGATAATCCAAATTAAATTTGATAAAAATAACTTCTCTGTAATGTATTTCTCTCTTTTTTTAAAAGCTAGCATAAAGGTGCCAGTGCTGGTTAGCTACATTTTAAACACTGTCAGTGTTTAAAAATTATTTTATTCTAGGGAGCCTGTGAACAATTTAAATCCAAACTGCACATATTTATGCTTTATATACACTATGTAATTAGGAAAAAAGAAAGGGAAAATTTCTTAACCATCTTTATGAATGATCTGAGCCTGAAGATTTGGCTGGTGGTGTCTAACTGACTACACGTTGTCTACGCTTGAATTTTGTCTGACTTTGTACAGATTATTATGTACTTCTAAGGGTATTAGATTTGGGAGAAAAATCTCATTTGAAGCAATTTCCCTTTTTCTGAGGCAGTGAAGCAACTCAAAACAGAAATATTTTGCAGTTGAAGACAGGAAYGGCTTAGCATTTTCCTATGTCTGTGGGGTCAAAATACTTGTGAGTGTCCAGCGGGTTGGCCAACCTTAAAGAGGAATAGCCCGTCGTCGCAGAAGTCGTGTGCCTTGGATGGGGTTTTGTTGTGAGGTTGCTGAACGGCGTTAGCGGGGTCCCCTTAGATGCTGCTTGGCATTGTGTGGAGCGGATGGAAAGGCAGATGAGGCAGGTTGTAGGAGGTGGAGTGTTAATGACAAGTATTACTGCAGAAATGCATTTAATTCCACTAGGTGTTCAGYGTTTGTTTTTGTGATTGGCTGCTCCCTGCAATCTTCCAGGCTGAGGAGTGTGATCCCTCCGGTRGTCTCATCCAGGTGTTGAGTCAGGGGCTGAGCGCCGCGTACAAGGTACGATACAGCAGAGCTTGGCCGTAGCCTTTTGTTGTGGTTTATCTATGTGGTAAGTAAGTAACACATGCGAGTATAATATAGCCTACCTATAGCGAGCATTGGTAGAAGGGTAAAGGCCAAATTGCGGAGAAAATGTGCTCTCGGTCGGTCTAGACGGGGGGCTACATTATACACATAAAATGGTGAGATCTGCCATGTTGGTGGGTTCTGACGGGGAGCCCGGCCGCCTCGCGGCTTCAGTGGAACTGAGCTGGAGGGGCAGAGGGGCAAGCATCCGGGCTGTGCGATTGCAGGGAGTCAACAGGAATTTGGCTGTGGGCGGTTCTTGGCATAAATTTAGGGTAAGATTTAAAATGATGCCTCTGTATCGTGAATTTTGAAATGCGGGGGATGCTGTACGAGTGTCTGTTCCAAAATCTCTTCTGTTGCAGAGCTGAGGGTCAGCTTGTCTTCACTGTCCGTAAGGGTGCAACGGCTCTTGGTACTGGACTTCCCGCAGCAATAGTGGAATTGAAGTGTTGGATGCTAACTTGAAATTCTTGAGCAGTCTCAGTGAGCTAAAAATGGAGAAGACACAAATTCCTTCTGAATTAGAGAGTCTGTAGTGAAGCAATCATAACTTCCTTGATAGGCTGTATATTCTTCTGCTCTTTCTCAGGACAGTTATTTGCAGTCTAGTTTTGCTCACTTGGAGAATCTAGTGAACTATAAAAGGATGTTTGTCCAATTCATCTTCATTTAAATGCATTCTCTTGACTTAGATGTCAGTTTTACTTAGGAATGCTTGATTTGATAACCTGAGAATTAGTTCAGCCAATTTCCAAATGAGAATTCCTGTCGCTGTGGTTTTTTGCCTGTTCGCCCTCTAACAATAAAGAAGCCTCTTTTGGAGATACCCAGCTATACACTTCCTTTAAAAAAAAACAAAAACAAAAACAAAAAACACCAACAAAAAAAACCACACACACACAAAAAAAAMMCCCAAACAACGGCAAAACCCATTTCTTAGTAAATATGCTCTTACTCCTTTGTAACATACACTGAAAGGCAGCAAAGCCCTTGGAATGAATACCTGCTGCAGAACTAAGTTCCCTGGACATGGAAAAGTGAAAAGGCAGCAACAGAAAAATGGCCCGATAAAGAGTTACCTGTATTAACTGAACACCCTCTGCTAGCCAGCAGAAAATATTTTTCATTTGGTGGTCGTCTGAAGTGAATACGTAGGGAAGGCATGTTTAAACAGAACTTTATTAYGCCAATTTGTTATTTTAGCATCAGCCCTCCAGAATGAGACAGGAATCTATTATTTGAATGAGCCATGATGCTGAGTAGAGAGTTAAATTTATCTCAAATAAAGTTAGAATTCTCTGTTACTAGAACATCACAAAAATAAACTTTCTCAGTCGATAGAAAGAATTTTGTTGGTTGGACTCCAGCTCACCAGGGGCATTGTGTGTGGAGCTTTTTCAACCTTTCCAGGCCCCACTCTACCCATCAGTAAAATGATGTTTCTTACTGTTGTCAGTATTTTAAGATAAGATTTTTCTTATCTTAATAATAAGATAAATGCTGTGATACTTGAGTGGGTTACTCTTGTAAAATGCAGATTATTAATGCATGTGAAAACAGGTAGGCCTGTTAGATGCTACACCATTGGAATGGTTCACCATGGAACCATTGTGGCGTGGGACACCATGTCCCTGGTTCCACCTGCAATCCTGTAACGAACCGCAACACTATCGGAGTGTAGGAGCGGTCAGTCTCCTGTGACTTTCCAATTCAGACTCTGTCTGAATGCATTCGCACGCATCCAAAGCTGTGCGGAGGAGGAACTTCGGAAGTCGCCTCTCGGCCCTCCTCTGCGGGTGTGGGCTGGGTGGGTGGCACGCCTGGTCCTGGGTGTTGGGGCAGCCTGGCCTCAGCGCGAGCGTCCTCCCTCCTGGAGCTGGGCAGCTGCTGGTCCTCAGGACGTGCCAGGGCCTTCGTCCAGGTATCCCAGCAAACAGACCTGAAGCCGCACAGTTTTGTGCATAGGAAGGGTAGAAGTTTCTGAAAGAGCTGCTTTTTTTTTTTCTGGTATTTTCCTGCTTCTAATTAGAAACCACAATTTATCTTAAGAGTTCTTTACAAGACAGGCGGCTTTTAAATGTATTCTGCTGGGTTCACCAGAATATCCTGCTTGTCCACCCAACGGCTGCCGTCCCCTTGCACCCGGCGGCGCTTGCCTTCCCCTTCCTCCGGGAATGCTGCCTCATCTGCGCCAGCATTGCAGGGAGCGTGCCTGAGCTTCCTCCCCTGCCAGGCAGATGTCCGTTATAATGAAATGTAAAAAAAAAACCCCGAACTTGGGGGGGGGGGGGGGATAATGAAGGGAGAGGAGTGTAATGTTACGGCTTGATTTGACAGGACCTCCTGCTGCTGCAGCTGCCAGTGCCAGCCATGGAATAGATTAATCTGTATTCCAGCACGCCGCAGCTGAAGTCAAGATCGATCTAATTAGGGTGTTTTAAACACTGCTTGCATTCTGAAGTCTTCGTGCCTGTCTGGAGACAAAAAGTCTCCCGAGAGCTCGAGGTGATCCTGGTCTAAGCAGGACTCTGGTGCAGCTGGGTGAGCGCCCGCGATGTCCTGGAACCAGGGCTGTGACCGGCACGGYGCGCGGCGCTGCAGCGTCGGCGTCGCGGAGAGTAGCGGGTACGTGCAGGTGAACCAGCCGATGAGGCAGAAAACAGAGTTATCTGCTAATAAGAAAGAAGCCTCTGTCTTCCCATATCCATGAATTTGTGGGATTTGGGGATGTTTATATGAAAAAAGTTGTTCTTGATGCACTCTAGCTGCCAGCTGATAACTGTTATTCCTTTAAAGCAATCTTTGGTGGTGCTGAGCGTGGCTCGTCTCGGTGTTTGCTTTTCCAAGGACACACATTGAGTCGTTCTTGGAGACGGGGGCTAGGCAGCAACTTCTGCCTCTGGCCTTGTCTGTTGCCCTCCTTGAAAATATCTTTTTGTGCAGGTGATGTGGACTTCGGCTGAGYGTTGGCACAATTATTTAGAAGTTCCCAAAATGTTCAGAGGCAGGCATCTGCCCGAGGCGTCGCCCGAGGGCGATGTGCAGCTTGTGGCCTCGTCTGTTGGCTGAGATCAAAGCTGGGCAGCTGCAGGTTTTGCTTTCTGAGGACTCAGCATAGCACCAGCTACTAATTGTTTTCTGAAGAAGATCCAACCCAGAGCAAATATTGTGATTATGGACTTCTATAATTTTGCATATGTGAGATGTATATTGGTGCAGTCCGTGGGAAAATGGTGAGACCCCCACGTCCGCAGAAACCTTCACTCCCAGGTTAACACCTCTCACTTCTGATCGCTTGTGTAAATGCTTTAATTCATAGAATAATGGATTCAGCCACTTACCCCGCAGCACTTCTCTTACCCCAAGGTTTGTCCTGATTTTGGCTGGTGTCCTTGCACATGGATATTGGTGTTTATTGGGCCAGGAGTTGCATTATGGCATAACTGATTTTTTGGGGGGAGTATGAAACACGCTAGTGCATTTTTTCAGGAAGCTGATCCAAAAAAAGGTTTAGATAGTTAAGAAATATTTCTGTACAATATTTTTTTTAAGATTTTGACCAGGCAACTAAATATTTCCTGGATTTTCTGGAGAGATATGTTGAAAGAATAACCTCATCCTTAAAAAAACCTGTGTCAGCTTCTTTAGACTTCTCATTAGTTTTAAAGATTTTATTGATAAAATGGATAAATATCTGCATATAAGCACCAAAGCAAAAATGATAGCTAAAATACATTTCCTAGTAAAGGAATATTGAAAAAAGCAATGAAGATATGTCATTAGTGAAAATATTACTACTAAAATACTGTGTCAACACTTCTAAACACTTCCAAAAAAAGAAGGTTTGGGAAAAAATAGTGTGAAATACAGAATGCTGGCTTCTCTCTAAAACAGCAGAGCATCTGTTGGGATGTATTTAAAAAAAAAAGTCTTCATTTTRTTGTATTTTTTTTCATCTTAAGAAAATAGGATTTTGCAAGGACTTTGGAGGCTTTTACAATATTTTTAATGTCRACAATTTGGTGTCGCTTTTTGTGGAGTAACTGTTTCTCTGCAGCGAGAGCGTGCGCCGACATACCCAGAGCCATCCTTCACCCCCGTGTTATCCTGTCGGAATGACAGAGCAGCCACACGGTGCTGGCCGCCCGATAAACCTGTTATCTCCTCTGCTCCTCCTGCCAGCAGCTCGCCCAATCTCTTTGGTACATGAAAAATTGACACCACCTCGGGCAGAAATCTGTTTCTAAGGAAGCTACATCTATAAGTAGCTAACGAAATGGGGWGTGTGCATGCGTGTGTATGGCCTCTTCTGTGTGCTGCCCTCATGCAGCATGCGGATAACCTGCGCTGCGGAGCGGGCAGACGCAGCCTGGACAAGCAGCCTGCGTGGCTTCGCCTTTCCGCGGCAGCGTAAGCTGGCAGCGCAGAAGCTCCCTGCAAACACGTCGGTGCCGCTTGTTCTTTGYACGCTGGTGCAATCGATCAAGGCTTCTCGTGGCTCCAGGCTAGGCAGCGCCGTGGAAATGCATGTTAAAATGGTTTGGTGGCAATAAGATGATGATCCCTTTCCTCTGCACRTTGCATTTTCCTCTCTGAAAATAGCAAACCTTGACACCCCTTCTCCTCTCCCTACCACTGTGGGTGAGGAAATGTTTATGGCCGTTATTTTTCATCAGTCTTAATCAGCAAGATTAAAGTGAGGACATCTTGGAGAAGTTAGTTTTGCATACATTGAGATGTCTAAAACATAAGGTGTGTGCTTAATGCAGACCTGTAGGCAGGAAGCAATACCAAATGGTTTGGCAAGGGAGAGAAACGCGTGCCTCCCTCATTTGCTTTGCGCCTTTGTGCTTGGTTTTATTTCCCCGTATTAAAACCATATACTCTTTGATATTGCCAACATAATTTCTTGTGTTGGCGTACATTTTGCAAATGATTTGCATCTCCTGTGATACCRGGGGTGCAGAAGTGCGGTGTGTGGCCGCTCTGCTTCCCTTTCACAAGAAAAGGAAGGCGGACGCCTTCCCTGGGCTCCTTCCCTCACCTCGGACTGGTGAGTCGGTTCCTCCACCCCGGAAAGTGTTCGTGGGCAAAATGAGAAAGAGCCAGAGCATGAGAGTTGTAACGAGAGCTTGACACAGAATGTTTCAAACCCAGTATGATTTTGTATGTATGTTGTGTATAAATTGCACATAAAACTGGTGAATCCTTCTGAARAAACAAGGATACAGAGAAGCACTTGCGTTTGTACTTCACTGAAGTCTGGTACAGCCAAATATTAGTGGTTAAAGAAGCGTAAGACACCCTGTGTGAAAAAGTGTGCTTTTGGAGAAGATCATGTTGCTTTCTGTCGCTCTGGGAGTGAAGTGCTCAAGGCCCCGTTCGGAAACGCCGTGTGTTTGACCACCGCTTGAAGCGGGTGGGTTGCAGCAGCCGGCTGCGCTGGGGAGTGCACGGCGTTGGTGCTCAGGAGGAGCTCTGAAAGCTGGGACAGGCACAGAAGCAGCAACGCCACGCGGTCCTTCGGTGCCTCCTTTGGTGGTCCCCCACCGCGGGACGCCCRTGTTCCTGCGGAGGGAACTCCCCGGAGCTCAGTCCCGCGCCGCAGGAGGAGACCAGCGTTGCTGGGGCTTGAGGCACTTGGCTCAGTCACCTTTCAGAGCRAAGCCGTGGTCGGACATTAACGCTGATGTTGTCTCTTGTGTGCTTGCAACGTTGACTTTTTACTTGGCTCCAAGGTTTATGCTGTAAAATACGACCCCCAAGTGTGACTGGGAAGACRGTAGAACATGTTTATTTTGTCGTTTCTGGTTTGTTGTGGCACATTCGTATTCAGTCCAGGGGATTTTCTGTAAATAAAAGTGGTTTGTTTGAGATTTTTTCCTCTAGGTAATAGCAGTTAAGTCTCCGCAGGAGCTGCACGCTGGCACAGTTATTCTTTTCTCAGGCCCTCCTGTTTCAATAACTGTCCCTCTTTGGTAACCTAAGGGTCATTTGAGTGACAGTGCTGGCTCAGGCTGCGTTGGGGCCAGGATTCCGGTTAGCCCCAAGGGGGGAGGCAGCGTGCTGGGCTTTTAGCTGCGATGGAGGGTGCCAAAAAGAGCTGCTAGGCRGGCGTGCCAGCCTGGGGAGGTAAACTGGAGCAGAACTTGTGCTTTACGTAAGGTGCTTTTTTCAGCTCGCTGAGGAAAAGCAGGATCAGTGCTAGCAGGAGTAGTGCGGCAGAGCCGGAGGAGACCTTGCTAGCTGGGCTGCAATGGGTGAGGAGCTGTCTGTGCTCCCTGCAAACACGGCTCGCGGCGCTCGCCACCGCTCTGCCTCYGCTCGCCGGTGATGGCAAGGAACCAGGGTTCCGCTTATCAACCGCTACACGCGGGAGTGCTAGTAGTAAATTTAATGGCATGTTACAGAGAAAATAAGCTCCTGTTCCTGATCTCAGCATGCAATTTTCATTTTGTGTCTCCAGAACATGTCTGTTCCATCCTGGCCTCCCTTCTGCGAAACCTGAGAGGGCAGCAGAGGACACGGTTACTGAATAAATTCACAGAGAATGACAGTGAGAAGGTGAGTGCTGAATATGTGTCTGCAGTCTCTGGGCTACCAGGCTGGGAGGATACTTGATAACGGCAGGGTGCCTGTGTGCACTCGCGAAGTTACTGAATAGCCGTTGTTGTACCTGCCTATAGAGACTTGTGCTCTCACAGGCCGTCGTTCTCTCATTCATGTTGTTATCTACAAACTGAAGAATGGGAAATGCCTTTAGTGCTTGGCCTCCCACATCACGTGTGCTCTTGTTTTCTGGTGCTCTTGCACATGGTAGTAGTGATTCTCAGTCCTGGGTTGTGTCTCTGCTAAAGCTTGATCTTATAACACGTGTTGTGTGGTACTACATTGTGCTGGCTCTGTGAGACCAGGGCAGTGCGGAAAGGTGCCAGTCTTTGCTAGTGAAGCTCTTTTGCAGAGAGTTTAGGAATTGCTATAGTACACATTTAACATTCCCTATTCCTCTCCTAGAATGTGTCATTGCAGTGGTGTTTACTCTGGGAAATTCTTTCCAAAATATTTACATGGCAGTGGATAGATCAAACAGATGCGAAACAGAAACAGCAGCTTTTGCAATCCAGTAATTCCCAAGGGATTTGTAAATTCCGCCACTGGGGAAATAACTGGTTCCTTAGTATTCCTCATTAGTGTGTTTTAAAGGTGTTTTTCATAACCTGTTCTACCAATTTCAGAAAATTTCCCATTACTAGATAGGCTTTCAGTTGCCTAATACAGTTCAGAGGAGAGCAGGAGAGCCGTAATGTCTGGTACATTTAACATAAGCTTGGCTGCATACAGCCCAGACAGAAAGGTCTGCTGAAGAAACCAGGAGAACTGGAGAACCACAGCACAGGAGAGCGAGCGAGCGAGGGACACGTGTCTGTGTGCTGCCTGTTAGCTGGAGCTGATGAGACCATATTGTGATGTGGGATCACATTCAAACGCCTGCAGACTCAGTGTGCTCATCCGACCAACACTTGTACCATCCCTCTGTAATGTATTCCTTCCCGTGAGTGACAGAATTGCCTGTTACTTTGTGAAGACAGCAGCTGGGAGGAAAAAAAACATAGCATGAAGGATTAAAGATGATTGCATTGTTCTTTTTTCTTGCTTAGGTCTTTCTCTTCTGCCCTTGCAGGTTGATAGGCTGATGGAACTGTATTTTAAGTACCTGGATGCAATGCAAGCAGCTGACAAGAAGATTGATGGAGAGAAACATGTATGTATTGCTTAAGTTTTGCCAGCTCGTGTCTACAATACCTCTGCACAGGCGGGTCATCTGCACAGAACTTCTGGCTTAGCCAGGTCACTCTTCTGAGCCCTGCCCTCGTGCCTGTGCTGTTACCTCTTAATTCTTGTTGTCCTGCTCTCCAGTTTCCAGTTAACCTCAGATAAAATGGGCTGAGAACTTCTCTACAGCAAGTGCTTCTGGCCTTTTCTTAGGGTGAATTTTACTAGGAGGGCCTAAGTCTGTGCTTCAATTTGCCTTCACTTTTACTTGGCTGAAATCTTGCTTGGTTTGGCAGATGGAGAGTAAGTGAAATGCAGAGAGACAATTACATGCTAATGCGCGAGGCCTCCTACCCTGGTCTTTAGAGTTCTGATCAGCTGCGAGAAAGCGTCTATTTTGATTAGTTAGATGAGGCTGCAGCCAAAGGCTGGTGTGCTCTCTGCACACCAGCAGTGAATCGTTTTGAATGACATGAGCCTTGGTACCACACAGTACTTTCTTGGAACTGAAGCTGGAACAGACTTTTTGAAAGGGAACGAGCTGTTGGAGTCAGGAAGCAGCTTGCAGAGCTGTTAGCGAGCTTGGCCGGCTTCCCGCAAGATTATCTGTATCAGCACTGAAGAGGGTGTGAGATTGATTAGCGCTGACGGAGAGTAATCACTGCAGCCGCCGTCCCCGCACGCGGGCGAGCTCAGCGTGCCACGGGCTGCAGCCCCCCGCCAGGCCCTGAYGAACAACTGTCTGCCCACGGCCAAGGCCACTTCTCTGGGCGCTGGCAAACATTCCGAGGGCGTCGGAGCTCAGCAGCGCTGCTGCTGCTCCAAGAGGCACGGGGTGAGTGGTGAATGGAGTTGCTTTTGCTGCCAGCGTTCAGGCTCCATATGGACAGCTGCAGCTTCACAAATGAATGGTGGCCTGAAGAAAAGCAGCCTTTACCCTTTCCTGCTGTCCTTCTGCGCTCCATTCATCCTCCTTGGAACAGAGCAAGAAATTATTTATTCTTTACATTTCAATATTGGTGTGTGGGTTTTAGAACTCAAAAAACAGAATGGATTTTTCTGGCTGAAGTCGTGCGGTGTATGGGCACTGCTATACAGAGCTCGTGTATGTGCCTTTTATCCAAAAAGATCCTGAAGCAGTCTGCAAATGTTAACACCTGTAGCAAGCAGCCAGCACAAAGCAGRAGTGAAGGGAATTTGAGTGTGAAGAAGCTTGTGTAGAAGCTCTTTCATTAATAATATTAACTCATTCATGTTTACTGATGTACAACAGAAGAGCAACCAAAGAACCTCAGGTTTTCCTCCTGTATCCAGGCCACTGTGCTTTTGCCCCACTGCAGGGCTCTGTAGGCTGAAATGGCTAGAACAAATGGAWCTCAGTTCTTCACTCTTACTAGAGCTAATAATAGGATTTGGCAGAAACATCTCGTATGTGCAATATATTGGCACAACATGTATGAAATATGATGTTGAGGTTCATTCCTAGCTTGGAATACTCTTGGAATTACTGTTTGCTTTGTTTTGTAGCATCCTCAAATGGTCAGTGGGAAATGGTCTGCTGAGATCGGAAGTGGCACAARGGTTTCCCCATGCAGAAGTAGGCAAAAGCCATCATTCTGTCCGTCAAATCACGCATTGTCTGGCTGTGACAGGATTTATAGAGCACTTTAACGTTTCTCGTTGTGGCACATGAAATTGAAGTGGATGGTGTGAACACTTGGTCCTTTAGAAACTGTGCTATGTCACTTGAGGGCTTTTGACCTTTCTCTTGCAATAGAGGACATAGCACCCCAAAAATCTGGAATACAGATCYTCACCTTTCTCCCTGCCCCAAAGAAAAAAGATACCTGATGAGATTTTAGAGGTTCAGCCTATACTGGTGAGAGCGAGATTCAGGTCTGATGGAGAGRGTATCCTGGTGTAAGTCTTGCATTACAGGAAGTTAAAATTCGGTTATATACAAGGAATGACTGAATGTATCATACCTGATGTTTTATCTCTAGCAGTGCAGCTGGCGTAAGAAGCTCCTGCTCTTGCAGTTCTCTTCCTTTTTCTTTCTTATAGCTTATTTTAGTGATCTGGTTTATAGCCCAGCTTTTCAGCCTGTGGTGGTGAAGGTGTGGGGATAGTTGAGGGTAGAAGGGAGGGAAGGAACTTCTGCAGCCAGCTGTTTCTGAGGAAGGTCAGTTGTGATGAAACTGCCCCCTTAATCTGGACAATGAAACAGGATGGGGTCCAGAGGGAGAGCTTCCCTTCTTCTCGGTGTTACCTGTTTGTTTGCTTCCGTGGAATCTATGCAGAAGTGATCAGAGGTGATAACTTAGTGATTACCCTAATTGCCATGTGAAACCCAGGAGCAAAGTCCATGTGAGCATTTGTCTCCAACACCTGATGCCTGTCTTAGCACTTTTCTCAGAGTTTTTAGTTAATGAAACCTAGAAATATCTTGTCCCCCTCTCAAATTCTTTAATTCTTTCTGTAGGAAATGGTGCAAAACCCTATGGCTTTTAACTCCCTCTCAAATGAGGCATAATTACAGGCGGCAGCAATAGCCTTAGTGATCTCTAAAAATGATAGGAAAAGACAGGAGATGGTTTAATATTTCTCTAGTTCCACAGAAAATTATGCTCAGCAGGTTTATTCGATAAAATATTCTCACCAGACACTTTGCGCTATAATGACTTACAAATTACATGCTAATTGTGTTACAGTTAAGTCATTCCATCCTTGAAAGGGAGAGGTGGAACTCCTCGCATGAGAGTGATGTCCACAGATCGGRGTAACTGAAATAGGAATTTGTATTAGCCCGTTATTTCAGTTCAGTTTAGAAGGACCGAACTGCCCGGCGTCGTACCGAGGGCAGGACGTAGCGTGCTGGCGGGGGCTGCGTTAGTGCGAGGGGAAGCCCRTAGCTGTGCGCCGGGAGGGCGCGCGCTGGAGCGCGGCTGAATTCGCACTGTCTGTCCTGCGAGCTTTTCCGGCAAAGGGCCGGCGAGCTGGAAAGCTTTGAACTTYCTTGCTGAGACTGGTGGGTCTTTTTAGATGACTGCCCTACGTGGTTCCCGTTTCTTGCTGCTGAAGTTGAGCTCTCGCCTCTGCAGGAGCTGCTGCTCTGTTTCTCCTGGCTCGGAAGTGGTGGTGTGCTTTGTAGCAATCGCAACGAGTCTTTCAGCTCTTGCAGATTGGTGACTCAATTTACAGAAATTCAAGCTTGTTTCTGCTTGTAAGGCAGAAATGAAGAAAGTCCTTCCCACAGCAGAGGGCTCTGGTGGTTTCTTGTGTGGTTCTGAGAGCTGCTTGGTCACCTTGATGTGACCTAGATGCCTGCCTGCTCTCCCGGCTGCAGTAGAGTCCATGACCTGACTAGGGCTCAATCCTGTCCGTTCTGTTTCAAGGAAAACAGTGGTCAGTCTGCTGGAGAGACTGTGTGATCTGCAGCCTCTGCATCTGAAAGAGGCTCCTGGGGAAATTGTTGTCACAGCTGTGAGCTGAAAGCAGATGGTCCTGCGCAGTCCTTGTTATGGTGGTCTGATTTCACCCGAGGCTTCTGCTTGCTCCTCTCCTGTTGCAAGTGTCGGTCCCTGTCTCCCGCGTATCCTTTTTGACCAAGGGCTTAGCGATGACCTTGAGTTTAGCTATTAGCCTGTGGTCTGAAAGCACCTCCTGAGCATGGCTTGCATCGCTTGCCCCTGCCCAGTAACACAGAAAGTAGTAAGGAGAGAGGATCTGTACTTGGTGTGGGAGACAAGTGATGATAGTTGTTTTCATGCGTGGCCATTCGGAGCCTTCTGGTCTCTGATGGCCTGGAGTGGCCTCGCTGTCCCACCCGGAGAGGAAGTAAAACCAGGATCCTGGAGGTGTTCTTTGTTCTCGACCAGCGCCCTTCCCTTCTGCTCTGCCCAGCCCTGCTGCGTCTGCTGGGGAAGGCGAGTGCTCGGTGAGGAAGGAGGAGGATGCGGAGAATCTTCTGGGCCCTGCTCCAGTGACTCTGTGGAGCAGATGTGATCTTYTGTATGGCATTGGCAGATCCATTGTGTCTTTAGGTTTCGAGTCTCTACTTGACACCTCGAGGCCTGTCAGTCCTGCCTCATTAGTGTGAGAGAAGCTCATTTTAGCTTCACAGAAGCCCATCTTATTGCTGTCTTCTCCCATCAGCAAGGGGCATCTCAGTACATATTGTTGGCAGATTAGAAATGGCATCTGAGTGCTCATTTGGAGGTTAGCAACTTGACAGCTTTGAAAGAGAGACAAAGTGGAAAGGTGGCTATTTGGTACTGTACTGGGAGGCAGATTAGCATTTAAAGGGTGGGTGTGGTTTAAAAAACAAAAAAAAGACTGTAAAAAGGCACCTTAAAACTGTACTTGTCTTCTAATTCATATCTGCTTAATTTACTGGCACAAAATAATCTTGCTTCTCTGTCGAGAGGGGCTGTTATAACTGCTGCCTTCTCTGTGTAATCAAGACAGCAGTTGCCTGGATTCGGCTCCTGTGATCGCCGTGCTTGGATCAGAATACAGAACAGACATAGTCTTTGTTTCCTGCTCTGGAGATTCAAAATCCTGGCCTGYTGAGGTTTTTCTGTTCAGGAATTTAGCACTGTTGAGAAGAGTAGCCAATAAGCCTGTGTGCAGTGAGGAGGGTAAGCAGTAGTTTGGGAATTGTCTTTCTGGAATGGGTTTTTTTGATATTTCAATCATTGGCTTCCGATCTCTTGCTAGCCAGACTCAACACTGTTTAGCTTTAGAGACCAGATTTGATCAGATTCAAGCAATTTGGCATGGATGTAGGGTGAAGAAAGTCACTCCTTGCACAAAACTGGATTTTTCTTTTTACTGGCAAGAGCTTGGGTGCAAGTTTTGCCCAGTCATGCCTGTGCCCGTGATTTTGAGAACCTGGAGTAAATTACAGTTGTGCAAATGCCGGAGTCTACAGGATCTGGCGCTAAAACATCCTGTAGTGTGGCCAAAGCAGTTGAGTTTGTGGCATTGGTAACTAGGCATTGTTTTTTAAACTTAACTTGTTCTTTCACTGGCAAGCTAGATTTCCAGGAGGAGAGGAAAAGTGTTTCATTACCTGTGCTTTCCCCTCTCGCTTTYGGGAGGCAGTGGTAAACAGCTGTACTTCTAAGTCACTTAATCAGATTTCTGTGTGGTGAGCATCTGCTGCACCCTCTCCAGTGAGAATTGCACAGGGTTAATTTTCCTTCTTGTGCATAAAAGACTCTACCTACAATTAGATGCGAGGGCCTGGCTTGACAAAACAGGAAAATCTGGTCGCCTGAATCAGCTTTGGTGCTGGTGACCTTGCGTGTGTTTGCCTGGAGCTTGTGCGCCCCGAGGAAGCAGTTCTTGTTGAGCGTTACAGGTACAGTGCTCTCGCCGGTGATGGCTCTAATGAGAAAATATTGCTCCGCTGGTGTGTGCCCACCTGCCAGCCGGCTGCATAATAAATCACACAAGCTGCAGCGAGCTGGCAGGGTCTGACAAGCTGCTTCCTTTATTTAAGGACAAACCAAAAAACAAACCCCAAAATGCAAAAGGTCGCACATGACATCAGTTATTTTGGCCTGTTGGTCTCCATGAAAATGGATGGCAGGTTCAGCTGGAGGACGTGGCTGGCCTTTCTCGGGRGGAAGCTGCTCTGTGCTTATTGCCAGGCTGCTTTTGCCAGTGTTTTGGAGATGTTCCATCTGAACGAGACGAATGGAATGGCCTCTGGCCTTCTGCCTTTGGCCTCCCTTTGGGCAGGTCTCGCTAGCGAAACGCCGTGTGTGCAGGGGAAGAAGGAACCGTCGGCATTCCCACGGAAGCCAGTGGTCTTCTGCTAACAGACCCCGGCTGGAGCTTGGCCCCGTCGGTATTCCTAACAAATGAAGCTGGAAGAGCAAGGCTGGGCATGGTAAAGCTGTACTTGTGCAGAATTTTCGGACCTGTTTTCCCATTCATCAGTCGATAATGAAGTTGGAAGCCTGATAGGTCTTTGAGTCTGATGGAGTCATGTTCTGCACTGTTTAACAGCACCCTCAAATGGCCAGTAAAAGAGCAGGTTTTTTGTTCCATTTTGACAAAGAACTTATAAATAATAGATACACTGGTTTGTTCCATATTCACAGTCTCTAATAGCTCAATTTAGAAATGTAATTTGTATGTTTAAATTAAAATTTTAATTTGCAGATGGACACACTTCACGACCAGCAAAGGCTGTACCTCGTTCAAAATTGAATGAAATGTTTTGTGAATTTAAATGAATTATTAAAAGAAGTACTTCTTTGGCAAGAAATATATGCATATTAACGTTTTGGGGAATAAAGCGTTTCTTAAGAAACYGCAAATATCACCAACATTTTGCCACTATTAATGGGAAGTACTTTGAGAGACAGTCATCACACCTTTTCTTTGTGTTGCTTTATAGGACATGGTGCGTCGGGGAGAGATAATAGACGATGACATGGAAGACGAATTCTATCTCCGTCGCCTGGATGCCGGTCTCTTTGTTCTACAGCTCATTTGTTACATCATGGCAGAGATCTGTAATGCCAATGTTCCCCAGGTAAAGCTATATGCAAGGTTGGCTATATACAAAACAAAACCTTTGTTTCCATCCATGATACAAACAAGTCTCTAAATCCTTGCAAATACTGCCTCATTGAATAATCTCCTCTTTAATTCCTTTTTTTTGGGAGGAAACCACCTGCTTATGGCACTTGTGTCCATACASTTTCGTCAAGTTATAGCAGTTAGGAGGGCATTAGTGGGTACAGAACTGATCATTGTCACTGAATTCATACAATCTGCCGTGAGCGAGGTCACAGTTTGAAATGGAAAGGCCCTATTTACGCCACTGCTGAGAGAGTAGTGGAAGGGGACATTGCCTCAGAAGGTCTCACAAAGGCACAGACTACAGCAGGTGACTTTTCTTGATCTGTGCAGAATACTGCATCTTTGCCAGYGTGAGTACATTGGGGTTTGTGACTATGTTATGTGGTCACTTGTACCTGTGCTGCACGCCTTCCTGAACGTTTCTGAGTCGTGCTCTGGGACTGTGGACTAGCAAGGCTGAGCTGGGTTTTGTGGTGCTCAGCGTTTCCTGCTCTTCTCTCAAAGAWAGTGGGGAAAAAGAGGTTGTGCATGGTTTTGTGTTTTATTGGATATTACTTTCTTCTCTTTCCTGTCCCCGATCAGATTCGTCAAAGAGTCCATCAAATTCTGAACATGAGAGGCAGCTCCATTAAAATTGTTCGGCACATCCTAAAGGGTGAGTTGAGATATTCCTACGCGTGCGTCTCATCTCTACCAGGGACAGCTTGGTCGTTGCGTTGTAGGATGAGCCTTCACGTGTAATTCTCCTTGACTTCATGAGCATCTTTAGGCAGCATTCGCGTAGTGTTCTGAGATCTGGCAGGGCTGGAATCACCCTGGTAAGAGGCATGCTTTACCTTGGAGTTAGGACACTTGCTGTTGTCTGCTGTCATGGAACAGCACATCACTTCATGCTGCCATCAACTACAGACTGCCTGCAACTTGCTGCTGACATTAACGCTAGAGTAAATATTTAAGGGAAGTCTATGTGCATGCTAGAGGGAAGAAGAGTGGAGCCTCGTCTTTCATTAACATGGCCCTGCACTTTACCATCTGCACCATATTAGTATCCGTGGTGTATTTGTCTTGTTCTTAGTGTCAGATTAATATGGATTATAGCATTAAAGTATCCTCTGTAGCTTTAAAATGTAGCTGTTGTGATTTGCAATCCCAGTTTTAAAGTACTGCTTGTTATTTTTAATGCTTATGTTGAATTAGAGCAATGCTTATTTGATCTGTGGCTCTCATCTGTAGCCTGCTGTCCTTCAGCAGAAGCAGCCAGTTGAACGGGGGGAGAAGAGGACAGGACTCCCCTCCGAGGCTCAGCTGAGCGCTGGTAATCTGCTGCCCACGGGAGGGACCTCCTTGTTTAGCAGGGGGTTGTGTGGGCCGTGTCCGCTCCTGCGGGGCTGTGTTGTTTTCGGTGAGGGGTGAGGAGCGTCTCTCTCTCTTCTGGAGGGAAAGGAAGGTTGGCAGCATCTCTGGGGCACTGGGCTGGGGGTTGTGTTGTTTTGATGTCTTTGCTTTCTTTGGGAATAACAGTGATGTTCTCCTGGCCTTTTCTCTGTGCCCCCCCTTCCCCAACACTGGCAGGTACAGGCAGCTTTTTACTTGCAGATCCTGTTGTTTTTCTCCCTTCCCATATGCAGGAAAGAAGGGGATCAGAAGGGTGGCTGGTATGACAAAATTAAGAGTGATTTTCTGACAGTGTGAGATTACCTGCAGCTATAGGCAATCTCTTTGGCCCTTGTCCTTTGCCAGCAAGTGCAATTTAATGCCTGCTATGAACAGGGGGGACTGGATAGGATGYCTTTTCTGCTTTTAATTGTGATACTTGACAATTCCTGCCTCCAGACAGTCCATTTCCAACATAGGGCATGGCTCACATCTGCTTTCAGATTCCCACTTGACCTGGGCCACGGGTGCCCGAGGGATTTGTCTGCGCATCTCACTGTATTTACACACCTCACGTTCATGTCTTTGGTTTGTTGATTTACATACAAAGCTGAATTGGAGGGCGGCTGCATTAAAATTTCATCTGATTCTTTCTTCACAAACAGTGACTTGCATTGTGAAACTTTTTCAGTGGTTTTATCATGTCTTGCAAGCTGTGGGTTGTACAGCAGGTTCAATACTCTCAGCAGTAACGCGTTCTCTGCCTGAAGAGGCCACACACGGCATGTTAATAATATGGGTGATGGATACAGTATTTGGGGCTCTGTCTCCAGCTCTCCCCAACTCTTAAGCTTGCCAGTTTTAGAGACACTTGCCATCGCAATTGTCAGTGACCTTAGAAATAAATTTGTGGGTGGGCCCTCGTGAAATACTGCAGTGGGGCCCGGAAGGTTCCTGCCAGGTAGGAGCAGCACTGAGCTTATCTGCAGTCTCTGCTGGCGAAATTTAAGTTTCTCAGTAGTTACACACCTATGTCCAACACATTGTCAGTGTAGCTTCCCCACCTTTTAACAGAAGGGACACCACGGACCTGCCTCCGGAGGAGCTGGTTTGTTGAACACAGCTTGCCTGTTGGAGTAGTGGGCTTCRCTGTGGACCCTGGAGGCGTGCCTCCGGGGGGCTGGGGGCCAGCGGGGGATTTCTGAAATCTAATCGGTGTCTGAACTGTAGGAGACTCTGTCCTAAATGACTGAGAGGTTGGGAGCCTTCAGCCTTGGCTGAAAGGTTTCCAGGCCATTTTCCAACTTGCTCTCAGGACAGAGGAGGGCTGGTTTATTTTTACTTCTCGTTCAGTGTTTTACTCTTGTTCAGTTTTTATTTTCTATTTTTGCATACTAATTAGATGCTTGGTTTTTAGTTTGATTTTTATGGCCTACATATTCTCCATGTTTCTCTGGCAACCTGACAGCTGATGGATCCCTTGGGGTTGCTCAGAATTAGTTATGATGCAAGCGAGGAAGCAAGACTGTTTTCTTATGGTAGGGCTTTCAAGGGGGAGGAGTGGGCAGGGAATAATTGAAGGCTCATTAAATGCATTTCTGCAGGCTGACCACTCCTCCCACAGTTCCTTTTTCTTGAAGATCAAGCATTACTCGCAACGGGACGGTTAGTTTTTCCTTTGGAAGAGAACGACTGAACGGTGTGTGCCTTGGCTGGGAGGATGTTTCTGAGATGGAGACTGGTCTTCGTGACAGCAAGTGGTGTCTGTATCCTGGGGCAGTTCTTGGTCTCCATCTCCCTCATCGGGAATGGAGCGAGGCACAGACCTCTCTAAACAGCGATACGYGGCCCTGGAACGGGAAAGCATGCTGTTCCGTACCGATCCGGAGAGACCAGCCTTTGGTACCTGCTCCCTTTGCTGGGAGCTGCYGTCAGAGGAGCCCCGCAGGAACTGGGGTGCAGGGGTCCCTCCCCAGAGGTACCGACAGCTGGTGCCTGGTGACACATCTGGTTTCAGTGAAGGTGGTGGGCACGTCAGGGAGCCGGGAAGGTGGAATGCCTATTGAATGTTACAAACCAAACCTGTTAGCATGGGTAATCAAAAAGAAAAGGTAGGTCTGTCATGAGGACTGTGCTAAATTTGGCCTGTGGTCCCTCAGTATGTGCAGGCTTTATAGCTTCCAATATCCATTACAAGCTTCAATATTTCCCTATTGATTTTTACTGTTCTGTAACCATTGTGTTTTGTCTAATGAAGCAGAAACCAATCTTAGGTCCTTTCCCTTTGTGTAGCTACAGCAACGTGTAAGCTCTGTTTAACTGTTGGCAGGGGGAGCTTACATTCAGTTTTTTTGCTGTCTCACTGAAGTGGTGGAATTCTAAATAAAAAAGTAAATACATAAAAATTTGGTGGGAGATTTTAGGGKTTTTTTTGAAGCCTGGTTCTGGGGGTTTTATCTGGTCTCTTCAAATTAGCATTAGCAACTGTTGGTAACCCAGTAAACAGTCTGCCTTGGGAGTCACTGGGATTTTAGCCTTACGAAGCCTAATTATTTAGAAGGACCAATGCTGAGCTTTTGGACAAGATTAGAGGAGTTTGTGGCTTGCTTTTGTCTGAGTGATCTCACTGGGACAACAGAAGGGCAGTATCATTAGCGGCACTCGGCAGTTTCCCTGCTTGAGATGTACGTTCAAGTACCCTGGCAGTCCTTAAAGCTGAACCGGGAGCTGGGCCGGCAGCCCGCTGCCCGCGGGGCCACGCTTCGAGCGCGGAGCTCTGCCCGCGGCCGGGGCCGAGCCGGGCTGCCCCAGCGCTGCGCCGGGCTCCGCGGCCGTCCCGCACGGGGCTGCGAGAGGAGCGGCAGGCAGGCAAGCTGCAGTCAACAGAGAGCTGCAGCTGCTGCATCTGTTTCGGAGGCGCTTGCTCTGACAAAGCACGGCAAGGTCTCGCTGGGGACAGAGCCTGCTCCTCCGCGAGCTGCCGACAGAAAGCTCCGGTACTGCCCGAAGGGGACAGGAGAACCTGAGCTAAACGCTGGCCTTAGCTGCGCTTCCTCCGGGGAGGTAACCCCGTCTCTGCCGGAAGCAGGGGGCAGGTTTTGATCCCCGGACGCTGCGGTGCAGCCCTTTGCTGAAGCCTGCAAACCGCCGCAGGGCCGACGCCGGGCTGCTGGGGCCTTGCCCTTGTGCAATTAGCCAACACGTGGGTAGCTCCAACAAATGTATTAGCTCGCTGCTGTCTTCGTTAAGTGCGATGGAGAGTTTCTCCTCCGTCTGAGGGAAGAGTTCCCCGTGCTGGTCCCCCTTCTCCAGGACAGCGAGGAGGTCAGGTTCACTTGCATCAAACCTCAGCATTACCCGCCTGCTCTTGTTACAGGTACTGTAGCAGTTTATAAATATTAAAAGGATTTCTCCCAGAGGCCCTGGCAAAGAACTCTGCTTCTTGTACATGGAGAGAGTGAGAGTGCACGCAGGAGGGAAGACTCCCACATCAGCTAACTTCTCCCTGTCCTCACTCTTTTCAGTGCTCTTATAATAAAGGCTTTGATGGAGCTCAGAAGCATGTAGCAGTGCTGAACGTATAAATATTAAAGCAAACTTTCTACAGCAACTTACCATTCAGATGCTGAATACAAGCTGTTCCGTTTGTTTAGGAAGAAGGGAAAGAATGCGAGAAGGCGGAGGCTGGAAAACACTGTCTAACCAGGCAGTCTGCTCCTGATTTACTAAGATTTGTTCAGCTCCTTGCTTTTGCAGCTCAAAACCTGCTACACATTTTTTCTTCTTAAACCATCTTTGAATATGCAGGTTCTGGTGGCAGGAAGGAGGGAGCTGGTACGGGGATGAGAGCTGCCAGCTTTAAATGAATGTCAGGGCGGAGGGCTGCAGAGGAAGTTTTTGGTTCCACGGCGTTTGGCTGCGTGCATGGATGGGCAAGACCTTGATCAGGGTCTGGTATCCTCTGCCTGAAGACAAGGAATTTGTAGTTAAATCTGAACTAGTGTGTTTTCTTCCATATGGGTTGAAAGCACTTGTAGATTGGGGAATTGGTCTCCACTTGACAAAACCCCTCATTCAGGATGCTTGGWCAGGTAAACCCGGGGCTGGGAGGGTTTAACAGTGTGTAACAGCCCCCGCCTGACCTTCCCTGAYGATCTCAGTGTTAAAAGGGACCTGGAAAGCCAGGGTTGTCCAGGGGTGTCCTGAATTTCTTGGGCTGCGAGAGGCCAGCGATACGACTGCCCAGTTCAAGCAGCCGCTGGTGGGCTGCTCCGCTGGGGTAACAGCGGAGTTGGGGGGAGCACCTGGGCTCTCACCTTTCTCCGTGGCTGGACGCCGGGGAACGGGCACTGCCTCTGGGTGCCGGTGTCTGCTCGGGCTTGTTGTGCTGCGTAGTGRCGGGAGCAGGGTGATCCTGCTCCTGTCTCTTGTTTCCTGCAAAAGCTTTTAATGAGGGGTCAGTAGGTGTTTATTATGCGAAGCTTTAACCCTGGGGATGAGGAGAAAAACCATCAATGCTCCTTGCATAAATTCCCRTTCAGTTGTTTGCAGTGGATGCAGATTTAGATTCTGCTGTGGTGTCTGCAAGAGAAGCTGCCCATCGTTCAGTGGTATCTCACTCAAAGCCTGTTGTCTGTCTGCTTTCTCCCCGGCAGAGTACGCGGAGAACATCGGGGATGGGAAGAACCAAGAGTTTCGGGAGAGTGAGCAGAAGAGGATCCTGGATCTGCTGGAGAATTTCTGAGGACTCGGGGGCCGAATTCTGTGTCTGCCCATGAGGACATGGCGYCTGGTTCTCCCTCCTCCTATTGCCCTCCTCCAGCCTTGATTGCACGATAAAAGTGATGTTTCTATGAAACTGCTTCTAAATGGGATTTTGACATATTAAAGATAGTTTGCTTTTTTTTTTAATTTCTTGTTTATTATTTAAGTATGCTGTGAGTGGGACTGCAGCCGCATACCTTGCAGTAGGGCAGCTCAAGATTTTTCCTTCCCCCCCGCCCAAGTCAAACTGCAGTGATCAGTGTGAAACAATACAAGAGTATAGGGATTAGAGGGAGGGTAAAGAGGAAGCCCAGATAGCTCAGGAGATTGTTAGCAAGTTATCCCAGCCTGATACACTAATGAAAATGTACAACCCACTGTACTGACATAAACTGGGGAGGCTGAGGCGTTGGTATGTGTCCAGTTCAACTGTTCTTCAGTGGCAGAGGGAAACCAGGAATCAACCACATTAGCCATTCCTGCTAAATCTTCCCAAAGGTGAGTCAGAATCAAAGGCAAGTTYTGGCACAGGCCAGTCAGCCGTCACCCCTCCTGAAGGGGATGTTGGAGTGAGTCTGTCCAAGTTATACTCAAAACCGAGAGGGAAGGTAAGTAATCAGTAAAATGCCCAAGTGCCGCTGACTTCCTTTCGSAGTCGGCTTTAGGTCTTGGCTGTGCTTGGTCTGTAGAAAATCAGTATTCTGATTCTTGAACTGGGAGTCTGGCTTTTTATAGCAGCAATAAGTTCACCAGCAGAAGAGGGAAAGCCCCGCTCCTGCAGCCTTTTGCAGGTGYGCTGTGGGAGCTGCAGAAAGACCAAGTGGTTTGCCTCTGACCGACTTACGGATTGCAGTGGAACAGACCGCAGCTCATTTTTCTGTTACCCTGCTGCACTTGCAGTGTAATTTCAGACGTCAGCATGCCAAACCCCACCACTTCCCCGAGCAGTGACTCCCAACTGGGACAAGAAGGAGCTGAGAATATTTTCCTGCATCCTCTTTTCTTCTGCTAAAGTTAATGACTGTCATCACAAAACAGCACAGCTCCAGCAAGCTGGGCCTTGCCTAATTTAGAGAGATTTGCATGCTGGCAGCATTCATTTTTTATCTCCAAGAAAAATGCATTGTCAGGGAAGCTTAAAGGCTTCCTTCAATCATGACTGCGTAGGCACTGCTGGCCTGGGTGCTATCAAACGCTGTTATTCAGGGGATCAACATGGAAGTCATGGTTTCAGCAGCTGCAAAAAGCTGCAAAAAATACACTCTTGGTGCAGAACTTGTTTGAATTCCTCATTTCTTTCTTCTGTTTTCAACCCGCTTCCTTAAAGGTGTTATTTCCTTAATCTTTCAGATATGTTTAGTTTTTTACTTGAGTCTGGGAATTGTTCCCTTTCCACACTGCAGACGGTGGATTTGTGGTCAAAGCCAGTCTCTGGTTTTCCTCCTGGAAGACGATCTGTTGTTCCCTGTCTCACAGTACCCTGGCGTTTGAAAAGCCGAGGAGAAGGGGAGRGGATGTGAGGAAGGAGGTTTGAGGGAGAACAGAAGGGGAACTTAATGACCGTGAAACAGCTTCGACTGAAAAGTAGGGGCCACGTATCTGGGGGGAAAAGGGCGGGGAGGATCTTGAAAATGGTACTATAAACTGCTTGAGTACAAGGTAAGTGGTTTTTTTTTTTTTTTTTTAATCCAAATGTAGTGTCTTTAATCTGATGTCACTCGATTTGCTGCACATGTGCGCACATGTGTGATCGTTTCGGTGAGGTTAGGGAGCTGGCGCGGGTTGCGGTGCACGATGGCTGCTCCGAGTCGGCTCCTCAGGTGGGTAAAACCTCCAGCGGCGTCTGGCGGGAGTGAAAACCCCCCTCCCGTGCTGCTGCTTCGGCTGGAATTTTGCTTTCAGAAAGTAAATTTCTCCTCTTTTACCATTTCCGTTCTTGATGCGTTAGCTGGGTTCCTAAACATGGAGACTCTGGGCTGAAATTCATTCCCTGCTCTTGATGGCTGGCCGCTCGCTTTCCGGGAGCGGTGCTGCTGGAGGGAGCTCGGGCTGCTCGTAATGAATGTTCCTCTTGTATAAGACAGCTTTTCTTTGATTGTTTTTTTTTCCCTTTTGTAATTTGTTAGCTCTTCAAAGCGCTTCACCAAATCCTTTAAGTCTCTGGATAGTTCACGGAAAGAATTGGCATTGAAGCAGTGGTGATTTAACATGGTGTGTACCCTGCGATTACGTGGGGTACTGCTGCTTCTTTTAGAGCGGGGATTTGCGCTAGAAACGAGCCCGAGCTTTCACGACTCTGACCGGGTTGTTTCAGGGTAGTTTTCTTCTGGGTTTTTTCATTTGCTCAATGTCAGCGGCTGCCACAGTGGGTTGTGCCAGTGAACGCTTGCTGTGAGCATTCGTGTCGGGGGACAGTGGGTGAAGGAGCCGGAGGCTTGGTGCCGTGGCTGTGCCGTGGCCGTGCCGTGGCTGTGCCGTGGCAGGCGGGTTCGCTGGGCTCCCGGGGCAGCGGCAGAGAAGGGCCCCGGCATCGCTCCGGGTGCCAGCAGTCAGTCAGCTTGGGAGAAGGGTCACGACTTTCCCACCTGGAATGGGGACAGCTGGTGATGGGGACTGGGGCTCAGCATCGTCCTGCGAGCTGGTGTTCCCTGTGCCTGGCAGTACGGGCTGCGAAGGGGCGGCTGGGGGACAGCCGCTGCCGGAGCCGCTGCCCGCTCGCTAGCCCGGGCGGCCGCAGGAGGACCCGGTGCCGGTGCCGCGGCATGAGTCGGAGGCAGCACGGTGGGAGYGCAGCTTCCTCCCGGGGGCTGCAGGGCCGGGGACGTGGTGCCACCCCCTGCCCTGCCCCGTGGCCAGCGGGGCCCTGCCGCGATGCTGCGCCGCAGCCGCAGCCTGCCCAGGGGACGGCGCAGGAACCTGCCGCTGAGCGGCCTGATGGCAGCGGCAGCTCCCGTGCCGGTGGGACGGGCTGGCCTCGGGAGAAGGAAGGCCTTGGAGAAGTGTTTTCACTTTTTTCTTCCTGAGCCGAAGGAGATATTTGCGGGGATTACAAAAAGCCAAAATGCCTGTGCCTACCTGAGCACAACCCAACTGTCGCGTCTCTCTCTGTGACAGATAAGGATGCTCCAGATGTTGCTGAGGAATTAGCACAGAGCTTGTTATTGCAAGTTAGGCTTTTACAAGACATGATGAATTATTCTCTCCTCCTAATTTCCAAACTCTTTCAGAGGGAGGAACCCCACTGCACAGAAGTTAGGATCCTCTGCCTGGCAGTCCCGGTGTGCCGGAGGGACTGAAAGCAGTTCCCTGCCCTGTTTGGGATGTGCGAAACCTGTTACCTTGTACAAAACCCTGGTAAAGCACAAAAAAACCCTTTAGCGTCCCCAAGGCCCGGCGGGTGTTGGTGAGCKGGGGTGCTGCATCGGGGTCCGGCTCTCCAGCACCTCGGCACCGCCCCGGCACGGACAGGTCRGAGCCTCCCGCTCCTGCCTGCGCTCCCCTGCTCCCGGGGCCATCCCTCTCCATGGCTTGGCCTCCGGGCTTGCATTGCCACTCCTAATGCTTGTGCCTGGAGAAATCCCTGCTCCATAAATATTTTCAGCAGACAAATAATGAAATTTGGTGAGGGGAGGGAGATGCACTGAAAGAGGGTGATGACCAATAAATCGTGATCTTGGTTTGGGCCTGTGGGAGCYGAGCTGCTCTCTCGAAAGCAGATTTTATCCGTGGGGTGCCTGGGCAGGGAGGTTGCTTCGTGCCTTGGGCACTGCCCCACACCTGCGCCCCAGCCGCGAGCCCTGCTGCTGGGAGACGCCGGATCCTCTGCCTTGGTCCTCGGGATGGGCTKGATGCCCACCTGGGCCCGCTGTTATTAATTAAGATAATTATTCAGCTTAATGTGCTGCTGCAGGCCAGCTCATCTTTGCTGTAATGCTGAGCAGCACAGAAGAGCCTTGGAGGTATGAGGATGGGCACCACGAGTCTTAGCAGCTGTGGAGGATATCATTACTGTAATTGGGGGAGGATTAAAGGGTTGAGCTAATAACAACGCATTTTCTTAATGAAACATTTGTAGGTTGTGGACAGTGGGGTTTGTCCCCTGGTTTAACCCCCTCTGATTTTTTTGACCCTGGGTTGAAGTTCGGGGGCAGCAGCGTCTCTGTAGGGCGAGGGAGCGGCGCAGACCCCGGCAGCACCCGTCGGGCTCTGCGCTGCTGGAGCCGATGGCGGGGGCATCTCCCGAGGTGGCAGGAGCCRGGTGGCTTTGTCTGCTTCATCTGCGAGCCTTCGGCACGTCAATCCCTGCGCCCGTTCCCCTGCCCGCCCTGAGGTGACCGTGTGCCGGCGGCACCGCGTGGGACACGAGGCGGCCCCGAGGGCTCGGGGTGGTGGGAGATCTCGCCTATGGGGAGATGCTAAAACCTTCCCGGGGCAGCCACGGCTGGAGYAGCGTCGCGACGGGGCGCGGGAGCGCGGCTGGGAAGAGCCCGGCGTGGGTTCTGGGCAGGACCGGGGCCGATGCACCCGCTGCTGCCGCGCTCGGCCGGGGCAGGCAGCGCTGCCCGTGCTCCGGGTGCCGGGCCGGGCTGCGGCATGGAGGCTGCGGAGCGTGCGGGGAGAGAGACCAGTCTTCATCACACCGCTCGTTGGGTCGTGTTTTCTTGTCTCTGATTGTAAACAGGTTTGACTAAAGAGGTAAATTAGAAGTTAATTAGAGGGAACATGATTGATGAGGCACTCTGGTGATGGGGAGGTTGGAAACTTGCACTCTGAGAGAAAGGAGAGGGGAGGTGGCGTGCAGCAGGAGCGTCGCCCTTCGCCCCCGCGCTCCCCYCTCCCTCTGCAGCGGGGTCCCGGGACGCGGCGCCGGGGGCTCTGCCCCCCGGGGAAGCCCGAGGCTGCCCCAGGCTGCTGCAGGAAGGGACATGAGCCCATCACCTGGGCATCAGGGCTCTGCGAGGGCACCGATCCRGGTCGGGTACTGGGTGCACAAGGCTGCTGAGTGCTAGTGGAGGATTTGGAAAGCAGGAGAGCAGCAAGGGACGGGGGAGATGCTGTCCCCAGTCTGCAGGGCCATCGGCTTCCTCTGTGCTCCGTGTGGGCTCCCGCCCCAGCGGGGTTTGCCCGAGGCAGGTCTTCTCCAGGACARTCTGGGCTCTGCTGGGGCGAGTCCTGGGGGAGCCGGTGCGGGAAGGAGGAGGCAGAGGGATGGTTCCACCAGCCCCGTGGTGGGTAGTGGGGTGGGAGCCCCGGTGCCGGCGGCTGACGGCGCCAGGGAAGGCGTCGGGTCCCGGCTGCAGAAGCGCTGGTTTCCTCCCGCCGGGAGCGGCAGGAGCTGGCGGCACTTCCCCGCGGCCGCAGGAGACCGGCATCGTCCTCGCCGCGTGTCTGAATCCATCTTCGGCTCCGCTCCCAGCTGAGTCTCCCTAAATGGAGGGAAATGAGTGCAAATCATGACTGAGGAATATCTCTTGGCATCCTGGTAGAGAGACCCAGGTTGCACTAAATGCAGAGAGACACTGTCAAAATTGGGAAACAAACCTTCAGCAGCACAAATAAGTCACTTAAACTATTGATTTTTTTTTTTTTAAATAATTTTTTTCTTTTAAGACCTGGGTTTAAGGAGGGCTTTTCTCATATGGCAGTAAACAATCTGGAGGGGGAAGAGGTGGTTGGGTTGCGTTTTTGTTGTTTTTTTTGTTTTTTTTTTACATTTGATATTTTTGATCCTTAAAACAACAGTTTGGAAAGAGGGGACTGTTGCCGAAATGCTGAAACCTGTGACAGAGCTTCTCTCTATCGGGAACCTGATGGTGGGTTCTGCAGAGGAGGAAGGAGTTAATGGCCTGGAAACGGGCATGAACTGTTCTCTGAAGAAATAATTCTTTTCAAGTAATTTTCTTCTGAATTTTATGCTTTGGACATCCTTGCCCTGCGCGGGGGCTGCTCTGGGCAGAGACCCGTTCCTCCCGAAGCCCTCACGCGGTGGGTGGAGGTTCCCAGCGCCTTCCCCTGCGCCGTGCCGGGACACCCGGGACTTCCCCAGGGCGGGGGGCGCGGGGCTGCGGCCGGCCCCGAGCMGGGCAGGGGGACRGAGCCACAGCGGTTCCGTGCCCCGGGGATGCTCTCCCCGCTCTCCCCATCCGCGGGGCCCCGGTGCTCTCCCAGCTGGGTTGTGCCGCCGGGAATGGCTGTGCCGGTAGCGGCACRAGGAGCCCGCGGCAGCGCTGGGGTCTGAACCGAGTGGCTGGTGTGTCTGGGGCAGGGTTCCCTCCATCCCAAACCCTCTCCTGGGCCTGCCTCCCTGCTTGATTTAATTTTTTTAATTATTTTTTTGTTGTTACGGCGTGGCTGGGTTGTGTTCGCTCACCTGGGCTCCCACCCCGCCGCCTCCCCTGGCTGCTTCTCTGCAGCGGGGGTTTTCAAATGGGCGCTGTCTCCGTGGCTTATTGTGCCCAGGATGATTTGTGGAGGGAAGGTTGTAGTGTTGGATGTTGGTCGTGTTGTTTTCCTGCAGCGCACGCAGACCTTTGCAAATAATCTAATAATGCAGGAATGTCAAACTTCAGCTGTGGAAGGAAATCCTTTTATACAAGGATTGTCAAGTCTCTAAACAAGTATCAGAAATGAGCTCRTATCAATGTGGAGGGTGTTTATTCTGCCCGTCAGAGAGATGAACAACCCAATCCACTCTCCCAGGCAGCCGCGGATTCGAGCGTTGGCTCATGGACCTCGGGAGAGCTCCGTGCCCGGCCCTGCAGCTTGTGGGGCTGCGGGATGCGGGACCGGCCGMCCTCGGGGGAGCGTCGGGGGCGAGAGCGGCTGCGGGCAGGGCGGGCAGGCAGCGGGGACCGGAGAGCAAACATCCCGCCGTACCCCGGAGCGGGGGCTGTGAGCCTCAGGGTGCCCCTGCACGAACCCTTAAAAAGGTGAATTTCCAAATAATGCATGAGGCAACCCTCAGCGCGTCAGTGGCTGTGGGGTTTTTTTTCTTGGTGTTTTTTTTTTTTTTCTTCCTTGGATGTCTTAAGCTGAAATGCAGTTGCTGGGTAGCTCTGCTCTCGAAAGAAAATACGGGGTTTGGATTGCGTCAGAACGAAGATGAGTGGCACTTGGTTGCCAGCAGGAAGGACTGACCCCATCGCGATTTGGTTCTGGGTGTCCTTGGGGAGCCGGGCCAGGGCCGTGTCGCTGGGGGACAGTCCCTGCGCCCCGGCCCCAGCGAGTGGATCCTCCCAGGGGATCCTCCCGGCTGCCCCGCGGGGTCTGGGTCCTCGCCCCGGGTCAGGGCCATCCCCCGGGAGGTGCCGCTGATGTGGCTGAGCCCCCCCCCACTTCCAACCTCTCACCCAGCTCTTCGGAGTTCACTGCAACCTCCAGCTCCGCAGGCTCGCCTCTGCCACCCAACAGATGGGCACCCCGGGGAAACGCGTGCGAGCCTCACGGGTGATCGCGGTGGACGTGGTGCCACCGGGCTCTTTGTGGTGTCGCCGCATGGGAACGGCCACTGGATTCCCCTGTCTTGCAGATGCCCGCCCCGAGCAGAACTGACAGCACGTGCCAAATTAGAGGGTAGGCAGAAAACCTGGCACTAACGGAGATGAGGAACGTTTCATCCTTGAGAGTGAGTCCCTGGGCACGTTCGGCTGGAACAGGAGCCCTGCGAAGGAGGTGCCAGCTATTTCAGAGCAATAGCGAGTGTGCAGATAAGGGACCTCGTTACAYGGCGAGCGCCGGCGTCTATCTGGTCTGGGAGCCGCTGGCTCTGCTCTCGCTTCTGTGTGCGAGCGACCTTCCCTCCTATCCCTGTCAGACACACGGGGGTTCATCAGGGCTGCGTGGCTGCAACAGCAGACAGCATCTGCTCTGGGCCTTTTCCCTGATAAATTAAAATTGAGGAGGAAAATGAAACCTTTCAAGTGCGCCCGAGACACACGGACGCTTGGCTCTTCCCCTTCTCCGTCTGCTGGGCCCCTGCGCAGACCCGGTGTCCGTTTGTCATCCTGCTGTGGCAGCAGAAAATCAGCTGGAAATGGGACTTAATTCAGGCTCTGCACCTGGAGGTGTTCCCAGCTCCGAGAGGAATTTATGCTCTCTTTGCTTCCTTGTGGCATGATTTAAACATCTCTGATGATACACTGGAAGATCCTGGCAGGCTTCAGCCCTTGAGGTGCAGTCAYGCAGCCTCAGCACCCGCCGTCCCGGCCGGCTGGTGGGGGCCGTGCYGCCCCTCGTGCCGGGGGTGCAGGAGCTGGGCCGGGGACCCCTGCCCGTGCCCGGGACGCGCGGTCCCCGCTGGGTGACGTCCCCGGCTCCCGCTCTGGCTGCACCCGCGGGTGGGTGCTTTGCAAAGTGGGGGTGTCACGTCTGAGGGGGCACCGTTTGTAGATGCCGTTTCAGTGTGGGTTCATTCAGGTCCCCTCGCTGGCTGGTGGCAGAGCAGGGACCCCAGGACACGCAGCAGCCACGAGACTGGGCTGCCCGAACGCGGGGCTCGCTCGTGCTTGGCYTTCGCTGCTTGTTCCTGTTGTACATGAACCCGGTATTCTGGTGCGCGGGTGTTTTTCCTCCACACGTGACTTGGGGCGATCTGATGCTTTTGCTTTGCTCAGGATCCAGCCCGGAGCCGCTCCCCAGAGGCAGCGGTAATTACTTGCCAGCTCCCGGCCGGGGGGAGCTCCACCATCCTGGGGCGGGTGGCTGGAGCCYGGTGTGGCCCAAGGAAAGGGTCTCTCTGCCCAGAGCACAGGGTCTGTCCCTGGGACCCCGCTGTGGTGGTTGGGCATGGGGGCTGTTCGCCCCTGGGCGCAGCGGCTGGTGACTCCTGAGCTCCTCCAGCATCCTCCTCCCGCYGCTTCCCAGCGCTGCATGGCTGCCGCTGGCTCCCGGGAGCTTTCCCTCGGGAAGCCCGGAGCCCTTTGCTGCTGCTGCGCTCTCGCTGTCCCAAAGTGGGACCCTCTGAACCCAACCAGCCAGGGCGGCTGGGCGCCCGGCTCGTCCATTACCGCTGCTCCCTCCTTCCCCCAGCTCTTAACTCTAGAGGGAGTAATGAACTTGGGCAGAGATCAATGCGCTCTGCTCTGCTCTCATCTGGGCTTTATTCTGACATGCGGAAAACACTGCAGCAGGTACAACTTTTTAAAAACTACTGATTTTGTAACGCACGTATGAGACAGTGCAGCCCCTGCAGCTGTGTGTGTGGGTCTTCCCGGCCGAGCCAGGGACCCTGCCTCGCAGGGCGGTAATGTGAAAAATACTCCTGCTCGTTCTGCTGGAGGAGCCCTGCTGAGGGAAGGGCGAAGAAATACAGTTTGTATTTTCAAGTCCAATTTAAAGAATCTCTTTGTAGCAAGCATCTGTCATCTCATGGCAGAAAACACCTGAAATAATCTGATTTTTACTGTTTATTTAGAGAGCAAATATCCTTCAGATTGCTATGTAGCACACAGATAATATCGTGTGAGTGAAGTCTGCATCCGTGCCTTCCCTTCAGCGATGAAGCTCGGTGTTTAGGGTGGAGATATACTGCCTTTGGGCTCCTTTTTACATTTTCAGACTTTTCAAAATAGGTGTATAAATTGTGTAGGTCACGGTGCCGTGGTTCTGACCTGCTGCAAGGCACAGGTTTGGGGAAACACGGATGGTGTCACTGGATTTGGCCTCTAGATTTGTACAGCTGAAGGGAGATCAGGATCTTGCCCCTTGTATGAAGTGCTTTTTGTGGCAGGGGCAGGTTTGCCGGCCCCAGCCTGGCCGGGCGGTTGTACGGACCCGGCAGGGCCGACTTTGGGAGGTCCCTGCCTGGCTGTACTGGGACCAGCACCGTGCCGGCCGGGCCCCGAGGGTGGGTTTGAGCCCACACCGACCCGGGCCCCGGGTGTTTCATTTTGAGACGAATCTTGCACGCTCTGGGGCGGTGATTCCCGACACACGCAGGGGACTGGGCCCTTGCTCTTCCCCTAACGCTTAAAAAAAAGGAGCAAACCCCCCCCAGACACGCCATTTCGCTCCTCTGTACAGCCGGGGCCGCAGCTCCTGTCCCCCCTCCCGGGCTGCAGCAGGAGCCCGGGGGGAGCCGGCCAAGGGTGCAAGCGCCCGAGTGCTGCTCCCGAATTACCCGGTCCGCTTCTGGCCCTTGAAATCATTTATTTTCCCTGGCGGGAGGGGCGAGGTGCATCCACCGGCCTCGCTTCCCGCGCCGCCCGGGGAGTGAAACGGGGGGTGGTGGGAGCTGTTCTGGGCACCGCACCCCCCCGGGCACCCCACCCCGGACACCCGTACCCCCCCGGGCACCCCACCCCGGGCACCGCGGCCCCCCGGGCACCCCCCCCGGCACGGCTCCCCGCGGGGCCCCTGCCGAGCCGTACCGGGCCCTTCCGGGCGGAGCGGCGGCGGGCGCTGTCCCGGGTGCTGAAGCTCCCCCCCACCCCGGGACCGGCTACGCCCAGGGGTCGCGGGGGCCGGGATCCCGGTGGAGAGACCTTTCCTCGCGTGGGCCCCGCGTGGGCGCGGGCAGGGCGGTGCGTGGGGCCCCGCGTGGGCGCGGGGGTCCCGGGRGATCCCGGCAGGGCGGTGCGTGGGGCCCCGCGTGGGCGCGGGGGTCCCGGGGGGTCCCGGCAGGGCGGTGCGTGGGGCCCCGCGTGGGCGCGGCGGGCCCGGCCCCGCCCCGCGCAGTTTAAGAATGAACCGTGGGAAAAACTTTGGGGGTGTGCGCGGGGCCGGGATCCCTCCGCCGGGCGGGGGAGGCTCCGGGCGAGCCGCGGCACCGCCTCGGCGCGCGGCGCCCTCCGCGCGAGGGAAGAGCTCCGCAGCGCGGCGGCGCCGGGACCGCGGCGCAGCCCCGGGGACAGGGCTCGGCCCGGCGGCGCCGCCGCCCCCGGGACAGACGCGCCCGCGGCAAGATGGGCGCCCTGGCCCTGGCCCTGGGGATCTTCCACTATCTGGGGCTCTACCTGCAGCTCGGCGCCGCCTCCCGGCACCCCCCGTGGGACGCCCCGGCGGCGGGCAGCGGTGAGCGCGGGCAGCGGGGCGAGCAGCGGGGCGGCGGCCGGGGCGGCGGCGGGCGGCTGGCCCC
>JASVER010000090.1:3273536-3339851 GCA_030449065.1 Oceanodroma leucorhoa | reverse complement strand
GGTGCCCGGCGGCGGCGGCGGCTCTGGGCTCCGCGGGAGGCACCGCGTCGCGGTCCGTCGCGCCGGCGGCTCCGGGGAGCCGGGAGCGGCGCGGCCGGGCCGGGACTGGGAGCCGGGGCTGGGCTCCGCCGCTCCCGTCCCTGGGGCGCGGGGGGCGGCCTCTGGTTCCGCCGCTGGGCTGCCGAGCCCGGGGGGGCTTTGCACGGTGCGTCCCCGTGCAAGCGTGCACCCCCGTGCAAGTGTGCACCCCCGTGCACGGCGCCGCGCATCGTTGTGCGCTGCCACACGGCACCGGCAGCGGGAGCGGCTCTCCCGTCTCCGGTTCCCCGGCTCCTCTGCCGGCTCCGGGCAGGGGGCGGCGGTGCTGCCAAGCCCGGCCGGGGTCCAGCCGGGGGCTGGGAAAGGGGAACCTCTTTCTGCAAACCCCTGCGAAAAAGTCTGTCCTAGCATGGGCGGCAGTTCCCACCCGCGGGGTGCCGAGGAGGTGACGGGAGACAGAGCCCCCTCAGAGCAGAGCGCCGAGACCCTCCTTGACACGGGTGGGTTTAAATCTGAGCCCGAGGAGTGACTGCGGGGTGCGTGCTGGGTGCCCGGTGCCTGGTGCCCGGATCGCAGCCGTCCCCCTCACATGGCACCGGAGCTCCCAGCGTGCGGAGGGGAGCAGGTCTCTGCCCCAGGGAGCCTCCAGGCACGGGAAGCCTCTGGGCCATGCCGGTGCTGGGGAGGCGCGCGGCGTCCTGCGGCGATGCGGTGCGTGGGCCGGTGGGTACCTGCCTGCACGGGGAAGGGATGAGCTGCCTTTGCATTGGGGGGGATAAAGGCAGGAGGGTTTCCGGACCCGCCAGCCTGGCRTGCCGGAAGGAGATGTGGGCGAAGAGCCTCCATTAGCCGCTGCTGCTCCCCTCAGAAATTCAGCAATAGGCAAATAAATAGTGAAATGGTCGCTGTGAGGGAGCAGGGAGCCAAGGAGAAGAAATATTCTGGGAGGGCGAGTGCACTTCGGAGCCACATTACAGCTTGCTACTATGAGCAGTTCTGCAGCAACTCACTTAATCACAACAGAAACCTTTATTAACGATACTGAAAAGCAGTGAATAAGTGGGTCATGTATAATAAGCCATTTGTGTTCAGTAGGTGAATACCAATTTGATAAAAGCTGTGTGCGCTGAAAATTTGTATAAATTGCTGTTTAGCAGATCGGAGATTGATCATTTCATTACTCGCTGGTGCAGCTTTCCCTCCGCACCGCGAGATCCCGGCGGGTCGGGGGCGCGGAGCGGGAGAGGGGCCAGGGCCGATGGGATGGATTCGGCGGCAGGCAGCGGGGCGGGCAGGTCCTGCCAGGCTCTGCCCGCAGCAGGCAGCGTCCGGAGCTCGCCGCCATCTCTCCCCGGTGCAGGCGGCCTGGAGGAGCCTCTGCTGCGCCGCGAGGGTCTGGCACAGCCCGGGAGCGCTTCGCTGTTATCTTTAACTTGTCCACAGTGGATGCAGCGAGGGAGTTGAGCGGGAGCAGGGCGTGCTCCGCAGGCRTCGGGGGGTGGCTGTGAGCAGCTCTCGGGGTGAGGGCGGCTCCCCCACCCTGCCTCCCTGCCGGCGTGAGCAATGTGCCTCCACTCACATGGCAGCCAGGGCTGCTCGGGGAGGGAAAAAGTCTCAGTCAAAGAAAGTCCTTTCCCCGCCCCCACAGCAAAGGCTCTGTCTGGAGCGAGGATGGAGCGAGGATGGAGCGAGGATGGAGCAAGGATTGGCTCCGTCTGCCCTGCTGCCCCCAGGAGAGCGCCTGAGCCGCAGGATCCCTCCTCGCCATCCCTCCCCTACCCACAGCGCTGCCGCTCCCCTCCTCTCGTCTCCTCAGGCTGGCGCCTTCAATTATTCATGCCCCCCGTTGCAGACAGCCTGTGCACGCTGGGCTGGTGCCATCGGCTTTCAAACCGGCGCTAGCTGGGAAGCTCCAGCCGCCTTCCCAGCCTGCCGGCTCCCGGAGTGGGGCAGGGAGGGCTGTTCGGTGAGCAGCTTGCATTCCCGAGGAGAAGCCTGGCTCCTTCCTTACATCGTTTGCAGGCGTTAGTGTCTCACCGTCAATAAAGCTGCTGTGGAAGGGCTGAAGGCTGGAGGGAGTGGTGCCCCGGCTCCCCGGGGTGCTGCCCTTCTCCTTTCTYGCATACCCTGATGATTATTCTATCAATTACTTTCATAAACACTTCGTATTCTGCCGGATTTTTTCATGCTTCCTGATGGGAATTCTCCACCCGATGTGTTTTTCCTGCTGCTGTTCGTGCAGTCATTCAACGCAATTACTTCTGACACCTTTCCTCATCAAATGTCTGTGCTTTCTTTTCCTTTGAAGAAGCTGACAGACGATGGGCCAGACACTGGGAATTATTACGTTAGGACAGTGGCAGCTAATTTTAATCATAACGTTCCCTGTGAGCGAGGCAGCAAATCAAACGAACAGCCGGTGCGGCTGCGCGTGGTCCGGGAGCCGTGGGCAGCGCGGCGGTGCCGGGGCAGGGGCCCGGAGGGGGCCGGGGAGCTGGCGGCTCTGCTTCGCTCCCCCCTTCGGCAGGTGCCAGGGCTGGGTGGGCGCCCGGGGGGGACCCGGTCGGGTGCTCTGGGATTTTGGTTCACGGTGTGAGAAGGACTCGTGCGCCTCGGGACGGACAGCCCTTCCCGGCCCCATCCGCCGGCGGCTCTGCCGGTGTCCGGGCTCCTCCGTGGCTGTTTTCCCTGGCTGCGGGTTTATCTCCTGCCTGGTTGCCCCCTCGGCACGCGGCCGGGCGCCGGGGCCGTCGGCTGGGCTCAGCYGTGCCAGATGCGTTGGTGCCTTGCACCACGTGCTCCACACGGAGCTGCTCCGGGACGAGCCCACCGGCCGCGGGGCAGGCAGAGCCGGGCAGGAGGGTGCTGTGCCCGTGAGCACCGGGCGCTGACGGCTCTGCGGGACAGGCGCCGGCACCGTGCGTGGCGTGGGCAGCTCTCTGCAGCGGCTGCTGGTGCCAATCGCTCGTGTTTTGGGTGCTGGGTGTGAGATCGGGGGGGCTGATCTCCAGCGGAGCAGGGCTCCTGCCTGCCTCATCCCAGTTCTGGGGGCTGCCAGGTTCCCTGCCTGCTGGGGACCGTCCCCTGGCAGACACCAGCACCAAAGCGCGTGGCGGCTGAAGGATGGCTGCGCAGTGCTGCCGAGGGTCCTGCCCGGAGCCGTTGTAACAGCCCATTTTAGGTTTTTGCTACTTATAATATGAAATAACTGCTCCTCCTCGTTCCCCTCGGGAGGGAATTGTCTGAGACCACGACTCCCCGGGAGCCAGCTGGGAGCAGCGAGTCCCCTTGCCTGCGGAAAGCTCCTCGTAGCCGGGGCTGGGCTGGGGCAGGTTTCTCACCGCTGGCGTCTCTTCTGCCGTGGCGGTAAAACCTGGGCAGGGGGGAGGCTGCTGGGAGGGCGGGAGCTGGGGGCAGCCCAGCCGTAATGGTTCACTGTTAGAAATACGCACAGGTTTCAAGGTTAATTGCAGCTCCCTGGCAAGGTGAGCTCTGGCCTGATCACAATAACTGAATTAGCTGGATTTTTTTTTTGTTTTTAATTTATGCTGCAAATTTGAGCTAATTCTGCTGCTAATATGACAGTAAATAGAGGCAGAGAAATGCCGCTCCCGTCCCCAGCATGCTGGCGGGAGCCCTACCGTCTCTGGCCAGCGTTTGCTGCGTTCCAGCCTGCGGCTTCCCTTGGAAAGGGCAATTCCAGGATTGCCAGCGGAGAGCAGCGCTCCCGTGGTGCCGGGGCCAGGCTGTGAGCGGCTTGGCATTGGCCGGGTGCTCACCAGGCCGGCACCCGCCAGCGGAGCCGGGGGGTCCCTGAGTGGGTCTGCGGCCAGATCCGTCCCGGGCTCCAGCCCTGGCCCTCGCCCCGTCCCTGCCGGCCGCTCGCCGCCGAAGCCCTTTGTGCCGGCACAGCTGCCGGGGTCGGAGCTGCCTGCCCTGCTCTCGCTGGTGACGCCGGCCGTCGCGCCGCTGTGTTTATGCATTGGTTTGTGGCCGTGATGTGTTTTTGGTGACCCAGGGTCAGCATCCCTGCTTGCAGGCTTGTCAGGAGGAGATTCATTCACAGATGTTAATGGGCAGATGGGAAGAGGAGGGAGGTTTTAGCCCRACCTGCAGAGCAGACGCCAGCAACCCTCGTGTCCCCGCTGCGGGGACAGCGTGGGCCTGGCACAGCCAGCGCGCTGGAGCGGTACCGGGGCTTCTGCTCCCAGGTCCATCCAGGGGGATGCCTCCTGTGCCTCCTGGTGTCCAAGGGTGACTCCCACACCGAGGGGCGGAGGGGCTCCGTGGCACCCAGGAGGGTCTGACCCTCCCAGGTCACTGCCTGGTGCACGTGCCGGGATGCACCGCGGGCGCCCTTGCTGCCAGCTGGCCAGTGGTGCCTCTGCAGCCGAGGCTGTCCCTCTCCGTCAGCCGGGGGGACGGGGGTGCCTGGGGAGGGGAAGGTGCCGGCGGCTGCTGTCAGACGCGTTTGCTTTTCCTGCAGCGGAGCAGGCGCCCRGCGTGTCGCAAACCCAGCGGGTCGGGGAGCCAGCCCCGTGCTGGGGACGCAGGGTAGGGTTTGGGTGGACTCGCCGGCGGGCAGGAGCAGGAGCAGGCCCTCGGCAATCGTCCCCGGGGAAGGCTGAGCACTGCCGGCAGCCCTGGTGCCGAGCTGGAGCCGGGGGGGACGCGGCTGTCTCGGCAGGTCTGCAGGGTCCCCTCCGTGGGATCTCCACACGCACGCTCCAGCCGGCGGGGAGGGAGCGGCTCGGCCCCCCTGGCAGCGCCGGCTGCTTTCCCTGCCTCTCGTTTGCCCCGTGGTGGCAGGGGGGCCCTGGCAGCGTCTGTGCCGGGAGCTGCCGGTGGTGGGAGCGGGGGTGAGAGCGGTGCAGCCCCAGCGTAGGTGGATGGCGATGGCAGCACCGACCCGCCGGTGCCCTTGGCGGGTCTGGGTGCTGGGGGCCCAGCTCGCCTGGATGCAGCCTGGGGGGCCGAGCGGTTGGTGGGACACGGCTGCTGACACCGCTCGGGGCCAGGCTCCATCGGAGCTGCTGGGGGCATGCCTTTGGCCAGGGTTGGGGTGCCCCTCGCCCCAGCGYGGACCCAGCGCGGACCCAGCGTGGACCCAGCGCTGCAGTGGCCACRTCCAGAGCCGGTTCCCTTCCCACTGTGTCTCATGGCACACTCCTGCTGCCGGGGCGTGGGGAGGGGGCCGCCGAGGGAGCGGATGACGGGAGCGCGAGGCTGAGCCAGCAATTAGTCCTCCGAGTGTCTTGGCTCACCGAACCATAATAAACCATGAATTATGACTGGAAGCTTTGTGAAGGGAAGAATAAAGCCACACTTGGTCGCAGCCCGCAGCATAACAGCGGCAGCCGGAGGGAGGGACGAGGGGCAGCAGAGGCTGCTCCGGCAGCACAGTCCTGCACCCACCTGCCCCGGGGCCTCCAGCTCCCCCGGGGCCGGGGGCTTCCAAGCCTCCCCCAGCCCCTGTCCCTGCCCGGCGCAGGACGGAGCCAGCYCCCGGCACGTGCCGCCCCTCGGCCCGGCTGCGGCTCTGGCGAGGGGCTCCTGCTCGCTCAGGCAGAGAAAGGAGCGTCTGATTGACCGGTGCTGTAATGGTTCAGTGGGGTAAATAACTCACAGAGCAAGCGTGAGCACTAACTAGGTGATTAACATGCATTTGCAAATGTCCAATGCATATTTAATCGCCCTCCAATACATGTTTACACAAACATCAACCTGTCTGCATGCCCACATCGCTGTTTGAGCCATGGCCGACCCCGCAGCTGGCGGTTGGTGCCTTGCGTGGGTTGGGGGGCTGGGAAAGCCAGCACGGCTCCTTGCAGGGCTCACCAAGGCTGCGGGCAGGGGGCTGCCGGGGGCTGCGTGGCCTCGCACGCTCCGCAGGGCAGGGACCGGGGGGGGGATGCTGGGGGATGGGGTGGGGGGACAGGACAGGGGTCTGGCCGGTCATTTCCAGGCGCCCGGGGTGATGCCTGACCTGGCCTTGTCCCTGGCACGGGGGGGGGACCCCCCTTCCCCGCTGGCTGCCGGCAGCCCTCCTGCCCGTGCCGAGCGGGGGCCACGGTAATGAATCCTGCCCGCCGTGGGGAGGGAGCGCGGCAGCCCGTATATCTCTGGTTTATGAGAGCACCAAGCTGTCCCAGCAGGCGTTTTCAATTCCGTTTATCTGTGTTTCCCCATTGAGTTCATTTTATTTCCCCTGATTTTTGTTTCCTGGAAGATTTATTGATCCTGATTTTCTTAGTTTATGACAGGTAGCAGGCCATAAAGCACGCGGAGCAGCCAGCCCGTCACCGGCCCCCTCCCTTCCGCTGGGAGGACGCGGCACCAATGTCAGCGGCGGGGAGAGGGATGGTGCTGGGCGATGGGGGGGCCAGGGGTGGGCAGGGGCGCTGGTGGGCTCCGGCAGCTCGGCTGTCCCCTGCCCTGCCAGCCGTGTTGGTGGGACCGGGGTCCGGGCAGCTCGGCCACTCTGGTGCGGGGTCCGTGCCTGGCCGTGGGGCTGCTCATGGCCGGGGGCTGCCCGGGGGGGCCCGGATCTCCTCTGCCCGGGTCCCTGCAGAAGGGCAGGGCTGGGGCTGGGGGGTACAGCGAGGTCCATCACCGCCGCGTCACCTCTGCCCGGGCAGCCGGGGTCCACGGGGGAGGGCGAGTGGTGCTGCTGGAGGGATGGGGACACCGGCCCCTCTGTCCCTCCCCAAAGGTGTCCCCCCCCCAGCAGCCCCGCGGTGGCGGTGGGCTGGGGGGTCCGGGGGGGCTCTGCGGACACACACCGCGCTTCTGCCCCACCACCACGGCCCCCTGAGCTGGGCTCCGGAGGGTCCCCAAACTGCCCATCGCTTCCAGAGGCCGGCGCCAGCTGCCCGTGCCCTGCCCGAGCAGCGGCAGGGCCGTCCCAGTCCTCAGTAAAGCGGTTCTTTATTTTACCCTTCCCCGCAGCCGCGGGTCTGCGCGGGGGGACGGAGGGTGCCCGGCAGACGTGGCTGTGCCGGGGCTCTGGCTGCAGCCTGCGCGGGGCTGAGCCGGCCGCGGAGCTGTGTCAGCTCAGCGCGAGGGCCATTTTTAGCACGCCCTGCAAAAGCACAGTTAAATGCTCCTGCTGGAGTTCGGCCGCTCTGCAAATATCTGAGCTCTCAGCTTCCCGGGGGGGACCAGCTTCCCGGGGGGGACACCGGCTCCACGGCCCACCCGACACTGACCATGTACCGTCCCGTGCAAAGGCTGCGCGGGTGAGCGCAGACCAGGTAGACCAGGAGACGTCTGCCCCCGGCGAAGGGGTGACTTGGTGACACTGGTCACTTGTTCCGGCAAACACCGAGCCCTGAGATGCCTCTGCCTCCTCCTCGCCTCACCAAGGCACTCCTTCCCCCATGGCTCAGCCCCGGCTCTCCCGGACAGCTCTCACGGCAAAAGGGCTTCATTGCCCCCCGAGAGATGCCGTCCCCCTCTGTCAGACCCCCCATTTTACAGCGGGGGCAGGAGATGGACGTCCCCCGGGTATCTCCTTTCTCTCACTGACCCATCACCCGGAGTTTCTCTGTCCGTCTGTCCGACTCTCATCTCACATCCGCTCCGCCGTGCCGCTTTCTCCTTCGCAGACGCATCCATCCCTATCTCGCTGCCCCCTCCCAGGCTCCGGCTGCTCTGCCCAGGACATGGTGACCTGCAGTTATTAGGAGCCGTTATTGCTTTTCCCTGTTACACATCAAATGATCTTTCCCAGCTGAAAAGCAGCGAGGAGGTGACCCGTGTGCTTCCAGCCCCAGGCTGCTCGCTCGGTCTTGCTCACCTGGAACTCATCTGTACTTGGGAAGTGGAGATTCCCCAGGAGCCGGGGACAAGCTGTCCTGGCCGGAGCCCGCTCTCCGGGCACCTCTCCTGGGCCACCCACCACGTCCCGCTCCCGTGGTGCCGTGCGGGACTGCCGCCTTCTGGGGCTGGGGACTGTGCTGGTGGTGGCCCGGCTGCCCCTTGGCTGGGGTGACCYGGGGTGGCTGCTGGAGCCGGGGGGGCCAGCACAGCCCAGCGCCCCACGGACACGAGCCGCACGGGCGTCCCCTGGCACTGGGGTCCTGGAGCCCCCTCCCCACACAGGGACCGGGGGCGGGAGGCTGGGATGGAGGGGGAGGGCAGTGGGGCAGAGGAGGGGACGAAGGGCTGGGGTGTGGGGGGATGCAGTGGGGTCTGCGGTCCCCACAGAGGCCATGGGAGGGGGCTCCCGGGGCAGGGGCTGCCTCGCAGCGGGGCCGGACGCTGCAGGGCCGGCGGGTCCCCAGCGGGACCTGCTCTCCTTTGGATGCACTTTGAGGCGGTTGAGCCCTGGGGTTAATTAATACATACGCTTCCCAATTAAAATTTGAAAGAAAGAAGGCGCTTGATTCAATCATGCCTTTTCCCGGCTCATCTGCCAAATTCCCATCTGTGGGAGCGGATTTTAATTGTGTTTGGAGCCATTTGGACATGGCTGGAGCCCTCAGGCTGTCGCCCCCGCCTCTGCTCCGCACACGGGGCCAGGACCGCAGGGTGCCGGGGGRCTGGTGCGGGGTCTGCAGGGACCCTCTGGCTTTTGCCGATCCTGCGGAGCAAAAGCCCGATCCTGGGCCACGGTCGGGGAATGGGTGGGCACGTGTTGGTTAATGGCTGGACGTAACGGTCCCGGCACCGCCGCGGCAGGAGCACGGATGAGCCCTTTGCCATGTGCCGAGGAGCAGCYGGCGCTGGGCAGCGTCGGATCCTCCTGCTCTTCCTGCAACCTTCAACCACTGGAGCTGTTCCCCGGCCYGGGATTCCCTCTGCTCTCCGGCACGGAGCCCACACGGCTGCCGGCACTGGGGTCCCGGGTGAGCGGGGGTGCAGGAGCTGTGCTGGGGGCCGGGAGAGCCGGGCTTGTTAAACCCCTTGGGCTGGGTAGTTCCCTCAGTTCCCCCGCTAAGATGGATTAAAGGAAAGCGATAAGTATATGGGATTTCCATGCGTCCGGAGGGACGGGGAGATATTAAAGGTATTAACTTTTCCGTCTGGGCTGATAAATCATTTGTTTTCAGAGGGGGTCAGGGCTCGGCGACAAGCCGTGGGGAGCTGCATGCTGCTCCCGATGGGGCGCGTGTCCTGGGGGGCTCCGGTGGCACCGGAGGGACCCGCACGGCGGCTTTGAGCTGGCAGCGCCGGTGGCAGGAGGTGGCCAGTGAAGATGGGAGGGCACGGCACGACACCCGGCACGGATACAGCGGGACCCTGGTCCGGCCTCTGTGACCCACCCGGGCTGGGCACCAGGCGCTGCGGCTCATGGTGGGGCAGGGACGGGCAGGGACGGGCAGGGACAGGCAGGGACGGGCAGGGACGGGCAGGGACAGGCAGGGCTGGCCAGCCCCACGCTGGAGCAGATTCCAGCTGGACCAGGTTCATCCCAGTGCTGCTGCCAGCCCCAAAGCGATGCTCCTCGGGCGGTGGGGACAGGGCAGGTGGCCCCCGCACCCCACAGCCCCTGCCCGCAGCTCCTGCCCCTGCCCGCAACCCCTGCCCCTGCCCCTGCCCCAGCCCCAGCCCCTGCCCCTGCCCCAGCCCCTGCCCGCCTCCGTGGCCAGGACAGCGGCAGGGGGGTGTGGGGAGGCTGGCAGCCCCGGACCCGGCTGTGCCGGTGTGGGGGGGCTCAGCCCCCTGTCCCCGTGCTGTGCCATGCTGGGGAGAAGCCACCGCAGATTGTGACAATAACATTTGCTGGTGACCTGCACGCTGGGGCCGTCTTTACAGAGGAACAATAATCTCTCCAGAGGAGATGAAAAGAATTCTAATTACATCTCCAAACAATATTTGTTTTGAGTGAGGAAAGCAAACCATATGGCATGTGGGAGACTGTTTGGGGGCCGCATTAAACAAGGATTTGTTTTTCATTTATGCTCTGATCTAAGCAGAGATGTGATCATGCTTTATTTATTTATTACATCTTGGAGGCACGTGGGGGTCCCATGCCTGCTCTGGGGTGGGGGGTCCCGGGGGGCGGCGTGGGAGCTGGGGGGCCAAAGGCTCCTGCTCCCTGCCCTTCCTCCCGCTGCTCTGTGCTGGGGGGCCGGGGGGCTGGGTGGCTCTGCTGGGCTGGGGAGGGGGCATTGGGGTGGGGGGGCAGCCGGGGACGGGAGGGGACCACCTGCGCAGCAGGACCTGTGCCCTGCGCCGAGGGTGCCAGGTTGGTTTGGCCGGGGAAGGGTCCCGGGTGCTCCTGGTGACCCTCTGACGTGGCCGGCGGCATCGTCCCTCGCCGGGGTGGTGGCACATCCCCGCAGGCGCCCGCAGCCCTCGCTCTGTCTCCTGCAGCCCTCTTCACCGAGACCCCCCACGACATGACGGCCCAGGCGGGCGAGGACGTGGAGATGGCGTGCTCCTTCCGAGGCAGCGGCTCCCCCTCCTACTCCCTTGAGATACAGTGGTGGTACGTCCGCAACCACAAGGACTGGACGGACAAACAGACGTGGGCTTCCAACCAGGTAACGCCCCTCGTCCCCCCCCGGGCAGCGTGCGCAGTGCCGGCAGGCAGAGCCCTTCCCCGCGCCTGCCCGGGGGCTTCGCTCCCAGCAGCTGTTGGGGCTCAGGGGGGACCCCATCCCGCAGCGGCGTCCCCAGCACTCACCCGACCTGCAGACAGCAGGGTCTCGCCCCRCTCTGCTCCGTGCTCGCGGGCAGGGCAGCCGGCTGCCCCGAGGATGCTCCAGGGCTTGGGGCCGGTGAGGCCAGGCTGCCCTGGCCGCCCTTCCCAATTAGCCGAGGGGCCACGTGGCTCATCCCCTGGGACTGATCCCAGGCAGAGGCTTTGTCTTTGTGCTTGTGCCTTCTCCCATCTCATCACGAACTCGTCCCCTTGCATCCATCCCTGCATCCTCCGCCCCYCGGCCCTCCCTTGTTTTCCCCATTTCCCTGTGTATCGGTCTCGGCAAACAGCTGTCTCTTTATTTCTCTTTCTGTTCACACAGAGATAAGGGCCAAATAATGGGAAGGCAGCTTTAGGTATTTTAATGAGCCTTTATTATTGTGTCGTTGGCAGAGCTGCTACTGGTATTACCATAAATTGAGAGAAGCATCAGGGAAGTGCTGCCGCTCGCTCCGGAGCACTGCGGGGGGCTGCGGGGGCGAGGGGTGGTGGGGATGCCCGGTGTGGGGAGCGGGCATGGGAGCGGGCTGCATGGCGCAGCGGGGACCCCGGGCACCTGGGCCCTGGTGCTGCTGGTGGCTGCCAAAGGGGACCCAGGGTGGTGCCCGGCTATTTAGCCGATTCGGGAATATTTATGGTAATCAGGGCAGGTGCTGGCTGTGAGGGGGCCGGGGTTGCTGGGGACAGGGGTCACTGCCGCAGTGGCGGTGCTGCGGTGAGCAGGTCCCCAKCCCCATCCCCAGCCCCGCGTTGCGGGGAGCACCCGCTGATGGAGCCGAGCAGTGGCAGGGACACGCAGGCGAGCACCCCGTCCCCCCCGGTGCTCTGGTGCTGCCGTTCCTTCCCCCTCCCGGCTGCCCGGGGCTCCCACCTGCCCTGGGTGCCCCGGTTTGCTGGGCTGAGCAGCCCCCTTCCCCCTTCTCCCTCCTCCTCCTCGCTCGGGGCAGCCACCCCGGGGTACGCAGGGGTCCGGTGGGCTCCTGCYGCCTCCCAGCTGAGCTGACGGTTTCTCTTCCCTCTCTGGTCTCTCTCCCGATCCCACTCTTCCCCACAGCTGAAAGCATCGCCGCAGGAGGAGCCGGGGAAGGACGCCACAAAAATAAGCGTGAGTTTGGCTGATGGTTCTTGCAGGGGCCGCGGTCGAGGGCTCGGCTGGAACGTTTCCCGGCGATGCCGGAGCTCAGCGTTGCACAGAGCTGGKGGGGGGGGGGGCTCCTGGGCTTTGTGTCTCTGTGCAAGGCCGGGTGCCCCGGACGAGGCRTCCCGGGAGGCGGGGGGGTGCGCTGGTCCCGCCGGTGCTGCCGAGCCGCCGGCTGGCGACGCCGGGGTGGGGGGGCTGGGTCTGCCCCAGCCTCGGYGCTGGGAGCAGCCAGGGCGAGGGGTGGCTCCCCCGTCCCCCCCCCGCGCTGAAGGTCGCAGCCTGGACCGTGAGCCCCGTCCAGCTCCTGTCGGCATCTGAGGGACACGTTTACGCTAAAGAAAAGTAATCTAATTTACTCACCGGATTAGCATCCCAAAGCCATTTAGGCTCACGTGAACAGAATGAGGAGACACTAATCAGTTAAATAAAATAAATGCTCTGGGCCTCCCGCTGTCAGGCGCCTGCCCCCCCCCCCCCCGCTGGCCCTCCCCGCCTCGGGGGCTCTGCGTTTGGGGGTGCCACAGAAACAGAGCAATGTCGGAAAGCGCTTCCCACCATCGCCCCTGCCCCGGCAGCCTCTTCTGGCTCTTCTGTTTTACCCTCGCTGAGTGAGCAAGGGGGGGACAGGGCTCGCCAGGCACCCACAGCTGCTCGGGGCCGGGGGTCCCCCGTGCCCAGGATCAGTCCCTCTGCCCGGCTCTCATCCCTGGGAAACAAGAGAGTGCTGTGGCAGGTGATGTGCCAAAAAGCTTCACGATGGAGGGCATCACCCCTCATCTCCCACCTGTGGGGATCAGCGCATGTAGATTCTCTTGCTGGTAATGAATCCCCCACGGGGACYGTATCCCCTTTGGTCTATTCGCGTCGTGGCTCCCCGAGGTTTCAGCCCCGTTTGTCACCGTTCCCGTGACGGGCACCACGATGCGCCCACAACCCACGTCCAGACCCCAGCAGGTGCCTGCAGGATCYGTCTCTCGCCGGGTGCCGCGGCTCGCCGCCCCACGAGCAGCAAAGCGCAGGGACTGCGGCCGGAGCCGGGGCGCTGCCAGCCCCTGGGGACCGTCCTGCCCACCGTGGGCAGCGGGAGCCGGTGGGCGGCTTTGCAAAACACTGCTGGCATGGCTCGGGCACGCTGCTGGACCCCCCCGTGCCACCCCAGCCCTGCTCCCAGGGCACAGCTTCGCTCCCCCGGGTGAGGATGTCGGGGTCCCGGTGCCCGATGCCGACCGGGGGCCATGGGCAGTTTCACGGCTGGGGGCCGGGGGCCAAATCCTGCGTGGGGCAGGGACGCGTGGCCGGGAGCTGGTGCTGTGTTGGAGCCAAGGGAAGGCAGGTCCCGCGGCACGGCCGGCGCAGCCGCACAGAGCCCGGCAGGAGGGGCCGAAGCAGGTGCCGGGGCTGCGGAGCCGTCCTGGGGCCAGCGCTCCCGCTCAGCTCGGCCATTGCATTTTTCAGCATAATTAGGCAGTTAATTGCACACCAGAATGTAATCGATGTGTGTGCATGTGTAACCAGGATTTATTTTGAAGCACTCGGGGTGCGATGCTTCTGCTGTCTCCTCCAGATCAAGCCAGCAGGCTTGAKTTTTAAACCTTTTTTTTTGTTATTTTAAATGTCCTTGATTATTAAGTGTTTACGGAATGGAGAAGATAAATGAACGTGGGTGAGACACCACCACGAGTGGTTCTGATAAAATGTGCATTACAGCCGTGGCAGCAATTGCCTGAGAACAAACGGCAGCGTCAAACAATGCGAGACGATGTAAATCATACACAGAAACCACCGCGTCAGGCACCCCCTTGGCCATTTTTTATCCGCCAAAACACACTTGGTGCCGGAGGCACCGGTGCCAACTCTGCCCAGAGCCACCGCGCTTTGTGGAGAAGCAGAGAGGGAAACTGCTGCCGCCGTTTGCCGTGCAGTAGCAAATACGATGGGTGTGCATTTATTTTCCCCCCCCTTGAATTCTTTAAACCCGCTGTTTTGCCRCCGAGCAGCAGCGCCGAGCTGGGGCTGGGCACCGCTGCGGCCGTCTGTCCGTCCCAGCCTGTGCGGGGGTCTGTCCCCCCGCTCCGGCGCGGCAGCGTGGGCCGTCACTGCCCTGCCCGAGCCTGCCAAGCYGTGAGCGTTACGACCGGTCATAAAATTATCCCTCCCACTCATAACCGARGCGCGGGCTGAGGCTCGGTGACCTGCTGGGCAGCGGCTCCACGGCTGCCGGCAGCACCAGCAAATTGGGGGTTTCTTTTATTAGTTCTCAATTTCCCAGCCATTAATTTCGGTAAGTGACTCCTTGCCCCTCTGACACAAAGGCGTTTTTTTGAAGCTCGTTTCCCACGACGGCGCCCTGGCACGCTGGAACCGGGGCCCGGCTGCTCGCCCCCCTCCCGCCCCGCAGCCCCCCGCGCAGCCCCCGCCACCCCCTGCCCCGTCTTGGGCGCAGCTCGGAGCCTGCCTTGTCCCGTCCTTGGAGAAACAGCCCCGCCGAGGGACCAGCCCCCGGGGCCCCCAGCCCCGGCGCTGCAGCATCGGTGCTCACGGCTGCACGTGGGCTCCGGGCAGTCCCAGAGCCGCCCTTTGGGGTGGCCCCGGCCACGACGTGCGGCACCGGCCGCCTCTCAGCAGCCCACGGTGTGCGGGGCGGCCGGACGCAGCTGCTCGCGTGTGCTCGCGTGTGCTCGCGTGTGCTCGTGTGTGCATGCGTGTGCATGCGTGTGCATGCGTGTGCAGGCACTGGCTGTCCTGGCGGCTGCGGCGGCTCAGCCCGTCGGAGGGGCCGGTGACGGGGTCCCCATCCCCGCGCTGCCGCCCATGTTTTGGCGCTGCCTCCTTTGCTTTTTGGGCCGGGAGTTTGCGGCTCTTTGGTTGCAGCTCCCAGCCCCATTTCTAAACACCATAAAATCTTCAGCTAACAAATGCAGCGGCAAGTAGAAAAATGGCCTTTGCCATCCAGTGTGATTATAGGGAACAGAGCCAGGGGCCTCGGGGCGGGTTATAAATCTGATTTATTGACCCAGCCCACAGCAGCCCTGGCTAGTGAGTAAGTCTTAAATTTCATTGGGTGATAAATACTGAGAGCGAATCAATTTGGTAGAAAAGCTAATTAGCCAGCGTGGTTCCACATCGATCTCCGAGCCCCACGTGGCCGGGTGCGCGTTGGGGCCTCCATCGTCCCGCAGTCCGGGGCTGGGGCCGGGTTCCCCCGCGCCGACTGCCCGGCTTCACCCTCCTTYGCCGCGTCCTCCCCAGCACGTGGCTGGGATGCGGCGTGGCGGCACGCGGCTGGGGGTGGCACTGACCGGGGTGTCTGGGGCTGTGGGGGTCCCGGGGGCCGCCTGACCCCCCGTCTGCTCCGCTGCAGGTGGTGAAGGTAGTYGGCAGCAACATCTCCCACAAGCTGCGGCTGTCGCGGGTGAAGCCGGCGGACGAGGGGACGTACGAGTGCCGGGTGATCGACTCCAGCGACGGCAAGGCGCGGCACCACAAGGTGAAGGCGTACCTGCGGGTGGAGGCGGCGGGGGGCGCGGGGCACCCCCAGGACACCCAGCTGCGGGGCGCCCCGCTGCCGGACCCCGCYGCGCCGGGCTCAGCCCACGCGCACCACCACCACCACCACCACAAAGCCGGGAAGGAGCTGAAGAAGCGCTCGGCAGACTCCTCCTGCGTGCTGTAGGCGGGCGGTGCTGGGGGGACGCCGGAGCCCCCCGCCGCCCGGACTCAGCGGAGCTGGCGAGGGTCCCGCGTCCCCCGCCAGAGACTGGCCCCACCGCCCTGTCTCACCCACCGCCCCCTCCTCCCACTGGCCACCGCCAGCTCGGTTTCTTCCCCAGCCCTGTGGCACAGCGGTGCCAGGGCTCGGTGTGGGAGCAGGACCGAGTCCGTGCCGGGGGGGGCATTGCTGGGACCGTGCTCGGGGCGTACGCCCACACACGGTGGTCCCCATCCCCACTGGCCCCGCGTGGGTGGGCACCCCGCTGCCTGCTGCCCCCCGCCGTGCCACGGGCCGTGTTGCGCCCCAGCTTTGCGTGCCCGGCGGAGGCCCCCCCTGCCCGCRGGACCCTCCCTGCCCTCCCTTGTGCTTTGCAGAACCAACCGTCCGTTCCCGTAGGAGGCCCRGTTTAGTTGCTCTGTTCCAGCCCCGCAGTGCGTATATGAGTTCCAGCATCCATCTTACAGACCGTGTATATCGCCTCTCCCTGCCCCTGCCTGCCCCAACGCCGCCCCAGCACGTCAAGGCCTGAGCTCAGCGGAGGAAGGACGGCACGGCACGGCACGGCACGGCACGGCACGCTCCCGGCACACTCCCCAGCACAGCTGCGGCGCTGCGGGCTGTGCCGCGGCATCGCCCAGCCAGGCAGCTGCCCGTGGGCCGCGTGCGCCCGGGGAGCCGTGCCGTCGGAGCTGGCCCGCTTCCACCCATTGCTCCTCCTGGCCCTTCGCATTTCATGGAGGAAGGGGGACTCGGCCGTCAGCCCCGGCTGTCCTCGCTCTGCCCCCGCTGCTCCTGCCCCCGCTCCCGGCCGAGCTCCCCTTCCTCCTGCACCGTGGCACCGCGCCGCCCCGGGCAGGGTCCGGCTCACGGGCTCCCACGTCTCAGTGCAAATGGCAGAGCCCGTCCCTGCTGCTCCCGCGGGTAAACGCTGCTGCCGGGGACGGGGCTGCAGGGAGGGAGAGRGGGGGTCCCGGGTCTCCCCGTCCAGGTGCCAGGCACTGCTCCCCTGCCACCGCTCGCCCACGCCACCATGCCTGCCGCCACCAGACCTGCTGCAGCTAATAAAGCTCTTTAAACGAAGCCTCTGCGGGTCTGTGGTTTCTGTCCCTGGCACCGTAAGGGGACGTGGCTTTGGCACTGTCTTGGCTAAAAAGGGGCACATCTGGGGCTGCCCCCGGGGGCTGCTGGGCTGGGGCCGGGTCGGGGTGGGGATGGGGATTGTCACCTGCAGCTGAGGGCTCAGAGCATTTAAAAGCTGCAGCTGGGGAGCTGGGGGGGAGCTCCCTGCCCTGCTCAGGAGCTGGGTGATGCTGCCCTGTGGGTGCAGGCTACGGCAGGTCCCAGGTGAGTGGGGGCTGCTCCACACTGTGGCCATGGGGCCCTGGGTGCAGCGGGGGGGCTGCGTGGGCTGCTGGGGCTCTGGCCGCTCTCCATGCTGCCGGGTGCCAGCCCCGACCCCTGCCTGGGCTCCTGGAGCAAAGGCCTCGTCTCCAGCCAGGTGGGAGGTTGGGGTCCCCAAAGTGGGGGTGCTGGCTGCCCCCCAAGACTGGGCTCTGCCCCACCTGTAGCAGAGGAGCTCCCAGCATCGGCAGCGCCCGGCTCAGCCCCAGCTGCCAGGAGTCCCCCAGCTGCTTTGCGGCTTATTAATCCTCAGAGCTCCGTAGCGCTCACCTCTCGCTTCGCTGATATGAAAGGATTTGTCAGGTGTTAGAGTAACAAAGGCAAAAGCCACTGGCCCCGTGTCAGCCAGCGCCGGTGGCAGAGGAAGGGCACGGTGCGGCTGGTGACCGCGGGATGCRGCGAGAGCCACGTTCTCCTTTGCCACTGTGGGTCTCAGCTGCAGAGCCACGGTCTCAGGGGAGCAAATGGCACAGGAGCCTGTAAACACGCAGGGTACTTTGTCGGTAGAAAAATACTAAGCAGCTGSAGGGCAAGGGGGCTGTTGTTGGAAATTCTGCTTTGCCACAAGCAATAACAGCCGCCGCGCCGTAGCTCTCCCCGGCGGAGCCACGGGGGCTGCTCCTTGTCAGGGAACCGTATCGCTGGGGGGGAGGAGAGGGAGCGGGAGGCATCGGCCACCGGCACAGTAAAAACCAGTCTACAGAGGAGGAAAACGAAGAGCCCTTTGGGGAGGGTAAAAGCCTGCAAATCACCTCAAATGGAGAGTAAACAAATTGCTGTGTGGTGTAGTAATTTGCAAAACCTAGAGGCGAGCTTCAAAAATAACAGGTTTTATTAGAAGAGATTAATTTTGCTGAGTTTATATGAAATCTTGGGAGCGGGAGTTGGAGGAGAGGACCCTGCTGGATCCGTGTGCGGGACCCAGCAGCCCTGCACACGTGGGGCTGTGCCCCTGACCCCGGGTGCGGGGGTCTCCCCATGTTCCTGGCTGGGTTTGCGCACGGAGGAGGCGGCTGGACGTGGGTTTCTCGGCTCCCCGTTCCCGGGGAGGGTGGTTGGGGCGGGCTGGGTGCGGGGTGAGCCGGCTGGCAGCCCTGCTCCCTGTGCCTGGGAAGGGCCGTCCTCCCCGCGCGGAGCCGGGGGCAGCTGCCCGCTGGGGCCGGGTCTCCTCCGGGATGGTGAGGGTGCTCGATGGGTGCAGCCGGGTGCTGCCCCTGGCTCGGTCCTGGACCCCGGCGGATTTGGGGGCTGCTCAGGTGCCTGCCCGGGAGGAGGGTGTGCGCGGGGCAGCAGAGAAGCCCCGGGCTCGCTTGCAAACGGGCTGAGCTTAATATGCAAGTCACTGCTGGGGAGGAACCAGCCTCATGAAAATGCCATTTCCACGCAGTCACTCTTCTGGCCATTATCCTGCTTCAGACAAAAGCAATTTACTCTGCCTGTAATAAAGCAGGGGTGATAACGAAGCTGAGAAGAGCCGTGACAGGCAGCCGTGTGACTGAGACAGGCCAGCCTCTCTCCGCCACCTGCACCGAACTGCTGGCTGGGGACGGCAGCCACAGGGAAAATCTCCGGGAGAGCCGACAAGACTGGGGAGCACTGGGAGAAACGGGCGCTGGGACTCGGCAGGCGTCTCGGTGCAGTCGGTTGTGCCGAGGCCCGGCTGGGGGGATGTGGCCGGTTCCTGGGCGCCAGGGCAGGCGCCGGTGCAGTCACCAACACACCGACCCGCTCGCCGGGCAAGGCGGGATGGTGGCCTGGGGGAGCGGGCATCAGCCGCCCTGCCTGCAGCGCCCTGCCCTGCCCAGTAACGCCCGGCAGAAGGGGCTGCACGGGAAGGTGCATTTGCCTCCGAGGACGCAGCATCTCTGCGCTGGGAAGGGGCATTACGGGAGGAACAGGGCGGTGGGTCCTGCCCTGTCCYCAGCTGCCTGAGCCCCATCAGCGTCTCTCCGGGATCCCGGCTTCGTGCAGCCGGTGCCGCCGCCTGGCTCAGCGGCGAGGGCTYCATCAGCCCCAAAACCCGACGGCTGCGTTATGGGGTCACCAGGAAGCCCACGCTGGAGCAGCAGCCCAAGGCCCCCTTCCCGATAGATGCAGCTGGTTCCAGTTGCTCTACCCCCCCAGCTCTATTACATGGGGAAGATGGTAATTAAGGGAACTTTTCTAACTCCTCTCCTGTTGTCGCAGCCCTCCTGCTGTTTGTACCACCCTGCTCAGAAACAGCAGCCACCGCCCTCRCCCAGCCCACGGCCGGGAGGGAGGGGAGGCTGGTCTGGGGTCCGGTGCGGTGCCCCCAGACCTCCGACCATGGGGTGCACCCCGGCAGCTCGGGCCTGGGCGCACGCCGGGGCTCTGCAGCCCYGAATCGGCACCCGCCAGAGGCAGCTTCGCTTCCAGCCCTGTCCGCAGGAGCCGTGGCCGCGCGGTCCCCACCGGGGCTGCTAAGACCCCCGGAGTGGGAGCTAGCATGGACGTGAGCAGAGGGGGGTCGGCAGGGGTGGGAGTAAGGACTCCGATGTGGCAGGGCTGCCCTCCAGCCTCAGGCCCGTCCCCGTGCGCGGCGGCGTGCCTTGCCGTGGGCRCCGGCGGGCTGGTGGCCTCGGACACCCCACCGCTGCGGTCCGCGGGGCCCCTGCGGCTGGCTGCCGAAACCCAGGCGGGTTTCCAGGGCTGGCGCTGGGAAGGCAGCTGGGGAGGTGTTTYGCTGGGGGGGATACTGCAGATGCCATTTGGTTTTATGCTTTTCCTTTCAGAAACATGTATAGCTTTATTCTAAAAAAAGCTAGAATAAAGGTTATTGGTTTTTATTTTAAGCTTGCCTTGTCTCGGCGGAGGTGAATCCAGCAAGGCTGAGCTACTTCTGCTTCCCAGAGGTGACCAATTCAAATGGAGCAGAGCACGTGCAGATAAATCACTTGCCCGCCTGCAGCCCGTGACCAGCCGGTGGTGCCCAGGAATAGRAGGGGTGCTCCTCGCCAGGCCGGTTTGGGGGCCGATCCCAAGCTGCGGGAAGATGGCACAGGTCCCCATGGCAATGTGTCACTGGTACCTCCCTGGCAGGAGGCACAGCCCCCCGAGGAGCCCCTGAGAGCCCCGAGCTGCCGGCTGCAGGGACAGGCAGTGGGGTGGAGAGAGCAGAACAGATGGTTTGGGCAGGAGCACCGACACCATCGCGGTGCTGCTGATCTGTCATGTGTGAGCTCCAGCCAGCGCTGAAGGCAAGGCAGAGACGGGTTGGATGCAGTGTGTGCACCTGATGGATGAGTTTTATCAAGTGCTACAACAATCCAGAAAATTCTGCACCAAGCCCAAGGGTGCTTTGGAGACCAAAGGTAATATTTCACCTTTCTGCCTCTCCTGTCTTCCCCTGTCAGATCAACTCTGAAGGGCTCCTTTGCACAAAATCCAACCCGCTGTTAAGCACTGAATATATATTTAAAAAAGCATAATGGGTAAACACTGAACTGCAGCCCTGTCCTACCTGGTAAAAAGCCACTGACTTGTGTTTTTCCTGGAGAAGCAACCAGGAGTGAAGTCTGAACAAAACCAGGGAGACAAGGGGAGGTAATCTCAGCTGAGGGGGGTGTGGGTGTCAGCAGCAGTCCCCTTGGTCCCAACAGTCGAGACACATTTTGGACACTCACCCAGGATCCCCAACAGTGATGCATATAGCCCATTCCATGTAACAATCAGTTTATTGCTTTGGTTTTTGCATTTCTGAGCTTGCTTCCAAATTTACAGTCAAGACCTGTCCCTTTGCTTTACTAGCATAAAACTTTCACGAGTGTCTGCCGGAAGGCAGCCTGCTGCCAGAAGTTGCTCTGGGTGAAGCTGATGAATTCAGGAGACGGCGTGGTCTGGGAGCAGCCTAGCGAAGCAGCACCTGCAGACAGTCTCCGGGGACGGAGCCTGGAGGACTCGGGAGCTGGAGTACGCTACAGCAGCTTCCAGGCCAGTGGTGAGCCCGTGCCGTGTTCCGGAGGGGAGGCCCTTTGGCAGGGGCAAGCAGACCCCAAAGACCCGTCGTTCTCTCTGCTCGCTGCATTGCGCTGTACCCGCTCAAGCGAACCTCGGCACTGCCGTGGCACCACCACTCACACCCAGTGTCACCGCCTGCATCGTCCGACCACGTACGCACCCACCTGGGAGGCTGTACTGGGGCACGAGAAAATATTTCATCTAGTTCTCCATGGGGTGGGTGTTAGAAATGCGAGAGGTCTAAGGAACGGCCTGTGAGAATGGCAGGCAATCTGGGAACAAGGAGGAGCCTTAAATCACTTGCAAGTTGTAAATCAGGGCTGGCCGTCTTTCTAAAGATCTCTCGCACTCAGTGGTGAGAATTGGGGAGCACAACGCATTCAGCCGGTCTCGGCAGCCAGTGTTTGCAAACTGTGAGGAACAGCCCGGATGTTTCTAAGAGGACATGTTCTTGCCAGTAATACTGGTGAGGAATCTATTGGAAATGCATTTTAACTTTTTCTGATATTAACTGGCTTTAGAAAGAAAAGGTTTTTAATGCACCCAAAACAGGACTGTCTCCCTGGGAAGGGTTAAGGCCAGAAAAAGCTTTTGTTTTGAGTTGGCAATCATTGCCCAGCTGAGAACAGGAGGGAATGTCAGAGTTGTGAGGAGGTCAGAGAGTGGGGGGGGTGCTGAAGGGCACCACCCAAGGACCGAGTGTTGGGAAGTCATTTCTGGAAAACGACTCTCTCTTTGTACCGAAGAACTTGAAATAGATGTGCTAAGACCCTTGGATTTCTCTCCAGCACCGTGTGCAGAGAAGTACAAGTCGGGAGGAATCGGGGCAATGTACGCACCTCAGCCTCAAACACTGTTTAAAAAAAAAAAAAACAAACCAAACTTCTGCCCATGGGCAGGGTGTCTTGGCCAGCGACCCAGGCTGGGCAATCCTTCCTTTGCCCCCGGAACGATTCGGGGCCTAAATGACGGGATTTTCCCAGGTGAGCTCCGGTGGTTCCTCCTTCCCCTCCAGCCGCTGCGTAGGTCCGTCAAGGAGGAGATGCCTCTCGGGTGCCCGCCGGCGGCCTCGCGCCCTCCCGCTGCCGCAGCCTCTCCAGCAGCAGCAGCACGTTGTCGGTGAACTCGTTCCGCTGCCTCCCCATCCCACTTAGCTTCACGGGCCGCAGGCTGACGTGGGGGGGCTCGTACCGGTGAGGGCAGCAGACCTCGTTCAGGAGGAGCCAGGTGCTGTCAGGGTCCACGTGCATTAAGTGGAGGAAAACACTTTGGAAAACAGTGGGAAGAAAGGAAAAAAGAGTAAGGAGAAGGCCTTTTGATTGGCACCGAACAGGGTCATTAACAGAGAGCTACGGAAAGCTTTGATGTTGTCTGCAATCTCTGACAGTTGAACAGACTTGGAGGCTCATTAGAGCGAGCCATTAAAATGGCTCCTGTGCCCAAGAGAAGACAGTTCAGTGGTTTCACATCTACCAGCAAGTGGGAGAAAAATAGTTATTATGCTACACAGTAAGTTATTGACATCAGACAAGCAGCTGGTGAATAACTGACCCAGGCTTTGGTCTCAGCATCATGGGCTGCTGCTGGCAGATGCCCTTCTAAATCAGCCTGTCCCAGGCACTGGAGAGGTGACTGCAGTGTTGGACCTGCTCCTTACATCTGGCGTGTTTAGGACAATCGCTCCTGCAGAGCTCTTAAAAGAAGTTGTACATGTTGTTTGCCATCCTCTCTGGTTTTTGGGGAGTGAGGGGTCAACCCATCTGGACTTCTCTCCCTTTTCAGAGGTGGTAAAACTAAGGGTACTTCTGGACAGCTGTCCAGGCTGGGCCAGAGTTGAATGCTGTATTGAAGGCTTTTTGTTTATGTGAGGTCTCCCCTCATCCCAAGTCCTTATTAGCTGCCTCCAAATTTTCTTCCTTCTACACAGCACCTTTCACAAAGCAGGATTTTCTTTTTTTTTTTTTTTTAAAATAAACCTTCATTAACAATAGAATAGAGGGAGAGAGGAATGACAACTTCTCTAATGCTTTACTGCTGTGCTGATGGTTTTCACTTTGAATTTCAATATGCCAGGTAAGATGGGAGATTTGACTTTTGAGTATGCGCTTCACACTTTTGACTCCAGCTGTGAGCTGCTGTAACAAAGATGCTGCGGACAGTCTTGCTGGAGAGCAGGAAGCTCCTAGGAGCAAAAGAGCAAATGGCTGATTTGCATGACCTACACTTACTCATTTCTTCCTGCCAGTTCTCATTGTCGGTAACCTTTGGGCTTGGCTAGGTCCGTGTCAGGGTTTAATGCACAGAAGGCGCATTGGGCTTAACTGGTATTAAGTTCTCTGGCTGTGCCATGTAGAAAATTAAACTAGAATTTGCAGGCTGCCCTGGCAGCACTGCAAGGCCTCCTCCTGCATGGCACGGAGTGCTCCGTGCTCCCACGGAGACTATGAGCACCGAGGGTACGCAGCACTCGCCAAACTTATGGGTCAGCTTTCCAAGACCCCAGTAAATGCCTAGCCACACATCTTCGGGTCTTTTGTTTCTGCTGAAATCATGGGGCCATAAGGAGAACAACAGCTGGGTGAGGTAATGTAAAGAGAAATCAGAGGGCAGGTCTGTCTCTGTTCCCCCAAGAAGCGCAGGACAGAACTCCCCTCTCTAAAACCAAAGATCGCTTGCCACAAAAGCCACACAAAATCCAGCCCCAATTGCTGTCAAACTTCTCCCTGAAGAACTTTTATCCCTAAAGTGAGCTTGCTTCCTATGTAGAGCAGGCATACAAAGGGATTCTCCCTTTTAGAATCTCTCCTCTGAAAGGGAGTGCAGTGCCATGGGTAACCTGAAAAAGCACAGGAATGAGATGGAGGCACTAGAAAGCTCCCTCACCTCTTCACGGTAATCTGGTGGCTGTACGACTCGTTACTCCCTGAGCAGCCAAAGTTGTTGTTTTTGCCTGCCTGCCGTTAACCGCTTGCCTGTGCCTCAGTGCAGGTCTCTGAACAGCAATGAGGGAAGACGTTGCCGCTGCAGGCTGTTGGCAGCGTCCCCTCCTGAAGGTGCCTGAAGTGCCTATCTGTCTGCTCCAGAGGAACCCCGCTCCGAAGTGATAGCTGGGCTTGGCAACAACTGCAGCAGCGACGCGCCTTCCTCCCGGGGTGGCCGGAGGCAGGTGAGCTCGCGGGGCTCCCCGCTCCCCCGCCTTCGTTACTGCAGCCGTGCAGGCTGGAAAGGGGAGGACTGGCCCGAGCCGGGTGCCAGGCTGAGTAACGTGCAGGCAGGCTCGCTGGGGCAGGGTCTAGAGCTTCCCTTGGCACCCCTGCGCCAGCCCTCCCAGCCCCGCCGCCTGCCAGCGCTCTCCCGGCTCTCCCGGCGCTCGCACGGAGCGCTCTGCCTGCCGGCAAACGGCAGGTCCCAGCGGCTTCCCCCAGCCCGTGACGGCTGCTGCCGGGGGGCAGCTGCATAGAAATAACCCTCGCTCCTTATGGCTGTGGCGGACAGGGCCGGGCAAGGACGATGAATCACTGGGAAGTAAACATGGGAACAGGGAATACTGTTCAGCTGGCTTCTGCTTCGCCAGCACATGCACAACTTCACCTCTTGCATTCGCAGCAAAGATACCCCGCTCTCCAACCTCCTCCCAGTCCGCTGCTCTGGAGAGAGCAACCCTCAAGAGATTAGCTGGTCCCTGGAGAACCTCACTGCCTCTTGTGCCCACAATGGCCTGAGGCGTGTGATTATCTCCCGATAACCTGGAGTGCTGTGCAGCTTAAAGAACAACTTGACTTTTACATTTCAAACTAACTCGGGGGTAGTTTCTAAGCAACCTGTTTCCATGGCAAAGAATCCTGGGGTTAATCCAGGTTTGTTTTCTGTTGTCTCTTTTTTTTTTTTACTTAAATATCATTTTATTGAATTTTGACTTGTGCAGGGGGCTGCTTTAGTGTACTTCAGCCTAGCTTGCGAATGACAGCTGTCAGCAAGTATTTAATAAACTACACAATCAAACCAAAAGAGGTATGTTGCGTAATCAACTTCCATATCTAAAAAGGTCCAAAAATAGCTCATATTTGTTCCAGTTGTGCTAAACAATTTATTCTACTAGCACAAAGCAGAGTTTGGCTATTCTGTTGCCTTGTCTTTTCCCCAGCTCTAAGCAAAGCCACGGCACAGTGAACAGGCTGGCAAAAGAGCAAGTCTTTCTGGCTTTTGCATCTCTGCTGAATGTTTAACTAGATACAGTTCATCACAGACTTCAGTAAGAACTGGGGAAATGATTTCTGCATCCTGGAAAAAACCCCATTCCTATCCAGACTGTTGACTGAAAGGTCAAATGGTAAACTTCACAGGCTGTAAACATTTATTAGGAATTAAGTGTAAATTTCAGAACAGTCATTTCAAACTGAAAAAATGCAGAACTATTTGTGAAGTGTTGACATAAGCCAATGACAATTTCTTAATTTCTCTTTTCCTTCAAAGTTTTTTTCCCCAAAGTGAAAAGCTTGTTGGGGATGATGCAACTTAATAAATTGATGAGAAGTTCAGATTTACATATTGTGCTTTCAGTTTACACCATCTTCCTCCCTGCCTTGTTCCCAATGCTTGGCCCCACACCACCACCCCTTAGCTGCTCAAGTGTTTCTGGTTGCTTTACCCACAGTTGCACTGGATTATTTTCAATGAAAGCAAAGATGTATCTAGTGTTCCCGAGCCTTCCCAAACTTCTCTTCAGTATTTTTTTTTCCAAGCTTTGGATAATATTCCTCTCCTGGAATACTCCCAGTAGTCATCTTATAATAAAGCCTGTTGTCCCATTTTCTCTTCCTCAGACATGCTGGAGTTCTTTTTTTTCCCAGCATCTATTTTTGTCTGTTGAGTATTGTATGAAGCTGCAGTTACAAAATTCACTTACTCCCACTGGTTCATCTAATGAAACTACAGGGTCCCATAAATGGGATTAAGCAGCCTCCTTGGGGCATGATAACATCCCTGGATGACAGCCAGAACTCCCTTTTTTTTTTTTTTTTTCTTCTTCCCTCTCTGTGGCTCCAGCACCTTGGCCAAAAATTCCTGCTTAGCCCTTCGCATACCTACAGAATCCTCACTTAGTCAGTGCAGGGAGTTATTGGAGCTACAACTGGCTTTGTAAGACCTGACCTTGTTCTTGGCAGGTCACAACTCCTAGGTTGAGTAAGAATCCAAAAAGCTGAGCAAAGGCCAGTTAGTATAAATCAATATGGCAAGCTGATTCCAAACATCTTTTTACCTTATTTGATTTCTGCAGTGATAAAGCTGAGTTATGTGACGTATGTTGGCACTCATGCTGTGGCTAAGATTAGTTCTGGTTTGTCTGTTTTTTAGAAGCATTTGAAATACAGAATTTTTCGTGTAGCAGGCTGATAACATTGCCCTTGCCTAGATGGAAAGGGCCTTGCATGTGACAACCTGTGTCAGTTTGCAGGGTTACTTTCAGGCACGTGGAGAGCAAGGAAAAGGACCAGAGCTTACAGGAATCGGGTGGGTAAGCAGCTGGAGAAAGGAAGCTGAAGGGTGGCTGAGAAGTGATTCTCATCCTGGTGCTGGAGCTGATTGTTACAGTGCAAACTGATTTTGACTTTTCCAAGCTGAAACGTCATGTGTACTGTAGTTAAAATTGCTTGTGTTATGTTTGACTCTGATCCATCCAGGCTCCAGGACCAGGGATCAGACAGGACTAAACTAGGAAAAAACAAAGAAAACTACAAGTACTGCCATATGCATGGTTAATATCAGGCCAGACATGATCCATGCCTCAGTGCATATATGCGTCTGGCCAACAGAGCTACTCATGGGATGATAGCTGTTCATGGAAGACCTTGCTTTGTTTAGTGAAATATGTAATGTATGGTGCATCAAAGGCATGGGGGGAGCTGTGTAACGTGTGGCATTTTTCCCTTAAAATAGAACAAAAATAATATACAGGAGGAAAATGTTACTTGCCCTGAACTTTGCTGCCCTTTTTCTCCGATAACAGTGAGCTTGCTTCACAATATAGCTTCTAATGACCCTATCATATCATAGGGCTAATTCAGTATTTCCCCCCACCCCTGCTGTGGGGGGAAATTGCACAGCTTTTCAGACTGCTTTGTTAATGATTTAAAAGCTTAAGGTTCCAGATATCTAGATAAATCCTGGTGTTCTGCTTTCCATTCCAGCATTGCTTACACAGATGAACGCTTTATTGTATTCAGGGTATGCAAGCCTACAGCAAAGAACCCCTTTGCAGAACAAATGCTGCTGAAGCCTGCTGCGATGCAATAAAAGCCACTAAGGTAAAAATAAACCTACTCTCACCAGCGCAGGAAGACAAACAAAGGTACGGCTACAGCTTCTGAGAGTGCTCTCGGTCTAAACTGCTGCCCAGCCACACAAAAGCCCTTCACACCCTGCACCCCGGGAGGCCTGCGCCCAGGTGAAAGGGAACCGGCAGCTCTTCCCTCGCCAGCAGCCTGCCCTCCGAAATCCGCAGTGCCTGCTGAGCCTGCCCTCCGCTGCCTTCCCTGCCCGCCGGGGAGGGCAGGGCTGGCCACACAGAACGAGGGGGGCTTTCACCCCTGGYCTTCAGCGGAGACAGCGGCGCGCGGCTTTCTTACCCACTTCCCATGTTCTGTAACTGGACGCGTTTTGTCTGCTGAAATCTCTGGCCTTGTTTCCAGGTGATAACATATGACAATAGTTATTTCTTACCCTGACAGCAGGAACATGCTGAGCAGGATTTTGTACACCAAGCAACGAAGTATGTCTGTCAACATTTCACAGAGCTGATGTGCGTTCACCTAAACTGTTTGTGCTCTTCTAACCTCTCCCAGCCTTCTCAGAGCAAGACTGGAGCCCAGACTGACAGCTTCCCAAACAAACTCCGGTCCACCTGGCAGAGCCTGGGTTGACATGATCACAGGAGCCCAAGGAAAATGGAAAGATAACAGAAGTAAATCCCCCAGCCTGCAGAAGGTATTAAGTGATACAATACATGGGAATGTCTGGCACATCCTCTTGCATAGCTGTCTTCCCCTCCGCAGTTTCATGCCACCAGTGGGCCAAGAGCCCTAAGTATTCTAGCATAGGCGGCGGCTAGAAAAAAGCAAGTAGCACATCTTCCCCCTCTGTCCCCAAATGATAATCTGAAAGTCAGCTGTAACTTGTGGGCAAGCTAACCTCTCTAGCTCGTTTTGGGTAGTAAATGATTCTTCACCAGAGAAAGGGGTTAACTTCCATGAGAGACCCTGTTGTACAGGACAAACGTGCCGGAGGGAGGAAGGGGAAAGGTGCAAAAGGGAAGGGGTTACTGTGCTCCCTCTGTCCCACGTTATTGGTAAACCTGATACACCTGCATTTAAAAGACATTACCTCTGGGCTGCTTCTTGCAATTTCATGGGTTGCTTGGCACTGAGGTAAATCAGGCAGGCATCTGCCACTTTATTCAGGTCACTCTCGCCTGCAGAAATGGAACAGAAAAGAAGGGTAGGAGGTAACCTACTCAGTGGCTGCTGCCTAACAGAATCAGCTCTAAATTGGCAGCAAGAGGCTTCTGAGCCTTCGAACTGTCTGACCCAGAGCTCTTCTGACCTCGCCTCTTAAGCATGTTGCTGCAAAGCTAGGAAAGCAATCAAGGGCATTGAGAGAGGAAAAGAGCAACTAGCCAGCAAACCTTCTCCCTCATCAAAGTCAGCTCCAGAAATTTAACCTAGGAGAATTTCAGAGAGTTTCATTCAGTAGAAGAATGTGATGTGTTGCATTTAAAGGGTCACCCAGAGAGATGCCCCAAAATGGAACCAGTCAAGTTAGCCAGAAGTCTTATCTGGGCTCCAGTTCTTCAGTTAATTAAGAACAAAGCATGGCCCAACAGGCCTAGCTGCAGCAACCCAGGCACTCCACTTCATACCCACTTCTCATGCACAAGTGAGTTGAGCAGTCAGATTCTGCAAGGTGCTGGGAATCTTCTCTCCCATTTCTCTCTTGGGCAGCAAAGAGCGACCAGCCCCTCCACACAGAGCTCTCAAAGAGGACAGATTAAGGCCCAGAGGACCTGAATGGGATGAGGCTGGAGAAGATCAGGAGATCAATCCCATGGGGCAGCAGAAGGGTAAGAAGCAAGCGCAGGCCTGGTCCGTTGAGATGAAAGGAGAAGAGGTAAGTCCGGCAGAGATCTCACACAACCTATACTTTCCCTGGTACTCACCCATGTCCAGCTTCTCGCACAGAGAACCCAGTCCCTGCAACACAGCCAGCTGCAACTTGAAGGCAAGCGTGTGGTTGTACACAGGGCCAGCTCTGGCACTTGCTGGGGCCTGGCTGAGGAGGGAACTGGTCAGCTTAGGCAGGACATCTCTGGAGAATCTCTGCCTCAGAAAGTCCCCGCACTTTTGCGCCAGGGTACACAGCACCTAGTGGAGAAACACCAGTTACTGGAGGGTAAGTGCACACAGGTCTGGGAGGAGCTCAGCAATCCTCACTGGCTCGGGGGATAAGGCATTCCTTCTCCCTTGGTAATTTTTTTGCAGTTGAGAGCAATGTGACCACACCTGCCACTGTTTCCCATAATGAGCAGAAGGAATGCTCGATGGAGAGGCTGTGTGACCTGCACCCTGCTCTTCAGCTTCACAAGGCTCCTGGGGCTGCCCTTCTCTCATTAGCACAGTAAAGGTAAGAGTAGCTTGTGAAGTCTTATTCAGAATTGCTGGAGGAGCCTCTGATGGAAAATGCCATTAAAATATAAATCACCTTTGTGGTGGAAACAGTCCATCTTTACAAACATGCCAGCGAACAGAAAGGCCAACTGGCTACAGCACAGGGCACCCAGCACTATCGGTGTGTGCCCAGGATAAAACCTAAACTGGCCAAGAGAATGGCCTTAAATACATGTAAAAATGAAGGGGGGATCCACGGGGCCAACCCACGTGGCCTGAACACGGTTCTCTCTTGGAACTTCACTAAGCTCGTGGTCTTAGTGTGCAGGACTGAGATGTGTTTGGCTTACACTGACACTATGCTTCCTGTCCTGAGATTTAGGAAGGAAGACACTCACAGGGGATTAAAACTCTTCTTTTATTCACACTGAAGGATTCTAAAATTAATCCTATTCTGCACAGCAGAGGAAGCCCTGTGAAACACTGGGACTGGTACCCTCTGGAAACATGCTTTATTGTCCAACTTGTGAGTCAGGAAGAGAATGCAGTCAGTTGACACGGTCAGGAGCTCTTTAATAGTGTTGTTATGAGGCTGAGTCTTTGCTTAACCTCTCCCCTCCCCTGCCAGTGCCTCAATCGCGAAACAATCCCTTCTCTTCAGTCTAAGACTTCCAAAGGGGGGTGCTGAGACTGTGGCTCCAGCGAGGGCAAGTTGCACTATACAGTGCCTCTGACAGCTGCTGAGGCTGTAAAAGAACTGTTTTCCTCTTCCCTGCGATAACCACTAACACTGCCGTTTCCCCCAGGAACAGTGTCAAGGTTTTATCTGTGGACAAGCCGCAGCGGGAGCGGTACAAACCTACCCGCTGCAGGGTGGTGACCCTGTGTACCGAACCACATTTAAAAAAAATCACGCCACAAGCTCAGTGCTTCTCTCACGGGCCACAGCGATGCCTGAGCCGCTTGCCTTCTAAGCACCAGCTTGAAGGCTGTTGGCAGAGATTCGCTGCTGTACCTTGAAGGCTCTGAGCACTGCCAGAGGGTCATCACTAATCAGCCGGGTGACGAGAGCTGGCCAGACACGGTGAGCCATGGGAAGCAGATGGTTTCCGTGAGGATGCAGCACAGTTACACAGAGCTCCAGCACGTCCAGGACCTGCGCAGGAGGGGTAGGTAACAGACTTCGAGTGCTGCAGCAGCACCAGGCATTCAGGTGGATCCCCAGTGTCACACCAGGGAGCCAGGAGAAAGAAGGGCTTTGATACAAAAGGGTACAGTTTTACCTCAGCATGAACTGCGATAACAGAACAGTGCACAGAACACAGGCCTGTCTGGAAAGGGACGAGTAGCACAGCGACATAGCTTGTGCTGGGCTGCAGAGCCGGGCTGGAGCCAGGGTGTGATTTCTGGCCTGATCCTGCAGGCTGAGCTGTGCACTGGGACCCCACTGCTCCTGTGGCACGGCAGCAGGACCACCTGGTAGCGCTGGGGCCTCCGTGGTAAGAATCTGGGTTATGCCTCACTGCTGCATTTTCTGTCTCGCTTTGCAGTTTAAAAGGAGGCCACCTTCAAAGGGTTTTCATAATTAAAAAACCCCAGGCTTCTAGCCCTGCTTATCACCACCCCAGCAACTCCAGAAATGTTCGTCAGTCTGCGCACTACAGTCTGAGGAAGGGGGATGGGAGGCCTAGATGGGAGAAAGATGCTTCCGCCTCCTCCACCAAAGGCTGAGGCACAAGACTTGACTATCGTGAGCATCAAGGGAAGGTGCCTGATATGAAGCCGCCCTTAAGATTCTGTTCAGCCTGGCTGCCGTTCCTAAAACGGACTACTCCCAGGAAACTCTCTCCCTTTCTCTTGCCAGACGTGGAGGGCCTGTCCTAAATAAGCATATGGCAGCACTAACCTCATTACGGCAGGGAGCCCAACATGCATCGTGCACGTGCTGACGAAGTACCAGCCCCCTTCCTGGGCACCACCTGTCCCCTCAAAGCCGGCGCTGACTAACCTTCAGCCGCACTCGCAGGTTCCCGTCAGACAGCAAGTGGATGCACCTCTCCATCACATCTTTGGCCAGCCGAGCATGGCTTGGCAGCAGAGTTTCTCCTTCCGTGTCAGAGTTGTTTGGCTCCGGCTTAGCAAGGGGGGAAACCTCATCTGGAAGACAAAACCATTACTGAAGCCATGAAAATGACTTGGAAGTTCTGCGAGATCACAATACCCGCCCGCAACTACTCTGCAAATTCCCAAGTGAGGCCTCTGGCATTTTTTAACATATTTAGATATAGTCAAGTCTGTGCTTGAGTTGTGCGAGAAGCATCAGATTCAGTTAAGAGTGTGGGACTAGGGAAGGTTTGCTTTCTTTAGTGGACAATGCAGTTGGTCTGACATTTGCAGTCTCTCCTCACCATGGACTTATTTCCCATTGATTTTTATTAAAACTGAAAAGCCTGGGTATTTAAAGATGAAATATTTAAAGGTCAGGATTGCAGCATAGCCCAGTACAGACTAAAAAGTTCCCTATGTGGACGTCTGCAGGCCCTGCCAAGGCCAAGTGAGAAGGAAGTGGCAGCATCATTAACCAGGAGAAAATGGTACAGGGATTCCCAAGGGAGGGTGAGGAAAATGAAGCAGGATCCTGGAAAGAGGAAACTTTGGGTCCCGAACCCAAACGGCTGGTTATGAGGTAAGGAAAAACAGTGTGTGCCTGTGTCTTAGAGCAAGACAAGCCTTGATCTGCAAACATCTCACTGCCTCCGCCCCTGCCCCATGCATACAACAGAGCAAGAACACCCAGCAGCACCTTACATGAGCTGAAGTCAGCTCAAAGCAGACCTGAGACTGTCAGGAGCGTGTTAGGCTTTCAGCCTGGTCCACGTCCCCCCTGTGACAAAAGGAAACCTCAGAGGTCACTGTCTCCCTCCAATACTCTTCTCCAGTCACGGACAGTACTGACCTGCCTCCTCATCCCCTGTGTCAGGAAGATTGCCCTCTGCRATCTGCTTCTGTCTGACATAGTCAAGGAAGAATCGCTCCACTTCTTGCCTTGTCAGCATCTGCTGCCCCTGGGACAGAGTCCTGCTCCGCCACTCGTCAGCCTGCCTTTGTTGGTGTTCCTCGCCGCAGGAYGATCCAAACCACTGGACTGCAAAAGAGGAACTGGTACGTCACTAAGCAGTCACGATCCCCTCCTGCAAGTCAGCAAGGTACCACAGACTCCTTGAGAGACGAACACGACTCTCAAGTCTCACGGGACTGAACTACAGAATCAGGCACCCACTGTCACAYCACCGTGACCTCCCTCATGGTATGAGAATGTTAAAACCCCCGACATAAAAAGGAATATACTCCATGTGCTTCTRCAGAACATTTATGGGAGTAGCAAATCCATCCTTTCCCAACCACTACAGGCCACGTTCCTGCAAGTCTACAGGCCAGACAAACAGAAACCGATTGTGGAGAGCGAAAGCTATCGGCGATCTTTGCTTGAGAGCTGGCCCACCAAGCAAAGCAAAGTTGCAATCACGCTGCAGTACCTCAGCTACTTGAAATCTCCCATGGCAAGTCAAAAGGTCAAGTTACTTACAGTAAGACTGAATTACGCAAAGTAAAAATCATTTCGGTACCTAAAGCTGCCATTAGTGAGTAGAGGACCCCGAGGAAAGTGGAAGCCTSGTTATTGTAAGACTGATCTAGTGTAGACAGGACATCTTGGATAACGTCTTCTACCAGTGGCAGCAAGCTGGCATCTGAATGCCTCAGCATAGTGTCCAGGACCTGGGAAGCATGTGGCTGATGTGCCAGCTGGCGCAAATTCAGGGAAATCCCGTTCACCAGATAGTCAGAGTTCTCATTAATCAAAGACTGCACAGAGTCATAACTGCAGGCCTCGCATATGTCTACCAGCGTCCCCAGTGCTGTCTCACTGATGAGCAGAGTCTTGTCACCAGCCTTCTCCAACACAGGGTAGAGAGCTGACAGCAGAAGCAACCGGAACTCCTTCCCGAGGACAGCAGCGAAGCAGCCGAYGCCTTCCAGCTGGATGCAGATCTGCCAGATGTTGCTGTTCATGGTGCGGGTCGTTACGCGTGGCTCTGGGGATGGAAGGASAATGCTGCTGCACGCACCTCCTGGACGGGCAGTAAGTCCTGAATGTTGCACAGAGTGCTCATGGCTGATTTCTTCTGTATCAATGCTAGTGACCAAATACCAGTTTGCCTGGTCTGTGTAYTCATCGAGAATGGACATTATGGACCCTTTGAGATCATCCATGCTCAGCGGAACTTCCCTTTCCTGAAGGACATCCACTCCCACTCCAGCAGCTCCTGCAATCAGCTCRTTGAGGACCATCGCTGCCTGTTTTCGGTACATGCCAGATTCACCGTACAGCCCCATGAAATGATCCACAAGCAAATAGAGGTTCCCGTAGTAGCCAAGAACACGACAAACTTGCTGAAGGAGCTGGAAAACTTTCTCCTCCGTGAAGAAGCGGAAGTATTTCTTCTGACATCTGCCTTTCTGCACACCGGGCTGCAAGGAGCCCGAAGGCCCGCAGGCGCTCTCGCAGCCCCAGCGTCTGTCTTCCACTATCTTCACATCTGTCACGTCCAGCTCCAGAACTTGCATCAGCGCTTTGGACAGACGGTGGAGATGGGATACGGAGTTGAGGACAATGTTAATCTTGGGGCCCAGCAGCTTCAAATAGCCGAGCAACAGGCTCAAAGTGGAAACCTTGCCTGTGTCATCCTGAGAGTTCATCAGGCGAGGAAGAGCTGTGGCAAGGGAATGGAGGTTCTCGGAGAGGACATCAGCAAGAGCCCTGTTCTGCGCCACGATCCTCTGCTCTGCAATGCCCTGCAGAACCTCGTTACACCTGCTTTGGACTTCGCTGTTTTCATCGTTCACCAGCCCGACCAAGGCTTTTAAAAGATGACAGAATGAGTCCACCAGAGACTGACTGCAATTCCTCAGTAAGTGGTAGACCAGTTCCACCAGCTCCAGTCTCACTTTCCAGTGGGGGTGAACTGAAGAAAATTCAACCATTTTATGCAGGAGGAGAGAGAGTTTTTCGGCAGTACTTTTACTCCAGTCAGGTCCTCTGTGGACCATTAGTTCTGATATTCTGCTTTGTTCCACCAGCAGCTTTTCTTTATTCTTTGGGATTCTGGCTAGCTGTGCATCAGCCATTACCAAGCCAACAATCAGATAAAAGAGTCTGATGGCAGAAACGGTGGTTTTGTGACCTTGTTTGATGTCTCCAGTAATAACCCGAGACAGTGTAATGGAAATCCCAGGCAGAAAAGCAGCAAACAAATCCCCACATTGCTGTGCCTCGTCTTCWTCTAGGTGTCGATGCTCCTGACAGTCACACTGCAGAACTAGGACCTGTAAGCACTTCAAAGCAGAGATCTTAATTTGCTTTGCTTTTTCTTGCTCTGCTAGGCCCAGAAGCAAAGATACGGCAAATCCTAAGAGAGGAAGGGTGGAAGGTTGATACAAAGACAAGATAACATCCCCATAAGCTGAATGCATCAGGGTGTGGAGTGCCTGGATTACAGCCAGCTTCAGCTCCTCTGACAGCGAGGCTGGTTTGCTTGAGCCAGAAGGGGGAGAGAGGCACGTACAGAGCTCAGAAAAAAGCTCCTGCAGGAGCTCCTGCTTCTTCACGCACGTTGCGGCCAGGACGGAGGAAACGCACTGCACCACGCTCTGCACCAGGCGCTCCTGCTTGGGCCCCGGCACCTTCAGGGCGAAGCGCAGGGGGAAGAGGACGTACTCCTGCAGCTCCTGCAGGGCCGAGGCGCTGACCGCTGCCAGCCGGGCCTGCAGGCGCGCCACGTTCTCCAGGGTCTGCGCCCTCGTCAGCTGCACGCAGGCGGGGCGCAGGGCCCCGAAGGCCTCCTGGGGGGTGTCGAAGACGGCCATGCTCGGGCGCCGGGAGGGCGGCAGCGGCCGAGGGGCCGCCGGCGGCTGTCACAGCGCTGGGCCGGGCGGCAGCGGCCCGCAGCCCGCGCCCCGGGGCGGCCTCCCGGGCACCCACCGGGGGCTGCGCCCGCCCTGCCCGGGGCGGCCCCTRAGGGCCGGGGCGCCTACCTGCTCCGGCAGCGGGGCGGCCACGTGCCGGAAGTGGCGTTGCGATAACCGGGCCTGTCAGCGCGACAAAGAGAGTCCACCGGAGCGCAGCCGGCGTGGAGTGCTGTGAGAAAAGTCCCTGGCGCACGCAATGCGCATGCGTCTCCTGGCGCGCCATGCGGCTGCGCATGCGCTGTGCCCCCCCCATCCGCCTGCGTGCGCGCTCTGTGCCGGGCGTAGCGGTTCTCCCTCTGTCCCTCCGGCGATCCGTACGATGCTGCCCTTCGACCCGCCGCGGCGGGGTGAGAGGTCGGGCGGCCATCTTGTGGCGGCGGCGGCGGCTTGTTGTCGGTGAGGCTGCGTCGCGCCCTCCCCCGCGGGCGGAGCAGGCCCGGCGCGGGCCGGCCCGCCGCCATGTCCTCCTTCTCGGAGTCGGCGCTGGAGAAGAAGCTGTCGGAGCTGAGCAACTCCCAGCAGAGCGTGCAGACGCTCTCGCTGTGGCTCATCCACCACCGCAAGCACGCAGGGCCCATCGTCTCCGTCTGGCACCGGGAGCTCCGCAAAGGTACGCGGGGCGCGGGCCCGGCGGACTTGTCCGTCGGCCGCCGCCTTTCCGCACCGCGGGCCGCCGCTGCCGCGGGCCCGGGCGGCATCCCGGCGGAACGCGCGGCCGCTCCGGCCGGCGGGGACCCGCCCCGGCGGGGGGCGAGGGGCGCGGCGGCTGCGCGGGGAGCCCGCCCCGGCTGCCCCTTCTCCAGCGGGAAGCGGGGGCCGCAGCGAGGGGCCGGTTCTCCCCGTGGCGGTCTCTGGACTCTTCGGGTCGGCCCGGTGAAAACTTTGCGGCGCGTGAGGGGCGGGGAGTCGCGGTTTAACGGGAGCGGCGGGCGCCTGACGCCCATCTCCCGCTGCCGTGGTTATCGGTTAAACCTCGCAGGGGGGATATCGCGCACCAGGGCGCGGGGTGAGTGTGTTCAGGTGCGCCCTGTCCCGGGCGGCGGYTGGGGAGGCAGAGGGTGGAACCGCTGGTGGAGATGGTGAGGTGCCAGTTGCGAGGGGGGAGGACGCGCAGCCAGGCAGCTTTGCTGGGCTGTGGAACAAAGATGTGCTGAGCGTCTTCCCCTGGGCGTACGCCAGCTAACTGGGAAGTGCTTTGYTGGCTCTTCAGCTTTTAGATTTTGCTTTTAAATTTTGGTTTTGGATTCGTACTACTTATGTATTATAGACTCGCACTAAGGGATTAGGAGATAAGCAGAGTAAAAGTGGTTGTAGAGATCTATAAAAACTGCGTGGTRGTTTCATCCAGAAATATTTTGTGCTTTTTTTCCTTGCAGATTAATTTAAGTTAACTTCTGGTAACTTCTCAAATGCTTCATAATGAAGTCAGGGAGACTGCCAGCATCCGTGCTGATGCCCCGTCCCCAGGGGCAGCCGTGAGACCAGCAGTGTCACCTTCCTCATCCTGGGCAGCCACCAGCGTTAGCCCCTTGGGGCGGCTGACGCTGATGAAGTCCTAGCTGGAGTCTCTCATGTGATTGCTAGTTGTTGCCATTACAGTATATTAAATATGAATTTTTGAAAGATTTGAGCTGGGCCTGCTGTGGAAATAAGCGCTTTTGTTTTCTGTCTCGTGCGTGCATATTCGCGGCCAGCGCACTCTGGAGAATGGCGTCTCCCACCAATTCTGGCCGTAGTAAAATAGAAACTGATGGTGTCAAGATGGGAAAAGTTACAGTATATGGAAGAAATTTAATGTTGCTTTGGCACAGCATAGGGTGCAAAAATATTCGAGTCTCCACAATAGCTTTTCTTATTTCACTCTGTTCTGAATTAAGTGGTTCTATACCATTTTTTTTTCCTGAAGTTAATTAATGAAAAATAAGTCTGTTGTTACATTAGTTTGCTGGTAGGTTAGAACAGCTCATTTTAATCATGTGTTTAAAGTTTATTTCTTACACAGCTTTCCTCAGAGTTGGTGTGTCACTGTGCGCAAAAAGTATTAACCTCATGTTTGTTTTATAAATTAGAAAAAAAATGAGCAGAAGTAAGGAGATCAAGAAGTACTTGAGTTGAAGGCCTCTGATTTGCCTTGGTAACATGGAAATATTTTGAACTTTGCTTTTAGGCTAAAAACCTATAAGCAACTTTGAAAACCCTGTTAATGATTCCAGGTGAAAGAAGTGAGAAATAAATGCAAACTCTCTCTTTTTTTTTTTTCCTTCTTTTTTTCCCTTTCCCAGCAAAATCGAGTAGGAAACTTACTTTCCTATATTTAGCAAACGATGTCATCCAGAACAGTAAGAGGAAAGGTCCTGAATTTACTAGGGAATTTGAATCTGTTCTTGTGGATGCTTTTTCTCATGTTGCCAGGTATGTTGCTGTGTTATGTATTTCTTTAACTTTTCTCTCTCGAGATTTGCGTTCTTGTTATACCAAGTTGAATTAAATTGGATTTTGTTGGGTTTTAGGTTTGTGGTTTTGTTTTTTTTTAAGTCTCAGGGATGCTTGTACCCTCTCTCTAGTAGAGATTGGATTCTGACTACTTTGCGGCTAGGAACTGTTTAGTGTTAGTATTTCTTTTTGGGGAAACTTGTTTGATGAGAATCTGCCCCTCACAGCTTTACACATTTGTTTTCTGCATGCAACTCGTATGTACTTTATTTTAATTGTTACCAAAAGATCTTGTGGATCTCTTCATGGGTAGTGAAATTGCATAGCTGMATGTGTTTATTAAAGCCACCTAGTGAATGGCTCTTCCCCATTGTCAGAAGACTTTAAAAGCGCTGATATTTTGGGTCACAGGATTCTCGTCAGTCTTCTGGTTTGAGCAGTTTCTTTTTGCATTCCTTGTTTTAACGGTTATCTGGACATTAGCCTCCTTGCTAGGGAAGGAAAGAATTTTATACATAAAAGGGAAGAAGTGATGCAGCTACCATCAAAAATGGACTATCATTTAGTTAAGATTTTCTCTAAATAGCATGGTAATTCCTATTATCTCAACTAAACAACTTTAATGTTCTGTGTGTTTAGTGGTATGCTTTTCTGGATGGCTGTCTAACTTTCAGTGCGCTATATGAGTACATTTAAGTGCCTAATGAGCCAAACAACTTGCTTTTTAATTGGGATGTTATTGACTGAAACAACTGTTTAAAGCTAATACTCTGAATTGTAAACATGTCAACTTGGGGGTATTTTATAACTCTTCTTGCAAATTCTGAATGATGGCAAGTTTCTTCCTTCAAAACTTYTCCTGCTTTTACTTTGGGGTGGGAATATGGGGCACTTTCAGGCAATCTTTGGTTTCAATAAAGGGAAAATTGGCCACCGACGTGTTTTGCACAGTTTGTCTCAGACAACGTGAGAAAGATTCTCTCCAAATATGCAAATATTACAATGGATGCAGCTGCTAGTTTGGAAGATGGTCTCTTAAAATAGAAGGAATGTTTTTCAGCTGAACTATAATTATTTTCTAATCTTTGAACAGAGAAGCAGATGAGGGCTGCAAAAAGCCCTTGGAACGATTGCTTAACATCTGGCAAGAAAGGAGCGTGTATGGCAGTGAGTTCATACAGCAACTGAAACTTTCTATGGAAGACTCCAATAGCCCCCAAACTAAAGGTAAATGCGTATTGCTTTTGTTGTGTGCTTTACTTTGTTTTTGTAATTGGTACACGTTTCACTGAAAGTAGTGTGAGGAGTTGAGCTCTGGGCTCCTGTAACTGAGCTGTTGCCAGAGCTGGTCATGGAGATTCTTTGGGATTGTCTTGAGGGAAGTCTGATTTTTGTTAAACTTGTAGTTCCAGTTTGAAAGTGTGTTGCCTTGTGACTTGTGRCTGGCAGTAAGCTAAACTTCAGGTAATTTCTGCTTCTGCTCACGCAGACAGAACACTCCAGGGCTGCCTTTTGATGTGAAGACAAGTAAGTAGGGTGCAGGGAACTGTTGTGTCCACCTTGAGAGTTAAAATTGTCCCACTTTACATCTCTGAGAGGGGGCAGCTGGGTTATTATAGTGGTTTATTCAATATTGTTAGTGCTTTTGTTCGTTCTTTTTTTTTTTTTTTTGCATAGTTACTATATTTTATTATGATTTTTAGTAATTGAAGGCTGGAATATATGCCCAGGAGCTTGTCTGGTCTCTTTTTTTTCTTGTACTAGCTGATGTAATTTGGGGAAAACAATAACTTTGCATCGCTTAACATTGTTAGAACGTCACGGTTATAACCTTATTATTGCATGAGACAGATGTGAGAAACTGAGTATAAGCTTCTTGCATTTACTGTGCTTTTATATTGCTTTGGCAGATACTGCCTCTTCTTCTATAGCATCTGAAAATATTTAACTGGTAGTACTGTAATGAAGAGAGGGGAGCAGTAGGATGCCTAACCTATGGAAGGTGAGGGTCATTAAAAATCCAGTGTCCCGGTCAGGGGAATATTTGTCCACTTCGCAGCTAAAGGAAGTGTCAGTGTCTTCAAATTAGCTAAAATCACATTGCTGCTTTGACCAAATTTTGCTCTGTTCCCCATAGAGGTGCAATACTTTGTGAGAGAGTTGGCTTAGTTATTAGTAAAGTGGTCTTATGCCATTTTTAGGTGGTAAAAACAAGCAAGATATGCCTACGGGAGTTATTAATTAATACAGAATTAATACGAAGACATGAGCATTAATGTGAGACATGCATGTGAAGACATACGTCTATGGCTGTAGTTTTGTGTGTTTTAACATGCTTCTTCAGGTGAAATTACTGGATGGGTGCTTTAGCAGCTTACAACAGAGGCCTTCCAACTTACTGTAATTTAAGTATGACGTTCGGAAGGTATTGCCATTTTTTTCCCCAAGTGCTGGGAGACCAACTGACCTGACCGATGGAGTTGTCTCCTCTGTGTCAGGACAGAGGGAGTCTCTGCTCTGAGTGGTGGGAGAGGGGAGGGSTGGAAGGTGTACAGTCTCTACATGAAATGGCTCAAATTGGGGTTTTTCTGTTGTCTGGCTGCAATGCATAAAACACCTGTTTGTCATGAAAAGACAGGATTTACATATATGAATTCCTGTTGAACTGGTTTGAAACTGTTAATTTAAGGTACCTGGATAAGTGTTTCACAAGTGTGTAATTTTTAATCTAAACAAAATGATACTGTGTGTCCAAGAAACACAGCTTGATTTCCTGGTGAATTGGGAACCAGCTGTTGCTGAGTGTCCTCCCTTTGGCTGGTGGTGTCAATCAGTCCTGCTACTGTTATCTTCTCAACTTAAAAATGTTTATACAAAATCAAACCCTTCCTAAGGGTAACAGACCTTTGTCTGTGGGAAACAGAATGAAGAAATGCAAATGTTTTAAGAACTGCTGTGCGTGCATCTTCACTTGGCGAGAAACTTAGTTTTTGTCTGGGTAATTGGAGATGATAATGTTRTATCTTTTATTTGAGAGAACAGTTCAGGCCTTTTCATGGGTGTGAATATTGCTGCCTTCTTGTCAATTCATTGTAAAAACGAAATTGAGATTTTTTAACTAAGAGAAAAAGAAATTTGAAAAACTCAGCAGAGTTCTCCTGAGTTTTTCCTCTTGTTTTGACTGGCTTGTTTTCAAATTAGCTTCTTAATGGTAAGAGCTAGTTTCATGTGGCATTTTTATGGATTTCTAAGATAAATTGGTGTTTGTCCAGTTTCTGGTGGGSAACTATCTGTGTTGCAGAAGGCTTTGTCGTAGTTACTCTATTCCATTTTCAAACAGGTGAACATAAGTGAGATGGACAATAATGTCTCGTGTTTTACAGTTATAACATTTATCATAAAAGTGGAAAACCATAGTACACTGCTCATCCAAAACCATTCTACCTTTCTGGTTTTGTGTACGTCCAAGGTAGACACAGCTGAGAAATAGGTAGTATTAGTATCTTTAGATCGGTACAAGGTTGTGCCATTAAAACAGAATTTTGAAGCTCCTTAAGGGTATCTGGTGCTGTGATAAAGAGTGTTCTTTTCTTCAGCCCAAGGTATGGCAGCAAGTCTRTGGAGGTAGTTCTCTGCGGCTTTTTCGTATCGCAGTGTCTTAAATTCCTGGGCTGGTAGGTGCTGCTTTCTGAATAGGATGGCTCTGCTTGGGTTGCAGAGCACCAGTTACACTTAGAGTTGTGAAACTTGGCAAAATGAAGCAGAGTCCTGTATCAGTGAGGAAAACCCTCTTTAAAGCTTATTGGTGCGTGTTTCAGTGGTGCAGCTGATTTCTTGTTTCATTAGTAGCAAGTCCTTGGGTAAATGTATAGCAGTTCGGTTGTGCTAATTTCCTGCCATGGAACAGAATTGATTGCACAGGTAATGAAGCTTTCCTTTCAGAGAGGTGGAGGGGAAAGAGTACCTGCCCTTTCTAAGCATTATATTCCCTGGTTTTGACTTTCCCAGTGGTGCAGCTTACTATCATATTTTAATCTTTCAGGTTCCTTAAGGAAATATGCATATACATGGAAATGAGCTTTTGAATATTGATATCTTACTTACATTGTTTTAACTCTAAATGTATTCATTAAGCTTGCATTTGCTTTCTCATTAATCTCATTTTTATTAGAATGTTTCTTTTTGCAAGCAGTAGGGAAGAGAAGAACCACCCATTTATCTTAAAGCCTGGGAAAACTAGGTCTGTAGAGGTTTGATGTAAAATCCTTTAGGTAGTATAACCTATATAGCTGACATGTTTTCTTTTCATTGTCTTTGTAATAAGCAGCTGAAGGAAGTCCTTGAATGTGCTCTGATGTAGGAGTGTCACACTGTAACACAGAACTGMACTGCTACCCATCTGCCCTGATTGTGTTTATATTGCAAATTCTGGCACAGGAAGTCAGACCTGKATTAAAATGTGGAGAAAAACATCAGAGAGGAGAGCAGGCAGGGATGCTTCCAAGAATAACTGAAATAAAGGCACCTGGGGACAGGACTAGGTATAATTTTGGAGCAGATGAGCTCCAGTTATGCTTGACCTGGGAGGGGCTACCAACAAATGTATGTTGTAATGAGAACTTAAACAATCGTGAGTAGTCTACCCCCAGAGAACCAAAGGGTTAGAACAGTTGGAGGGACACTGGACCATTAGGTTTCTCTTATTTTGTTCTTCTCTGTCTTCTGGTGTTCTGTGATGGTCTTCTGTTTTCTTTAGGAAAGCTGTCTATTTTTTGTTGTTGTTGTATTCAATGTTTTGTCCTAAATCACTTTCCAAAAGTGTCTTTCATGTAAGTTTACTTGGATCTTGCACAAGTTGTGCTAAACCCCTGGTGCTTGGAACCTAAAGCCCACAGAAGTTTAGTTTTTGTTATAGTTTTGGGAGACTTCTTTTTTTGTTGTGCTGATTGAGGATGATAGCRCTGCCAACACATAAAAAACCACTTAAATTCAGCTGGTCTACCTTTCAAGTAAACAGTTAATCTATAGAACTTCAGAAGTAGAACCCCCTGTTTTACAGGTTTGCCTGTTATTCTAGAACTAGAGTAGCTGTTGAATGGGGTTTCCTTGCCTGTTTCCCTGCAGACAGAAGTTTCTGCTCATGCAACTTGTCATATAACTGTATGCTTGACAGCCAGAAAAGGCACATGGTGGAGCTGTGTCGAGACTGATAAATTCTCATGTGAATTAAGGACTATTTGGTTTGGTTTTTGTTTTTTAAATCTGAACCCTTTGCRTAGTTCCCTCCAGTGAAAGGCATTATCTACATGGGGAATTCCTTACCATGCGGTGTGGCCACTTCTTGAATGAGGAGATGAACGTAACCAAGTCTTCATGAGGGAAGATAATTTTGGAGAAACAAAGTGCCTTGCTCTTTGAAGGCTTTTAGGGAGTGTTTCAATTTCTGAGCTGTGAAGAAGACCCCAGCAAAGCAGGAAAGCTGACTTCATCKCTAGTAATGGCTTCTCTATCATCTTTGTCTGTGTCAAGAATGGGCTCTTGATTTTCCTGGAAGAATCTGTCCATATTCTACAAGGATATCTTGATTATTTCAGAAGATGTGTATTACATACCATTGTTGATTTCTCATCAGTTGTAGATGCTTTTAATGCTTACTTTCCTCTTCTCTCGTTGGATTTGACAGGCTTTTTCAGAAGTGTAGACTGCAATGGTTAAATTACTTCTGGCTAGCAGATTTTGAAAGCTACGCAGGCTGGGTGTGTTATAGTTTGTGCTGGCTTCCTGTTCTCTTTCAGGGGTCCTCTTCCACCATAAGCTCTTGAGTTTGAAAACAAGTGTGAGGGTTTTTTTCCATTTTGATGAAATGGAGATGGTGTTTTTAGGATTCTTCAATGAGGTCTTCTGCTGCCCCTGTTCACCAATGCCAAGCAAAAAATACAACAGTCCATATTTATGTCATGCTACTCATGCCCAAAATGCTACTTCAAAGCTGACTGCTTTGTCTGCAGGCCCTTTTGCCCATCAGCTGCCGTTCGAGTGCTCAGGGAGTGGCCTCTCTCCAGGTACGCCAGCTAGCGACTGCTGCTTAGGACTAGAGATGCTCATGCGCCTGCCTTCTTCGGACTGTTTCCAATCAAACTCACGTGGTCTTGTTCAGATGGAAAATTCAATGAATTCTGAATCCTCTGTGTTAGAGCAGTAAGCAAGCGTAATACTGTGTCTTGTGGTAGACCAGTTGGCGACACAGCAGCCATAGCTCTTCAGCAATTTGAATCCCAGTTCTCATTTTCGTTTTCACTTCTGTGCGYGCTACGGTCATGCATTCTTCTGTTGATTATCTTCTGTTTATCCTTTGTTGTGTGTACTTATCATAAAGTAATTAACCAAGTGATAAATATTGGTGGCACATTGTATTGGGCTATGTAACTTTAAATGCTCTCCTTTGGCCATTTTGTCATCTGCACATCTCCTGTTGAACTCAGCTGGTCTCTTTTGCAGACTTCAGTGGACAGCAGCCGTTTTTTCTGTTGATCTGGTGTCTTGCTTGTCAGTCAGATTATCAAGCACTCTCTTACATCAGTTGTATACATACAACACTTAGACTGTGCCTTTTTCTACCCTAGATAGCTTTGCTCTAGCATGCATCAAAAATTCATTTGGTTTAGGGTAACTGTGTTCTGTGCTTCTTTGCCTTCCATGGAGTAAATCTGTTCTCTAACAGAGATGTGTTTGTGTCTACCTCACAAGGGTTGTTGAGCTTTTTCCCACATGAGCAGGATGTACAGCACCTCTGACTTTGTCTCCATTAAAATAAAGTTTTTCAGACRTATGTCCCACCTGACAAGGCAGGCAAAATTCTGCATTTAAGGACAGACCTTTCTGTTTGCTTCCTCATTASGGTTGGGCAGGCTGATTTCATTTTAAATCAAGGGTGATCTTGGATTTTCCTGTGAACCAAAATATGTACAAAATGTTTCCCTTGAACTCCATGATTATCTTGGCAAGACTTGATTCCATTGAAGAGATGTTCTCAAGGTTCTGTCCAAAGCTTTCTTACAAATTACCCTGGCTCTTACGAATTTTGGTGGCAAGTCTGAAGAATGATTTGTCTTCTTCTGAGGGCTCTGTAACTGRTTCAAAGCTGCGTTAAGACTTCTGAGTCATTAAATAAAGTGTCTCTTCCCTTTCAAGCTGAGGTTCATTTAACCAACACTGTCTTGCTTTATGAAATCCTCGTTTCTGAAGTGTTATAGGTTACCTGCTTGGAGATCGGTTCACGCTCTGCCCAGTGCTGTTGTTGCTGTTGCATCTTAAGAGTTTTAGTTTCACAGAGCTGTCCTGAAGTCTTTATTTTGATGGAGGAGTGGAAGGTTGAACAGCCAGCAGTCATTTAGTTGATTGTGGGACCACAGTGAGCATATACTTGGTGGAAAAACATAACTTGAAATTCTTCTGTCCATATGTATCTTAGCATCAGTGCTTCATTTCTACTGGTAGAAATCCTTACCTGCATACATGGTATTAACCAGAGACTCTGGGCAGGGTTGAAGACCTGCCATTTATTGACAAATAGGACGTTTACTTGCCTTTCCTGCTTTCAGTGTAGGAGGCACAAATATGTATACAGCGCACACTGCTGATACGAAGACTGTATCCTTGTACTTACATGTACAGAGATATGCGTGTGGGCAAAATCAACCTTTTATTGCTGTTTTGCATTTGAGTRTTTGGAATATGGTGCCAACATTAGAGTCCCAACTGTAGTCATCCTTCTCTTTAGAGAGCTTAAGCATCAGAGCATCTAGTACAGGTTTTTTGAAGTAGAGATAGTTAGGGTGGGCAGATCTGGCATCCAAATGAGTTGCTTATGTGTGTCTTTAGTTGCAGAGGAGAAGAAGTCTTTAAAGCGGACTTTTCAGCAAATACAAGAGGAGGAAGATGATGATTACCCTGGGAGCTACTCACCCCAAGACCCCAGTGCTGGGCCGCTGCTGGTATGTGGGACGGGTTGAGRGTGGGAGTTGTCCTGAAAGCCACCTCCTGTGTGGTACAGCCACACGGTGGAGCTGCCAACAAGTGAAATGCTTTTAATGGAGAAATTCTGTTGGGGGTTGAGAAGTCCATGTGAAATGGAACAGCTTCTTTTTTCATATTGAAACACTGTGCCACTTCTGAGTGATTTCAGGTAGTCTAAACCAAGGTCTGAGTAGTATTACCAGTAAAGAATCTCAAAGGACTGCTAGAAGAACAGACCATATTTTAAATTCTTTTCTAAGATCAGTGTGTAATTGCTCAAACCCAAAGTAGTAACAGAGTTGAAATTTAAATTATTTTTTTTTGTAGGACATCTCTCTCCATGAGCTATTAAAAAGCTCAACCTTTGATAGATTTGTATGGAGTTGGTTAGGAAAACCAGTTCTGAATACTGTATTTTGAGGCTGACATGTTAGTAGTGTGGAAATAGTAGGAATGAAATAGACGATCACTCTGACCATTTAAGGCTACAAAATGAACATATGTTAAACCATCGTCTATCTGAAAAGAATAAAAAAAATACACCATCTATCTGGTGGAGTGTAAACATTGAAAAATAAAAATAAGTAACAGTTGTCAAGGAAAAAAAGTGAGGTTTTTTGTTGTTTTCACCTCCAGATGCCTTACAGCTTATGGTTTCTTTTGATGATAAGCATTGTGTTTGTTACTGTTGGAAATCATTAGCAGTTTGCAAAGTAGTAGTAAATATTAGGTAATGGACTTCTTTATTTTTCAGATTAAAAAAAATATTTTTTTTTCAGTGTTTTTATTTGTTTTCAAACTATTGAAATGTATTTTAAACATCAGTGGTGGTGTTTATAGGGCTAGTGTTCCAGTTTCAAAAACCTCCCAGTATTTTTTAAAACAAAGAAGCAACACTTTTTTCTTCCTGTTCAGGGAGTCTGTCTTTCTCCTTTTTTTTTAATTTTTTTTGAGCAGGGAGGAAATATGGTGTGTCAGGGGAGGTCCTCTTAAGGCTGTCCTCATCCACATCCTTTTTAAGATAGGGCACATTTTGAGTGTATTCATTTAAACTGACACATTGTTCCTCACTGCACTAAAACCAGCTGAGAGATGAAGTCGGGGGGATACAGTGGAGCCCGGTTTAATTGCAGATTGCAGTGTGCGATCTGAGGCAGCTGAGCTAAGTGAGGATAGCAGTGGCTTTGCAAAATCAGGACAATATAAAGTTTGCTTTAACAGGGATAGCTTTCATTGTCATCAACCAGTTACAAAAGTCTAAATCTTGTATCAATGGAAATCTGACGCAGTTTTGTTTGGACTGATGCAAGTTTGGTTTTGGTTGTGTGTTGTTTGTTTTTTTTGCTGTGTCAGAATGCACTTTTGGAATAGAACAAAGGTGCACATGCACTCCTGCTCATTTAAGAGAAAGTGTCAGGGATGCTCAGCTAAAAGATATGGTCCCAGTCTGATGCAACACAAAGGGCTGATGGCTGTTTCTCAAACTGGTGTGGTCATGTACTTTCCAGCTTTGTCTTAAATGATCACTTCCCTTAATTGGAATGAGTTTTCCACTGCAGTGTCTTGAAAGAGATGATCCTACTGTAATTATGCATAAGTTCCTGAACAATAAGATGTTGTAAACTTAGTGAATACTCCCTGTGTTAGGAAGAAACAGTTTAAAAATTACTTGAAGAAAATATTCCAAAAATGGTTGCTTTCAAAGGTAGGTGACCTCAGATGCGGTGGCCACATCCACAGGAAATGGCATGAAAGTTACCTGGTTTTAATGTTAGCTAATTTGTCTTGTAGACTGAGGATTTGATCAAGGCCCTACAAGACCTGGAAAATGCAGCATCAGGAGATGCAACAGTGCGGCAAAAAATTGCCTCCCTGCCTCAGGAAGTTCAAGATGTTTCATTATTGGAGAAAATTACAGGTATGAAATTGGAAGATGAATGAACATGAGTCCAAAGAGTAACTTAAAGAAAAAAAAAAAAAAAATCTTTGATTTCTAAATAATCACAGTGTTTGGTGGAATGAATTTCTGCCTTTGTGTCCTTGTTTTGTAGCTCTTGGGTAATTAATAGATAGCAATTTTATGAAGTAAAATTGAAGATGAAATGGTGAAATGTACATAGCTTCTTCCATTTTTTTRGCTTGGACCAAGGCTTTTGTACTTGGAGAGCATCAACAGCATTTTGCAAGAATGTAAAGGAAATAGGGCCGGAGTTCTTAAATGGATGTGTTTTGATTTTTGAACACCTTGACTGTTAGATATTTTTGAGTTTTATCAGACTGTGCTGAGAACACACATATTCCTTGATTGCTACGGAAAAGGAAACTCGCTACCCCCATTAGTCTGTCAGTCTTTCTATAAACGGACTTCTGCAATTGTATTTGAAAAGTAATCTTAATAGAAACATTTAAAGGTTGAACTGATTTGACTCTTGTTCCTGGAAGTAGTTTTAATTTAGAATTCATGAACTGTCACTTATTCAGTCTCTTGTAATATACTCTTACRGTGTCCAACTGTGAAGTCCAGTGTGCAATTCATGTGTTTGTTTGTATTGATACATTAGGAGTTATTCAGAGAAAAGGGGAATTAAAAAGTGCATACCGTGTTTAAATGTGAAAACCACCTGATTTGTTTAACTGAATTCTGAAAGTACAGCCTGAAGTTTTAGTTTAATTAACCTGTTCATAGACGCTAACTTTATAGATTTATTCCCCCCCCCCAAGCATTGACATCTCTGCAAGGATGAAATGCAGTCAATCATGTCAATGTCTAAAACACACCGTTCTTGGGTTGTTAGTCCTGCCTCATTCCTTTATATCCTCTGTGATAAGAACTCTTATTTTCCTGTCAAGCCAGAAATGTGTTTATGAGTGAGATGTTATTGTGCATGTGGTTGGTGRATTGTAGCCCTTCTGTCAAAGATGAAAGTTTTAAACTTCGTCCTCTAAATTACCCAACACTTTTGCATGTAGACAAAGAGGCAGCCGAACGACTTTCGAAGACCGTGGACGAAGCRTGCCTGTTACTAGCAGAGTACAACGGCCGGCTGGCAGCAGAGCTGGAGGACCGGCGCCAGCTGGCACGCATGCTGATTGAGTATACCCAGAATCAGAAGGATGTATTGACAGAGAAGGAGAAGAAGCTGGAAGTGAGTACTGATCACACCGGTGCCGGCAAGCTCATTGCCTCACCAAATGCTCCCGCTTGACTCCTAATCTATGTGTTTCTCTCAAGGGAAATGATTCTAGGTGTTATCTTTACATCTGGAGTAAAACAGGAGTAGGAATGCGGTGTAAAAAATCTGGAGAAAACAAATCTGTTCTGATGTTCAGTCTAGTATGTTTTACTGCACATGGACATGGAAGGCCAGAACTCAATACTTTTTAAAGAAAAATAAGCTCACTTAACAAAGTTTCTTCAGATTTACTCTATTTTTTAATGAAATCCCCATTTCCAAAAAGTCAACCTCCCTTTGCCCTAATTAGCTGGGTTTTTTAATTGGTTGTTTTTTTAAATTCTTTTCCTTATGGTTGGGTGCCCCTCATCTGCCTTCCCAGCCCCTTCTTGGTAAGGGGCTGCAGTTTAAACAAGACCTCCTGGTATCCATCCTTTAACAGCCGCTCTTACCTACAGCTTCTGTGACGGAGCGTAAATTGGGCTGATACCGACAGCCGATGACTTGCATTCCTGCCGTAGCTCCCTTGAACAAGGAGGGCAGGACGCTGTAAAATGGGACTGCGCTGACTGGACCTGAGCACCAGCTGCACGTCCTAGAGCGAGTGCAGGGGCTGCGGCAGCCAGGCGTTTGCCTGAATCATTCCTTCTTGGAGGAAGTTCTTTCAGCACCGCATCTTGGGACTAGTGTGGAAGTTTAATTAATGATTGTGGTTGTATGTCACTCTGCCATCTGTTAAAATGCCCCTTGGCGGCACATTAAGGGCTTCCTCTACACCGTCGGCTGCTGGTTATTGTGAACAGCTGTTGCTGGGTGGGACAGGAGTTGATGTAGAGGACAAAATCTTCTGGAAGGAGACTGTGCTGCAGCAATTGCRGGCTCTGTTTACTGTCATGACAAACCTAACCCTCTGACAGCTAGGCAATGTTGTTCTGAGGTAAATTTCATTTTGAATGTTTTCTTTGTCATGTGTGTTTATAATAGAGTTTCTCAACCTCTTGTGACTGTGAACATGTTGCTTTTCCAAAGCAATGTTTTTTCCAAATCAGCCAAACAAGTGCTGATGCTGCATTCAGAATTAGAATGGATAGTTAATCATTCTGTTAGCTTGTTTAGCTTGAATTTCTTCAAGCATAGCATCTGTCTTATGACTGAGTCATTAAAAGGCACTTTCAGACATAGATATGAAAGATGYCATAAACCCAAATCCTTTTTGGCACCTGATTTATTTGCTGAATGCTAGTGGAAGTCTTGGGTCAGTTTTTTTTTTTTTTTCCCTTGCTGAAAGAAGGACACCTGTCTAGTAGAAACATATATATGTGTGTGTGTGTGTGTATACATAAAAATTTATAAATGATAGACATATTGCGTCTACTTTTTTTAAAAAAGGCAAGAAATAGGTAGCAAAATGCYGCACAGCAACGTTTTAAAAAGCCTAGAACAATCCATAAATTTGTGTCAGTTTGAGCCTGTGAAATTAAGAAATTCACAAYGACAACGTTAAATTAAAATTTCTAATGCACTAGCTGAAATGGTGTGACAGTTGTTTTTTGTTTTGGAAATACCCTTTTGGTAAGGAATGTTACTTGAAAGTTGTAACTTGGCAGCGGCAGAAATGTAGTCATGAAAATTAAGCTCRCTGGCTGAGCTACTTTGTTAATAGGAATAATCCTGTTGATGGCAACGGGACAGGCTGCTTGCCCACTGTTAAGTGTAAACACATTCTTTTAATATGTTGGAAACTAAAGAAAGATCTTATTAAATATCTGTTTAGGTTAGCATCTTTGTCATTCTGCCAAAACAAGGAGGCCTTAGTACTGTAGAAGTCTAAAATGAGTTGCAGGAAATGCCACTCTAACGCTTACTTAACATGAAGGTCCAGCTCATACTCATGTCAAATCTTAAATCTTAGCTGAGGGATATTGCCTGATTAAAGCATTCCATTGTTCTCGAGTTGTAGAGAGTTAATAAATAGTGGAAGATGTTGGTTACAGATACAGCAGGCCATATCTGCCCATCAGTTTTGTTTGAGTCTTTGATGTTCTCACAGTAATGTTATTGATAAGCCTGGATTTTTCTTTGTAGTGCTAATAAGTATTTTAATAGAAGGATCTGAAATTCTTGTAGCAATTAAGAATGTATTGAAAACCAAAATATTTACTCAAGCAAAGACTGAAATAAGAGAATAATTTTAAACAATCTAATTTTACATATCTTCTCATTGTATGCTTTGTTCTCTCAAGATATCGTTTCCAGAATCTTTTGTACTATTAACTGTAAGTTGGTTTTTTTTCTCCTGTGAAGTAAGTTTCCTGACTCTCAGATGAGATGGCATTTTTAGATAGAATTTAGATGGATTGTTTATCTCACTATCCTAATCTAGCCAAGGCTGCTAGTTGGGGAAATGAGTTTCTGGTAGTAATATGACTCAGGGCTTTATTTTAAGRTATGGAAATGTCTGGTTTGGAAATAACTCTGGGTATTTCTTGTATTTTATTTACTCACAAAGTAAAGTCTTTCACTATGACAGTAATAAAAGTAGCTAATCTACATCTTTTGAAAAGCAGCTTTTGCGGTCTAAAGAGCTACAGTTGTTTACTAATCCTATTAATATTATCCCTCATGAAACACAACAAATTCTCAAAACATATACATAAACTCAGTGTATTTATGTCTAGTGGGCTAATGCTCAAAATACTTTGCAATGTCAAAACCCTGCGACACAGAGCTCTTGCCATCAGTTGCAGAAAAGCTGTTTAATTGAGGGGCAGTATGCTGAGAAAGGTGGTCTTGGACAATGAATTACACTTCAGCATTGATAAAGACTGGCGTGAGTAGGGATCGAAACAACGTCGTGCTAAGAAGCACTGGTAATGTGAAGGGAGGAAGCTGGCACAGAGCCTGAAGATCATAACACACCGACAAACTCTGCTTTTAGGGTAGCAACTGAAAAAATTTGAAAGTATAATAGTGAGGATTACTTTATCCAGGGGCGGGGGGAGGAGATTGTGATAATTTGATTGTAGTCTAAAAATGCTGAGAAGGAAAAGCGAGAATTCCTTTAATTCTGGCAATCAGCTGCAGAGCAAAATCAGCTGAACGAATGCTGATGCTAAACAGCCCATAACGAGGCATATATTTTTAAGGGTAAATATTCCTTAGGTTAACTTACTGAAAGGTATGGTGGATTCTGTTGTTCAACATCTGAACACTGAATTTCTTTTCAAATGGTGTTTCATCACAGTCAGGAGTTGCGGGCTTGATACTGCAGCTGCTGTATGATCTTCCAGGGCCTGGACTAGATCAGAATCAGCCTAGACTTTCAGAATAGGTGTCCGGAAATAAAATCAATTTTCAGATGGGCATAGAAACAAGAACTGGTGTTTCTATGAGAATGAGATAAGGTGTCTTCAWATCTCACATGAGTACTTCCAATGAAAGTTCTCTGATTTGTGTTATTTTTGGCCATCACTGCCCCTGTTACAATGACAGAGTACAGTCATCTGGGGAGGTTTTTTGTCCTTCAGCACCTGAGGCTGCAGAACTTCAAGGGGAAGGATTGTCTTTTGAAGTCGGTGTACTCTTTGTGAATGCATGGCAGGCAAATAGGAAAAAACCCAGGGAATCAATTTGTGTAAATTGTGAAATGTAGGGTGGAGATATCCRGGAGAACGTTTCCATGTTGGTGTACCGGGTGACGGTAGAATGAAGTCAACTAAATAGATGGGACTAGAAGAACCAAGTGAAAGTAGTGCTAGAAAATGGCAAATTGTGTGGAAGCTTTACGGGTATCTAAAATAACTACTGACAATAGAAAATTTGGAGTAAGGTGGGGAGGAGGTGTGCTCAAAAAAAAAAATAGAGGAGAATGTGCATTCAGAATTTTTGTTTTGATTTGCAGTCAGTGATGCTGAGTTCTTCCCTACACCCTCCAAATATCTTCTGTACCTGCGTTTGTAAAAGGTGACGTGAGGAACATACTATAGTATATACAATATGTATATATAGTACAGTGGGTATGTGGGGGTATGTGTGTATACATACAAATATGTGTGTGTGTTTGTATGTGTGCATATATATATAAATATAAAGAACATACTGTATTTAAGATCCAGTTTAGGGGAAATTTTCTGATTGTTGACTGCACCTGAAAAATTGTGCAGGACTTAGAATCCTGCTGAGAGCTGTGGGGGTTTTTAGATGTCGGTAGTTTTTAATATTCATGGCTTCAAAGTGCCTTTAATAAGGTGTTAAAGCTGTGGCCACATGAATTTGCAAACCCGCTTTGATAATGCATCTCTGAAGGATGAAATACAATCTCACTTGAGGTTTTCTGGACTGCCCGGCACTACACATTTTCTTAAAATACGATTTAGTTCAGCGGATTAATATGCAATTTATTGCTGTGTTGCTTCCACTGCTTAGGTTTTTGTTGCATGTCACTGTTGGCATGCCTTTGTGGCTGCTGCTTTCCTTGCAGACAAAGATTCTTGGGTTGTTATATATTAATTTCAGTGGTTTAGGCAGGGAACAAGAGATTAAGTTTTAGTTTTTCAGCCAGGAAACAAAAACGTCAGTATTTTACGTGCGTGCAAGTGGCAGGAGGTGGCTGCGGGCACGAGGCAGCGCAGGGGGGTCTCCTGCTCTGCACCCTGGGCAGGGCAAGAACGTCCTGAACAGGGCAAAGAGGGTCACGCTCAGGTCCATAAAACCGAACTGCTGATGAACGTGGCAAAAAGTGACTAACCGTGCCTCAGTATTTCCAGCTGTGAGCCAGTCGTGCCTTTGGGTGTGGGACAAGGAGGAAGGCTGTTTCATAGCGAGACAATAAACGTTGCRGTGAATCTGGTTCTGTTGTGCGGTGTATGGCTCGAGGCAACAGCTGTATTTCTTTGCATAATGCAAATGTGTGACTTCCTCACTTTGTAGGTACTTGTAGGCATTCATAGTTATAGTAGTACTGCAAATGAAATCATACGAAAAGAATAAAAGCAAAAAAAATAATCCGATATTAGTATATGTTCGTATGCATTTTAATGAAATAAACCAGTATATAACCACTCTTTTGCTTAGCAATCAAAAGCATGAAGATGCTTGAAGCGACGTGAACGTGTAGCTGTTTGCCTGTGCCCTAAATGTGGATTTGTGTCATGAACATCGTTTGCGCCCTCCCAGTGTTTATTGTGGGAAGGATACGTTGCAGATGAAGCGGGGTTTCRTTGCCATTGTACAGTGCCAGCCTGGGCCAGTTCGGAGAGAGCTTTTAAACGTTGCAGAGGCCAGTAGGTGAGGAAGAGGCATCTCCAGCAGCTGGAGAAGTGCTCTGCAGAGGCCTCTGTTGCTGACTTTTCTATGGACAACTTAAAGTTGTCCTCAGTAAAGAGGAGAGCRAAGGAGACAAGTTACGGTTTCAGAGCATGTAATTGTGCCAAGAGCAGAAATGCCATCTCGGRGGAAGTGTAATGAATGATGCCGCCAAAGAAAGAAGCCTTGTCAAATTTAAAAGAGCAAGACTGTGAACAAATTCARGGTATGAAAATGAACTGTAGCTCTGCAAGGAAATACATCATTCAAGCTCTGATTCCTGGACTGCATCTTTCAGATGCATTGTATAAAAACCTCAGGATTATTGGTTTAGCGCTGCTGCAAAATAACAAAAACTGGCTTCACCACTAGCCTTTGTTCTCACTTTGCTTTTGAGGTGGGTTCTGCTGCACTGAACTTGTGAAATGGAAGACGTTTCCCTCTCTGTTACCTGACTTCTTGCAGGGGCAAACTGACTGCGCGGCTGTTGAGAACCCCTCAAGGTATTTGCCGTACTGACTGCACCGCTGCTTTTCAGTCCTGCCAGGCACTGGAGAATATTCTGTCCCCTTGGTGCTAAAACACGCTCCTGCAGCCAGGATGTCAGGACAGAGACGATGTGCTGTGCAGCTGTAGGCATTTCYACACCCTTCTCCGCGGGTTTGGGGCTGCTTTGCCAAGAGCCCGTTTCGGTGCAGCGCTTGCGCTGGTCAGCCCTGCAGAGGAGGAGGAGGGCAGCCCTGCTGCCAGGCTTGTGCCGCTGCCTAATTGCACCGGAGCAGATGCAGGTCTCTCTCGAGGTGGCATGTGTGTCCTAGTCCAGCAAGCGTCCAGACAAACTATTTCAGAGGATTTTGGGCTCTGGATCAGGCCTTAAATGTGTCTCATCTCTCACTTGTGTTCGGTTGAATTTGCCTGGAAATGAGCAAGTTTATGGATGATTAATGTTTCGTTTCTGGTTCTTTTCTCTSTTGATTTTTGTGTGAATGTTTGTCAGCTGCCTTCTTTTAACCAAGACTGCTTTTATTTCTGGGACTGTAGGGTTTCTTTACMAGGCAAATTCATGTCTGTTTTGCAGACAGACTCTGCTTTATGTGAGGTTCGGGTGGTTATAACTGATGTGGAGAAAGCTGTTCCCCCCACCTGCCAATTGAACTGTTAGTAATTCTGCTTGGCACACTGACCAATGCCTTCCACTGTCATGTGGGGAAGATTGATTTATGCTTAAACAGTATGAAATACAGGATAGAAGACGGTTTTAAAACTGGGCTTACTCAGACGTGACGTTGAGAGAATGTGGAAGGAGGTGGGTTTGAAGGCGGGAGAAAAGTGCTGGTGCACTTGGCACACTTTACGTTGGAGAAGGGGAATTTTGAAGTGCTTTTGAAAAGGCCAAAAGGAATATCCTGGCAGGAGGTGGGGTGAACATACATGTAGCGTGTAAACTGGGCATCTTCTGTACAGAGTTGTTCTTGAGCACGGAACTGAAATCAAATGGTAGGCTTTTTTAAAAGTTATCTAACAAATCATCTATGCTAAAAAAAAAATATTGGTTTGTCCTCTAAGTGTGTATATACTGGCAATACTGGTTAATAATAATGCATGCTTTCTTAGATAATAAGGAACAACCTTTTGGGGAAAAAAAAATCAAACAAACCGCCCAACAAACCAAACCAAAAAACSCCTTACTGTTCTAATTTTGATGTGCTGTGTCTGAATATTCTGTCAGGATGTAAGACGAGAGCCTACTTGTGCTGTTCACATACTCACTGAGCAGGAGTTTGACTGTCCTTGCTTTAGAAAGTTTTTCATTTTTTGGTATTTTCTCCCAACACCCTTCATATTGGTCATTCCTTATAAATATGCTGTCATTGTGACATTCTAACATGTTCGACTGAGTAGGTTTTAAAAGCACTTTACAGTGCTTTTAAAAGGTTAAGTGGCAAGCAGCAAAGGCTGAGGAATACCTAAYCACCTTGCTATGTTAGTGTTGTATATTTAATGTTTTTAAATAGAGATTTTACACCACCATATAAACATATTACTGTCAAACCTCTCACTTYACTGGGTACTCTTTTCAAATTTTCAGTCGAACCTCTGGTGCATTTTTTTCCCCTGACTTCTGTGGTCTTTTGCTTTCATACATCTGGCTCAAGCTGCAGCRTTATCAAAACTGAGACTGACTGGCTGCTCTCCCTGTTCACTTTCTAAATTCTCATTAATGCTTAACTGGATGTTTTTCAGTAGATGCAATTGCTGTGGTGACTTACAGCATGTTACTGCTTGACCCAGCACGGGAATGGAAGTGTCTAGTGCAAATTCTAAGCTAAAATAAAATGAAGTCTGTGCTGTGTAACTTGACAAGGTGAACCAAGCCATGCAGCAGTCCTCAGAATTAATTTCCTGTCATATGGATTACAGTCAGTTTTATAATGTTCAAGCAAGGCTTCTTTTGAATGAAACACTTCTGTCAGATTCGTTCAGTGGTGCTTAATTCTGATTTTGCATTTGTTTCAAGGACTAAGTATCTAATTCACTTGGCCACTGTGGATGTATAGTCCCGCATACTGAAAGGGAATGTTGATTAGCAAAAGCATTCGTGTGGCACAGCGCCAGGTTTTTCTGTATCATCCTGAAACTCCTGCTTACAGCAAAGATCTCATTATTTTGTCTAAAAAAAGCAAGYAGCATCCAAATACTATTAATCTTAATGAAAGCTTACTATGCAGCGAGGCAATTAGCTAGACACACGGAGTACAAGCTAAGACCTCAGAAAGCAGGGGTTTCTTTTAAGTGCACTTCATATTTTTTCRGTTTTGTAGAATGGAGGGACCTTATGCAAAAATCTGCAAGATGCAGTTTCAAAGTGTGTCATGTAAAGAGGCTAAATGAAAAGCATGGTTTTCCATAAAACCCGCTTCCAGAGTCCTACGTTGCAGAATATGGCCACAGCTTGGTTTGTGGAAAAAGAAAAGCCCCTGAGCCTGGAAGGGGGTTTCGTGTCTCTGCTTACGCGTATTTTGAGCGGAGTTGGGGTATGTTCCTGGAAGTACAAATGGCAAATACAAATCGGTGCGCCTTGCACTTCATGGGAAGGATTACGTCTCCCTGGTAGGTGCTTCTTCCATGTTGCAGTGGGACTGCAGAATTCTCCACTTGTAGGAGCAGCCGCCCCGGAGTGACGGGCTGCCTCCGGGCTGTGTCTTTGATGCCCCGTCCTTAGATGACGGCCTGGTCCCTGCTTGGGGAGCCTGCCGGGTGCCTCCCTGCGCCCTGACCCAGCCGTGCTGTCCGCGCTTCCAAGCCCTTCGCTGCTCTGCCACGAGTCAGCGCGACCTTTCAGATGGAAAGTGTTAAGCGTGCAGGAGACAGTTCTCTAAGGTAGTCTGTGGTGTGTATCGAAACTGTCCGGCAAGTGTTCATCTCTTCTAGGAAATCCTGGTGCCTGGATTACTCCCTTAGAACATTGTTTGCATTCCTGAATTCAGTGACATTTTTCTGAGCCAGAGTTTTTAATGGTTTTGGGACTGTTGCTGACTCTTTCTTGTGAGTCTTTTTTTTCTTCTAACAGATAGGATTTAGTCCTCACTGCTTTAACAAAAGCTTTTGTGTAACTAGTTAATGCCTGCATTAACCTACTGGTAAGGAAGAATTACTTAGAATTGAACGGTGCTTCTCAAGGTGACTTGATTTTTTTTTTTTTTTTTTTGTCGTCATATACATACAAAAGTGTCTGTTCAAATTGAGAAGGTATTTCTGATAGCTCAGTACCCTATGTAGCGCTCAGTGTAGAATATCCCTGAAAATGAGGATAAGTTAAGAGCAATGTTTTCCTAAACATTTGAAGCTGTTAATTGTAAATCTGGGAGCAKGTTGCTGCTGTTAATGTGTAGGGGAATTGTTCCTCAGTCTGTGTGTTTGCCATAGCATAAAAACCAGAACAGAAATATGGTTTGCATGCRTCTTAGTGATTTTCGATTTGTTGGCATGTTTTCTCAGAGCTGGGCTATGAAGCAAGGCATTGCAAAAATTCTCGCTCCTCTGAATGGTTCTATCAGGAAAGAAATATTGTTTCGATCTAATACAATTGTAATAGTCACACAAGTTGTCTTCAGCTAAAAAACCGTAGTCCTAATTGTCTACTAGAAGTAGCGTATCCTGGTCCTCCTGCCAGTTTTGCCCTGGAAGTGGTTAGTCTTCCCGTGGAGGCAGACGTTGCGTTGTATCTGTTTTTACAGAATTCTCGTGTGTGGACCTTGGCAATTCAAGCAGTATTTGAGATATTTTCTTGCCTTATGCTTGGAATTTGCACCTTCTACCCCATTTATCAGACTTGGAGGACTTGCCAGCTGCCTTGCCCTTCTTGATTTCTTTCCTATCTTTAGTAAGAATTACTACAGCAAAAAAAAATCTGCCGATATTCACTCTTGGCAGAGTTTGGCATTCTTGAAAAAGCGCTGCCCTTTCTTGCCTGGCTTGGTATTCATCACTCCTTGACAACGTCCCCAGTTATGACTTTTTAAATTTTTTTTTAAGACAGTCTTCGGGGGGGGGGGAGGGAAGCAGTCTCTGAATCCAGCCTCTTCCACCTTCTGTCTGTAAGCATTTGGAATACAGTAAATATTTTTGCTGTCTGTATCCCACATGTGCAGGAGCTGGTGTTCTGCTGGCTCCCTGCCTCACATTAATTGCGATGTGCCAGCCTTTAGCAGAGGCTCCATTTACCATCTCGCTCCTTCCCCAGCGTTGGCTTCCGCACTCTCTTGGAGAAGTGCGCTAAGTGTCAAAACGCAGTACTTCCATGGCTTTCCTCTTTATCTGCTTTTGTTCTGTATTCATGCTTAAAAATCTGGGTTTTTTTTCCTGTTTTTGTTCTCYGTCTTCATAACGTGACTTTCTTGACTTGTTTCCTTATTTAAGTATTTCCCAAAATGGTATAACTAGGGATGTGGGATGCATTCTTATTCTGATCCTGATTCTTTGTCTTCCATTAAAACAAAACGAATCCTCGCAATCCTAAATTAATGGGTACACCTTCTCCTGAGTTGCTTTTGTTGTGAACAGTACACTTTAGTTTATGAAGCTGGTAGAGCTTTGTGTGAACTTGATTATTTCAGTATATATCCCATGTACATTAACAGAAGTGTTTGGTTATGATGGTATGTTAACTCACGGAGCCTCACAAAAGGATTTAAGTTTGAAATAGGCTGTTCAAGGACATTCTTATTTGGTACTGGCAGGAAATTTATGGAATATACTTATATAGCCATTCCAGGCGTAGGGGCGTGTTCTGAGTTGTTGCAATCCACTGCTGCTCTCACTATTCTAATTCAAASTAATGAAACACAGAGAGTGTAAACTCATTGCTTGTAACCCCACAGGAACTGCTCTGCTTTGATATTTGGAGAAGGTGAAGAGAATTTCCATCACTGAGAAGGTTAGAAAGACTGGATTAAAGTTCTAAACTCTTCAGAAAGATGTTTTGATTAAATGTGTGCCTAGTTTTATTTGATTTTCAAAGATAAACTTCTGTTCTCTGGTAAACTGTTCTCTTTGCCAAGTAATTAAGAAATGAAAAGTAAGTTAATACCATAGCTGACTGTATGGAAGCCTATTCTCTGTACTATCTTTCTTAAGCTCATTGTTTCCTGCATTCTGGAGTTGCCATGACAAATATGCCATGCGTAGTTGGGTAAAGACTGGTACATTCCAGAAGAAATGATGTGATACTGGTTTTTTTATTACTTAAATAGCCGTCTTCTGTGACTGTTACATGAATCTTTAGAACCACAAAACCTGAAAATTCTATAAACAATCTTTAATTGAGCTTCTGTATTAGATAACTTGGATATGTGTTGGTCTATTATGTCTAGAMATAATTTAACAAGGTACAGTTCGTTCTTTCATTTTCAGGGTCCAAACGCTTCCTCTATCTTCTCATTATGAAATACTAGTCACTGTTATCTGGTGCCTCTTAGATTGTGGAGATTTCTGAAGATGGATAGATGTTTCTTACTGAAGTTTTAATGCTCAATCCAGACATCATTTGTGGAAAAACTACTTGCAAGTTTCCTCTTCAGGGATTTTTCACTTGCTGGTTTTCTCCCTTTGTAATAAAATTCTGAGAATTTTAGTGTCTGTATTTTGCTTGGTTTCAATCCAGTGTGGATGTGTCTTTCTCTGGTTTACATTTAGCCAACATACACATATTTGTGGTGTTTGCTAACATGCCAGTCTCGTGGTACAGCTGCTGTGGTTGCTATCGTGACTTGTCTAACAACTCATAGAGGAGACCCTATTTCACAACCAAAACTTGGTTTTGATTTAATGACTTGAAAGGGGAAACCGGATTATCTAAATATTCCAAGTTGATCAAGCTTGAAAAAAAAAMCTGAGCATTTTAGCAGCATAGTAGTACTAATAGCTCCGGCATACCTCAGCCTGCTGCCTTTGCCAGCAGAGTGCCTGAGGAACTCCGTCGGGTTCCTCCTCCGGCCAAGGTGGAGGTCGGCAGGGGGGAGAATACAAGAATGGAGCAGCTATGTAACCATGCTTCTCTCAAATACTCTACCAGGCCCCAGAGGGGGGAGGTTTGGGGGCATTTTACATAGCTTCTGTTAAAGCAACACAGGGCAGGATTATAGTGGTTTTGGGATGCCAAAGCTTGTGGACTTTCTGTGGATACCAGTGTGAGTTTGGATGCAGATGACAGGGTCTGCAGTCGTGCCAGCAGTTGCTCAGCGAGAGCCAGTGCCCTGCCACCTTCTCGCAGAATCCTCACCTGGGAAATACTCCTAGCTTGACTAAAAGCACTGTTAATTAACCTGTGCTTAATCTTCGTTCTCTTGTCTCTTTCCCTCAGGAATATAAACAGAAGCTTGCTCGGGTGACCCAGGTGCGCAAGGAGCTGAAATCCCACATCCAGAGCCTTCCAGATCTGTCACTGCTGCCCAATGTCACAGGAGGTCTGGCACCTCTGCCGTCTGCTGGTGACCTGTTTTCAACAGACTAGAACAACTGGTGACCCCCAGTTTCCATTATTACCAGCAGAAGTAAGAAGACTGGTGTTGACTGGAAATCCAGTCTTCCAAGATCTACAGTAAGAAGGAACTTGCAGACCCTGCTTTCAACCTCTTGGCTGCTCATGCTCACCTTCTCTCTGTGGACACTGGCTCACGTTGAGGGGAGGAGAAAGAGCGAGGTTTTGTGAGCTCTGAAGGGAGTGGGGTTAGTCCTTGTAGGCAAACTTTTCTCATATTTTTCCATACTCTTTAGTTGCTGTTTGCTCTTAGCACTTGTTACCCCCACAAAAGTCATGAGAATCATGTACATATATACCTGGAAGTTGGTTTCAAAAGTTTTCAAAAAAAAGGCTGACCATATAACATTTTTCTCTGTGAAAGTATCGTATTATTTCTGAATGTCTTGTCTGTTTTAGCCGGGTTTCTGAACCTCATCTCTGAGAGCAGTAGAGTGGTTAGTCGGCTCCGTAGGGATGTGTGTGTGTGCAGATACTGTACCATGTCGGCGTAAGAAGGCGGCATCTGCTGAGCAATGGTACAGAGAAATATTTTTCTTAAATCTACAGTTCCTCATTCTGTTCTGGGACTGAGCTGAAGGTAGTTCCTATTTGGCATGTATGTAAATTGAAACTCACCACAGGCAATAAAAATAAGCTGCTTTTCTTTGTGAATTAGAGATAGCTTCATAATTTACACTCTGCTGAGCAAGGCAGAACTGGATATTACCTAAATGAGAATGGAGGTAAATTTTGTTCTAGCTACCTTAGATTTATACCACATTTATCCTCTTCATTATACAAAATTACATGGTCACAGAAGCTTTGACTTAACGAACTGAGAGGTTGGAATGATGTATTGCAACTGGTGATATCCCAGTGACAGGCACTGTCTGATCTACTCTGAGGATGGTTACATTGAAAATACTATTCTATAAATTCTCTCCGTAGCTTTAGTGAAGTTATTTGATGAACAGAAGTTAAATGTGGTATAAATATTTATTTATATAGAAAATAGACCCATATATATGCACATATCCTGTATGCACAGGTACCATGTCCATGCATGTAGATACTAGAAGGATGTACTTAATTTTGTGTCACAGATTATTGTGAGTCGATTTTTATAATCGGGAAAAGTCAGGAAAAATTAAAAAAAGAAGGCAAATTTAAAATACTCTTAATTCCATTATATTGCTAGCTAATGTTTTAGCTGCTGTGGCTGTAGTTACATTTCAGTTTGTGTGTTAGGTCTAACAAGCTGGACTCTGATCGCTGAAAACCATTCCAATTTGGTTAACAATTCTGTTTAAATTTAGCACCTCTCACTATAAAACATTTTAAGTTTCTGGAAAGACTTGATCTGGTAATACAGGTTTYGTAACACAGAGGCTGAAATTAGTTGAAGTGATGTGCTGTGTTTGTGCCTCCCTATAGTCTTAAGCTGCTGTTGTCAAAGACATGAGAGGAAACCTACAGAAATGCAAAGCTTGTTCTGTGTCCTCATTAATTTATTTTACAGGGTATTCAGTAGCCTATTCAGCATTCAGTTAAAACAAAKAATACAACATTTTTTGGTCATTAAGTTGTTAAGAAGCTCACATCCTTTTCTTCCTGACACTTCATTTTGTCCTTTTTTTAAAATTCCTTGCACCCTTACTGCCCAGCCAAGAAATGTGTTTTTCTCTTTAGTTTGCAGGAAAATTTCCAGTGGCAGAACTATTCTTTCCATGAATTGGCTTGGTTGTACAGCCTTTTACGGTCCAACATTATTTAGATAAAGCACTGCACATTCTCTCTGCTTTTGCCAAAAATGAAAAGCAAAAAAAMCCCCACCAAACCTCAAAAACCCAAACCAAAAGACTCATTTCTATCCTGTCTCAGCTAATGGAGTTACCCTGAGGCTGTTTTAACCAATAATTATTTTGACCAATGATTGAATGTGTATCCATTATAGGGCAAAAAAGCTGTCATAAAAAAAAATTATGTAGACAAATGTGTTGACATCTCACACTGTTGTTTTGGGCAGATCTTCTGTGAGAGTTGTATGTCTTTTTTTTTTTAATTGAAATGTTTTGATTTTTTTTTCCAAATATATGTGTGTGTTTTATTTTGCTTAATTTAAATGAAGTCTTGTGGTTTTTAATTTTATTTGTTTTACTTTTTGGGCAAAGGGCATCTGGTGAACTGGGTGACATTCTCTCAAGGTTAAACAGATTTCCCCAGGGTGTGTCTTTTTTTAACAAAAGCTTAAATCCGTATATGAATTGATTTAGGAATTAATTTAGACATATAGGCTGCCATTTGTGACAGCAGTATATTCTGAAATGTCTCATAGATATCTATTTTTGAATAAAGAGGGTGTCGTTGAATAGTAGTGGTTTTACTTTTTTTTCACAGTGCAGGTGTTGCTCTGGCACATCATGGGTTTTGTTTTGGGTTATTTTCCCTCTAAAATCAGAGGCAGTGACTGCTGAATGGTCGTTACATTGGAGTTTGTAGCTGTAGAGTATCATCTGAGTTTGTCACATTACAGTCACACCTCCTGACGGCTTGTAAACCGAATCAGTACGCAACTTTCTCAGGTGATGACCGCAAGGAACAAAAATAAAATATGTTCCCCTGCACTAACCTCTGATTTGAGGGCTACAAGATACAGAAAATTAACTTCTTATTTCAGGTCATATGGAGGACATGTAAATAATTACTCTTAAAAAAAATAGAAAGAAACAAACACAAGCCAAACCTGGAAGCCAGGAAACTGGCTTTCCTGTAGGAGCATCAAGAGCTGCTGTYGCAGCCGGACCTGTGGCGCTGCGTGATCGAAGCCTTTCTGCTTTAGCGGAGGGGGTCTTCACATCTCGTTGGGTGTTAATTCTCTTGGAGGTTTGGGGGGGTGTTTGTGGGTTCTTTGCTCTAATTAACTACTCTACAGTGGTCTCTTTGGGCAAACTTAGTAGTTGTTTCATATGCCTTGGAGAGTATCTGTAAAGCTGCTTACATTTTTATACCAATTTACAAATTTTCTATTAAAGAGACTATATTTAGTACTACTGTCATAAAGGGCTTGCAGGAGTTTGATATACAGCAGGAGGGAGTCTGATGTGATTCCTTCCAGTGCAAAGCCACCTTTGTATCGTGTTTGTAGGAACTAGAGTGAGGTTTTCAAAGGCGTAAAATGTGGCTAGGTACCGGATGTCCTTTCTCGCCTTTGAGCATCTTTTTTTTTTTTTTTTTTTTAAGAGCTGAAACAAATGCTTCCAAAAATATTTGACTGTTAGGCAGCTTTCAGTGCAGTTACCTACTTCGGTGCGCTGGTCTGTGTTCCCTCACTCTGCACACTCGCCAGGCCGTGCTGTGTAAGGAGCTCATGCTGGCTCGTGCGGCTGTAGGAGGTGAGAGCTCGCTCCTGGCTAACGGAYGGGTAAGTCTGTGAGGTGTCGGGCCGTAACGGTGCTCGGAAGGCCAGGCTGGCGAAGCTCTGGGGAGCGGTTGTGCTGCCTGGTGCCGACTGCTCGCCCCGGGGCGAGATTGCTGTGGGCTTAGCCCAGTTATTTACTTGTGCCAAGTGCTGATACGTTCCCTCGTCAGTTCTAAACTTTACTTATGTTTCTCTTTAAGATTAGATAGAAAAAGCATAAAATGCACCTCATGCCATCTGAAAAAAAAAATGACCTTGTAAAACATTTGACTGAAACGTCGCCACAGACGCTAGGACGGTCTGTTGGCGGGGTGAGAGTGGGACACGCGTTTGCCAGTGATTTCAGTTGCTCTTAGGGAAGTGCCRCGGGCATCGGCTGCCGCCTTCCTGGGTGACCTTTGCTGTGGATTGTGGGGTTGGAGTCCACCAAGTTTCCTAGGGCTAGTCTAGTTTGGAGATTTTTGGCTAAACAAGGAAGGAAAATGAGCCAGAAAAACTGGGAAGCTTTGGAAGCCCCAGAGGTTCGGAATTACTGCAATGCGAATATAACTTTGCATTAGCACTGGAAGTATTATTTTTGTACCATCTTAGAAAGTAAAGTCCTGTCTCTATAGCCAAGTAAAATGGAAGTGAAGTTTGAATCGGTGGTTTATAAAGCAGAAGGGTAAAAATGTTCTGTTAAAATATGGCGAGTAAAGAGCCTCCGAAGGACAGCGTCGCGGTGCAGGAAATGCCCGGGGTGCAGGAAATGCCAGGGGTGCAGGAAATGCCAGGGGTGCAGGAGGCCGTTCGGTGGACGATGGCGAGGGTTGGGGTGCAGGAAGCTGGCTCGGTTGAGTGGCACCTGATAGGGAGAGGAAGAATCAAAGTTTGAGGTTTTACATAGCTGCAGGCTTGGATTTTGCGGCTCTGTGCTTGCTGCGGGAGGATCTGGGAGGTGCAGGGGAGGGTCTCCGTGCCGGTCAGCACGCTGAGCCCCGGAGAGGCTTGGTGAKGTGTCCGGCTCGGGGCTTCTCTAGAAAGTCCAAGAAGAAAATAAGCTGCTTTATGGGATTATATTGTGAAAAGCAAAGTCTTGCGGAAAGAGGATTGAAAGGAAATGGGTGTGAATTACAACGTAAATGCCTCCGTGTCTTCTAGAGGTGACACCAAGTTGGGCAGGGGTATTGATCTGCCTGAGGGTAGGAAGGCTCTGCAGAGGGATCTGGACAGGCTGGATCCATGGGCCGAGGCCAATTGTATGAGGTTCAACAAGGCCAAGTGCCGGGTCCTGCACTTGGGTCACAACAACCCCAGGCAACGCTCCAGGCTTGGGGAAGAGTGGCTGGAAAGCTGCCCGGC
>JASVER010000090.1:3230397-3272940 GCA_030449065.1 Oceanodroma leucorhoa | reverse complement strand
GTTCAAAAAACGTGTGGATGTGGCACTCTGGGACATGGTTTAGTGGGCATGGTGGTGTTGGGTTGACGGTTGGACTTGATGATGTTAGATGTCTTTTCCAACCTTAATGATTCTATGATTCTAGAGGGCTGCTGCAGCCTTTCCCTTCTGCTTCCTTTCCCTCCTTTTCCACTTGCAGGAATCGTGTGAAAAGTCTGCTGGAAGGCAACGGTAGGTAGAAAATTGTTTCTTTATTTGTATTTTCAGTGGGGGTTTCACATGGCACYATTTAGCAAGAAGTTCAATAGAGGCTAATACCCTACCAAGCCTCCACATGTGCTGGAGCAGATGAAACTTGGTGGTTACGCTGGTCCAGAATGCAGGAGGCTGTTAATGCAGGAGCGYCCGAGGCCCTAACGGAGGGGATGAGTGCTCTTGGCTGTAGGTAGGCAGTGCAGCGACGCGGAGGGGGGCGGACGGGGCGTGGAGGTGGGCTTCACCCGGGGAGAGCGTGGGAATACGTCCCGAATCCCGTGTGTGGCGTCCCCGTGTTCTTGTTGCTAAACTGCCCGGCTCCTGCCGCGTGGATCAACGAAGCAGCCGTTCCGGTGAGATGGTGGGACATCTGCCGCTCTAATTGCCACAGCAGGTGACAATCATCTACTCTGCTGCCATTGTCTAATATGGTTTTTGAGATATTTCGTGTGCTGTCCAGGACATGGAGGCTAAAGTGTGTATTAATACGGGACACCCACTTGTGTTCTCCCTGCATCTGCCTCATGTATTTTTTTGGCACAGAGTTAACTATGAAACATTTTTCTTTGCCTAAAACTGTGTAAGGGTCCTTTCACAGTTTTTCTGGTGCTGTGGGGCRAGGGAAGCTTAATATTTGTCTTGGGAGATTAAGTAGCTTCAAATAGGTCTCCTGTTTTGTTTTGACCAGCCACGCTGCCAGCAGCAGTGGGGAAAACCCCAGATCTCCTCTCGGCTTCCCTTTGGCCGTGTTGCTGTGGCTGTTCCGGGCTTTGCGGGGGACGCTGGCGGTGAGCGCTGGGATGTCCCTGCCCAGCGGTGGCACCTGCGGTGGCAGCCGGGGCCGCTTCTCCATCCCCCGGCGGGTAGGAGGCCAGCCGGGGAGCGCGAGGGCGGCTCCGGGGGACCGGCCAGCGCRGGTTCCAGCCCTGCAGCCCCGGCAGGGAGGGGCTGAAGGTAAACGGGAGCTTTGCGCACAGAAATACCCACCGAGCGCCCAGCAGCCTGGGGGGCCGCGTTCCGCAGCCCCATCGAGCCCGGACCCTCGAAAGTGGTTGCAAATACGTGTGTCTGAGCGTTCCCGCGCTCGGGGGTTTGATGTGGTGGTGCAGCCTGGCTGGGTGGCTCTGCTCAGACGTCGTGCTGCTGCTGCTGAAGTGCATCGGTGGGAGAACTAATAATAAATCATAAGCAGGTTTAGGGTCTTGTCTTTTCTTTCTGGGAAGAGAGAAGCGGCTGACGGAAAGCACGCCTGTCTGCTGCAAGCACCCGGCTGGCTCTCRCCAGTCTCCTTACTGGTTTGGCTGTGCCCTCCAGCCCAGGCAGGAGCGGTGCTCGGGGCGGGCTGGGGACCTGCCCTGCGGAGCAGGGGAGAGCCGGGAGYGGAGCCGCGGGGCTGGGCTGTGGCCGTTCCCTCCTGGGGGCTGCCCGAAGGGGCCGGGCAGGCACGGAAAGGCTGTGTGGGCTTAACTCTACTTGATGGCCACGCTGAAAGAARCGTCTCTCCGTGGTGTCTCCTGCACCTCCCGTGGCCTTGGAAAAGGGGGATGGCTTCCCGCGGGAGCGCAACGGGAGCTCTTGCCGTCTGGGTTTTATTACGTGTTTTTCTCTCGCTGCTTGATGGTGCCTCAGGTGTCCCGTTGGTTCAGTCAGTGTAAAAACGCGTCCATGTTTGCGGAGATGCGGGGGGAGCTTTGGAGGGGTGGTGGGATTTGAAAATCCCACAGAACTGTACTTGTGCACGCTCTGATTTATGGTAGTTTGTTCTAGTCTCGATCCATCGATGAAGGTAAGCTAAAGGTCCTCAAGTCTAAAATGAGTTTACAGTCACTTCTTGGCAAGTCAGCATCTCTGGCGAGCTGGGCTGYATTAATAACCTCTCCTCTACACCTAAACAGTCTCACATTGCTTTGCCGCTTGGGCTAATGCTGAATTACAAATTCTCCTGTGCAATGGATGCTGTAAATATTTAATTTATAATTTATCGCTTGCGTGGCAGGAGTGCCAAAGAGTCTCACGGACGTAGTACAGCGTTCGGCGACCTGGGGGTGTGCGCAGGGAAGTTGTCCCCAGGCTGTGGCAGCCGACGGTGCCTGTTCCCCGGGGAAAGGCCCCGCGGCGGCCGCAGGACCCGTYGCGCTGTTCTCGCGCTCCTCAAAGGACGACTAAGGAGGTGTGTGGGGCAAACACCCGTGGGCTTGACGGAGGTGCCTTAAGTAATTCGTGAGGCTCTGCAGTCTGGAAGGGGGTGGTGGTTGCTGGGTAGTGGGGGAGAAACCAGCCCTGAAGAGAGCCAAACCCCAGAGCCAAACCGTAAACGCAGCATTTGGAGTCTTACGAGCTCGTTTCTCGTCAAAGCAGCCTTGCTCTGCCGAGCCTCAGATGGATGGGAGTGACCTTCAGAAATAGCTGTGCTAATGTTTATTTTATCAGGACCCAGCTTCGAACCAGAGGAGCTGCTGGTTATTTTTAAACCAGGCATTGAGCAGCTTGAAGCCTGGCTCAGCAGAGCTGTGTGTAACAAATGCTCTTTAAAGTAAGGCTGTGCATCATCACTGGCGCTGAGGAATGTTCCTGACAAGGGAAGGCAGCGCTGGGTTCATGCTGTTAACTCCTTCGGGCACCGCAGCTCCTTTGCGGCTCTCTGTGCTCCTGGGGCTCCTGTCTCGGGGACTGACGCTGCCGGAGCTGGGGGCCAGCGTGGTCCCCACCGCTTGCCCTCCCGGCTGCAGGAGGAGAGAATCCCCATCCCCGTCTCTGCTGGAGCTCCTGTCCTGTTCGCCCACCGCGGGGTGGGCACTCTCAGCTTCTGCCCCTCGGGTGAGCTGCTCCTGGCAGCTCCTCAGCCCTCCCGGCGGCCGGACTCTTCCTGCCCTCCGGTGTCCCCGGTGCAGCCCCGTGGTGGTCCCAGTCGCCTTCTCTGGTGGCATTTGAGAAAAGCAGGACGGAGCGATGTTGTGGTTAAACCTCCACAAGGGAAGGGGAGAAGGATCGTGCGGCCATCTTGGAGGGTCGTCTTGAAAGATWTTTTTTTTTTGGCCAAATAACCTGCTGCCATGCACGAAGCCTGAGCCCGGCAGTGCCCCCCCGGCCCCTCGCCTGGAGCAGGAGCCGCGGCTGGTGCCTGCCSCGGGCCGGGATGGTGCAGAGCCAGGGCGCCAGGACCTCTGGCCGCGGACCCCTGCCAGGCTCGGGAGAGGCGAGCAGCTCGTCTAGAACACGGCACCTGCAGATTTTATCTGATCTTAAACAGAAAGGAAGCTGGAGGACGGGTTCCCCTGGGCAGGAAATGCTCCCGGCTCCCCATCCGCCCTGGATCGCGACTGGGACAGGAGACCCCAGCAGCCGCTGGCAGTGTCGGGGTGACGGGGACCAGCCGAGTGGGGTCCCCTTTTGCTGCAGACCCTCCCCCAGTTCGGGCGGGCGGTGCCTGGGCTGGGTGCGACCCCTCTGCCTGGGGCTGCTGTGGATTGGGAACCCTTGGCTGCAGCAGGAGRCCACCAGTTCTGTGGTGGTTTTGTGGTGTTTAACGGGGGCAGGCAGGCTCCCACGATCTTTGTGGGGAGAAAGCGGGAGGGTTGTGTTCTGGCGTGGGAAGCACTTATCTTCAGCGGTGCCTTGACCCTTGTTCCAGGCTCGAGACAAATCCTCACCCTCCTCCCACATCCCTGGGCTCAGCCGCCCCTTCTCCCTCGCTCCCAGGTTGGGTTTCTCTGGCCGCGCTGGCAGCTGTCCGCAGGCGGCCCCGATGGGAGCCTGGGCGTGCAAAATCTGTTCGTTTAATTTCCTGTACGGGTTTTCTCTCCGGTTCTTTGTGCACAGTCACGGCACCGCGCCACTCCTGCTACGGGAGAAATGCACCGGGAATGCGTGGTCACTGCACCAGCCTCTGGGGCCGTGCTGCCTTGGAGGCCGACGCAGGTTTACCCCGGGCYGTGGGGGCTGCCAAGTCGCTGTGGGACTGGGAGAGCCACGGGGTCACTGTGGGGCCCYGCGCCAGCTCTTCCTGGGTGCAACCCCTCAGCTGCAGAGCACCCCGAGAGTGCCGGGCTGCGCCGGCTCTGCCGCGCGGGGTGGAGGGAGGTGGCTGAAGCGGAGCCGACAGCCYGGCTTTAGTGCGGCAAACAGCGGCCACAGCGACAAGCCCACAGCTTCGGTGCTGGGCTGGAGGTGAACTCGCCCCCCACCCACTCAGGCGCTGGGTGAGGATGCTGGGTGCCTCCGTTCGGAAGGGATGCTCAAGAAGAGCCGGGATGGCTTTACAAGTGAAAAATAGAGGTTTTTATTCAGTGCTTCAATAGTTAATTCATGTCAAGGTAACGTCCCATCCCTCACTGTACAGTGTTTCCAGTGACAGGAACAGGTATTAAAGCGAATACCCTGCTTTACCTATGCAGTAGGGTTATATGCAGTATGTATTTATATAGCTATAAATAGATTTATGTTATATATGTATAGAGCATATAAACAGCTTTGTGCTCACAGCATACAATCTTTTCTCTACTGAATTGCGTTCAGACAATTGTAACGGCACGCGTGAGCACAGCTGAGGTGCAGTCAGTGCTGGAGACGGTTGTTCTGCTGTTTGGTTTATGAGATCTGCCCTGCGGCCCGGGGCTGGCGGCGCTGCAGAAAGAGGAGGGGGCTGGCTGCTGCCCGGCTGCGCGGGGCTGGGGGGTCCCTCTGCGCCCAGGCTGGGGGACAGGCAGGACGGGGGTGTTTCCACCCCACAGGGTGAGGGAAAGGTGGTAAAGCGAGCGGCCGCTGTGGGGAGCCCCCGAACGCCCCCAGCCCCTCTCCCGTCCCTGCTCCCGTTGCTTCTCTCCCCGCGGCAGCGAGTGCTCCCGGGGAGGAGSGCGGCACCGCGGCCGCTGGTCGGGGTCAGGCTGGGCTTCAGCAGTCGTCCTTCCACGCGCTGCTGGGACCGTCTTGGGCTAAAGCTAGTGGGGGGCCGGCGAGCCCCCGGGCGGGAGGGGAGGCAGGGTCTCTGGGGCAGGGGGGGGGCATCTCACTTGGGCTGGGGTGCGATGATGACGTTGCGGTAGCCCTTCACCCCCGTCAGCTTGTCGCTCTCGAAGTCCACCATCAGCTTGTGCAGCCCCGCCTGGCGCGGCACGAAATCCAGCCTGAACTTGGCCTCCGCCTGCGGCTCCACCGGCTCCTCGCTGGGGGAGGGCAGGGGGTCAGCGGGGCGGCCCCTCTCCCACCCGACGACCCGTCACCCTCCCCGTGTCCGCAGTGCCGCAGGACGGCGCCGGGACCCTGGGAAGCAGGGACCCCCGTGGCATGGCCGAGCCCCCCTCCCCAGGGACCAGTGTGGCCCCAGCTCCCGCTGTGCCCAGAGCAAAGCCGGGCCGGGGGCTGCCCTTCCCTGGGGGCCTCCAGGCACAAAAATCCGCCCCTGCCCCCTTCCCAAGGGCGAAGGGAGGAAAAGTTCTTACAGCTCCTTGATCCGCTGCCCRTCGGTGAGGCCGGTGCCCTCCACCACGAACACGCAGTTGCTCAGGGGGGCTGTCAGGGGGTTCACCAGGCTGATCTCCGCCACCAGCTTCCGCTTCTGCATCGGCTCCCCTAAAATCTGCAAGCAGGCGCGGTTGGAGCCCCGGCACCGCCCTGCCTGGGGGCTGCGGTGCTGCCCCTGCCCCGAGCCCGGCGGGGCTGGGGTAGGTCCTCAGGGATGCAGCCCCACCATACTGGGGTTGCCCCAGCCCCAGGGCTTGGGTCACTGGGACCAGTTAGTGATTGCAGCAACCCCCTGTCAATGGGAAATGTCCCCCTGCAGACCCGCCCGGGACAGGGTGCTGGGCCCTTACCCTAATCTTGATCTCCGGATTCTGGATGTAGACATCCCTGACAGCCACGACGACGTTGCCGGTCTGGTACTCGGTCAGGAGAGCCACCACCTTGATGAGGTTGTCCTGGGTCAGGCTCTCCCCGTACTTCTCGTACAGGACACACAGGGGCACGCTCTTCTCTGAAGGGAAGCAGAGTGGGGTCAGGGCTGGCCCCCTCCCCAACCCAGCACCCACGGCCCTGCACTGGCACCCGGCTGCTGCTGGGACGGTCTGGGCTCCCCAGGAGCTTCTCCAGGCGCCTTGCAAGGACGGGGAAGTCTTGGGGGACCCAGGGTCCCCACAGCACCGGGGGTACTCCTGYGGGGAAGGGGCACCTTGGGGTGGCCACGGCACCATGAGCCCACAAACAAGCCTGTGCTGGAGGGTGTCAATCCTAATCGCTTCCCAAAGAAAACAGGTTATATTTAGCTGTCATCAACCCCCAGATTGCTGGTGTTTCCTAAAGGAGCCGCAGACACCCGCAGCCGGTCACCCTGTGCCCAGCGGGGTTTGGGGTGCTGCCGGGGTGCTGGGTGCCGGTGCCGCCCCCACCCACGCAGGGAAGCAGGGCTGCGAGCGCCCGGCTTGGGGCAGCGGGGAGGGACCTCGCAGCCCGGCCAGGGCTCCGAAACCAGGCGCCAGAAGTGACGTTCAGGGCGTGGGGAGGCGAAGGAGCCATGTGCCAGGGCAGGACCCCGGGGACGCGGCTGCACCGGGGCCCCGGAGGGGCTTTGCCAGCCCTTCGCGGCAGGAGGCAGCCCGGCTCCCCGGCAGCTGCCCTCGCTCGGCTCTCAGCGTTGTTTATCCCAAAGCCTGCGCGGGGAGGCTGAAGGCAACCACCTGCAGAGCTGTCCTGGGGAAGAGGCCGCGACTGCTAGAAGCGAAGCCCGGCGTTCCCGGGGCAGGACGTGAAGCGCCGCAGCATCRGCCGAGGCCGCGGGAGAGGGACGGCCCGGCCCCGCTCCAGCTGGGCTCCCCGCSCCGGCACAGGGGAAAGCTGTCGGCGCGGAGCCCAGACCCAGCGGCGGTGGCTGCCCCGGCCCCCGGCCAGCACAGCGGTGCTCTGCCGGGGGGACCCATCCCCAGCACCGCGGCCTCACCGCAGACCCCGGAGATGCAGCTGAACACGGGAAAATTGCTGACCTGGCCCCAGCCCTCACCGAAGCATCCTCTCCTCACTGCCAGCAGCTCTCTTACCTGCCCAGGGCGCGAGGGTGACGTTCAGCAGGTCCTTCATGCCGCACTGGGGCCCGACGGTGCCGTTGTAGCTGGCGGTTCGAGCGCACAGCATGAGCCTGCAGACTCGCTCCGYGTCCGTGTTGTTGTTGATGACGGCAAAGACGTTGAAGTCGCGGCCGTTGTTTGCGCCATCCGACAGCTTGATCTTGAGGTGCAGCCCCTCGTCCTCCTCCCTGAGAGAGCTCTTCTCGTGCTCTGCCTTCGCAAACACCTCCCTCTCCTTTTCAGACCCTGTGGTGCACGAAAAAAACCCCCGTGGTTCCCAGGGAGGTTCTGGGAGGGCATGGGCCGGGCTGCTTTGCCCTGATCCCTGGAGTCCTCCTGGTGCAGTTGCTGCATTAATTAATCATTTCCCCACTCTGTTTCCCAACAGCCACCCCCCCGGGGCATCTCTGCCCCTGCTGCCGCCCCGTACCCTCGGGGTACTTGTAGGTGTGGGTGATGTCCTCCCTGCTGTCCCTGCCCACGCTCTTGGTGCTGATGTTCTTCCCCACAACCGAGGAGTGGGTGCTTTTCTTCTGCGACCCGTCGCGCTGCACCACCCAGTACACCACGTCGGCGTTCACCTCCGCGAAGACGAAGGGGATGTCGTACTTCAGCTGCAGGTCGCCCTCCTTGATGGCTCTGACGGGGGCCGGCCCGCAGCAGAAGACCCCTGCAGGGAGCAGAGCCGCCGTCACCGCCCGGGGTTCGGCCCCCGCGGGGGCAAGATGTGGTGGCGGCGGGGGGAGACCCTCCGTGCCGGGGGCGCGGGGCGGGACGGAGCACCCGCGCCSTGCGTGCCCTACCTTCGCTCTTCTCCTGGGGCGTCGGGTCCAGCGCCTGCCACCCGTCGTAGCCGGGTGCCAGGTCTGGACGGGCCATCCAGGACTCCACCCAGCAGTGGAAGTTCCTGCAAGGGAAGCCGGGACGTAGGGGCCTCAGCCTCCCCCAGCACCCGCCGGGCTCCGGGGAAGGGGCAAACGCCGCCCCGGGGGTGGGCAGGCTGGGGTCCCGCCGTGCCGCTCACCAGATCATGTCCCTGGAGCGCCGGTCCTCCTCCCCCGTCTCGCTGAGGTAGCGGTCGATGACCAGGTTGCCGTTGGTGTCGTGGGCTGAGTTGTAGTTGGTCACCACCCGGCTGGGGATCCCCAGGCACCGCAGGACTGCGGGGAGGCAGGGCAGGGTGAGTCGGGGCCCCGGCCCCGGGGGTCCCGGGTTTGCACAGCTCCTGCCCTTCCCTTTCCCCCTCAAAGGGGTGCTGGGGACTGAGCCCCGGACGAGCTGGTTCCTGCAGTCGCCGCGGGACTCGGTGTGCCGCAGGTGAGACGGGTGGCACGCGGCACCGGCAGTCCGCCAGGTTTTGATATTGCAGTAGAAAAAAGGCACAAAAGTAGCTGCGAGTGCTTTTGAGGGAGTGCACAGGCAGCAGCGTGCTGCAACCTCTTATTTAATCTCACAGCTGCCTTTTACTGCGAGCGGGGCTCCCTGGGGAACAGGGAGGTAGTTATAACGCTTCAAAGGAAGGCTATAAACTTCTGTGAGTCGCAGAAAATCCACTTTAGTTTTCTGCTATTTCTCTCCTCTAAAAAGGATCTCGTATATCTGTGATATATAAATGCACACGTGCACTCATACAACCCCGCCAGTGCAGCATTTTTCTCAGGGAGAAACTGTGCGAGCGTGCAAGCGTGTGTGTGCACTTCTCAACAGAAGAGAGCTTGGAATTTTTCTTCTCTTTTGCCCCAGCCTGACTGCCCCAGTGGTAGTGAAATTATTTTGATCTCAGTGGATTCGTGACTTTATTGCAAACTTGACCTCAAAGCTTTCCTTCTCCTGGGCCATGCATCCAGCCCTTCCTTCTCTGCMTGGCCGGGGAGGCACCGCTAATTGAAAAGCCAGAGCCTTTTTTTATCATTTTTTTCTCTCCATTTCCTGACAAATTAGAATAACAGAGAGCTTAATTGCTAAGCAGTCATGGCAGGCTGATGGTAATCAGCCCCAGTTCCCTCCTGCTGCAGCACAGGGAGCGGGTGGAGGGCAGGGGGCCGGGGTGGGAGACGGGGGGACGTGGGTGACCCCGTCCTGCGGGGAAGGGGAGACGGAAGACGTCTGCTCTCACCGGTACACGCCACGGCAGCAAAGACCCAGCACTGGCCATACTTGACTGGCTGGCACCCAAACTTCTTCCACCTCTTGAGAATATCCACGCTCCCGATCCAGGCCATCGGGCTCATCCCATCTTCGTAATGGTTGTCCCACCGCCCCGCCAGCACCCCCCGGTCCTCGTCGTTACAATTTACCTGCGGCACGACAAGAGGGGCTGCGATGGACGGACGGCCGGGCACGGAGGGGCAGGAGCAGGCTGGTGAGGGAGGGAAAGTGCCTTCCCCCAGCTCACATGCGCTGTCACCCCCATTAGCCATCCTGGAGCCGTGCAAGAGCTCGCCGGGATGCAGGCGGCCGCGGCGCAGGAGCACGCCGGGATGCACGCATCTGCGTGCACGCTTGTGATCAACAAGTGGGAGAGTGGGTGGATGGAGAGGCCGTAATTGGGATGCGCTAATTGGGGATGGATTTTAGAAACACGTCCTCCCGCCTGGGAGGTTGGGTATGATTATCACCCGCAGCAGCGAGGAGCAAAGGGGACGGCGCATCCCCACCTCTGCTATTTCTCTCTTAAAAGGATCTTATATATATGCGATATAAGAGCAAGACGATATAAGAGCAAGAGCAGGAAAGGTCGTACAGGGGATGTGAAACACCTCGGGGAAGGAAACTGGTGTAACTGGGGCGGGGAATGGCGAAGGCCACCTCTCGGTCAGAGCTGTAGTTGCAAGCTGTAGCTGGGGGGACAGCAGGGGAGTGTTTGCACCCCGGGGGGACACGGGGTGCTGGGGAGCCTGGGGACACCCTGGGGACACCCTGCCGGGTGCCCGGGCAGCCAGAGCCCTGCGGGACTCACCATGGCGCTCACCACCCTGCCGATGTACACGGGGTCATTGCGGCGGGAGCAATCCCTGTTCTGGTCCCTCAGGAATTTGGGGTTTGTGTCCAGCAGCTTGAGGCAGATGGACAAGATGTCATCCTCGAACTGGTGCAGAGCGGGGAGAAAAGGTGTGTGAGGTCCCCACGGTGCACAGGGGCTCTCCCGCCTCCATCCTCCCTCCCTGGCTCGCCACGATGCCCTCGCAAACAGAGCTGCCGGGCGTACGGGGGTCACAGGCCCCTCTCCCCAAGCCAGCGCCCACTGAGTGACRTCCCCCATTGGTGTCACCACGAGCGGGGGCTGGCGCTGCAGCCAGCGGCGGCTCAGCCTGCGAAGCCCGAGGGCGAGCTCCCGCCCTCGCGCCGGGGCCGGATCCCGCTTCCCGCAGCCGCCGCTGCACASAGGTCGGGCAGGACCTGACCTCCGGGGAAAACCACCCATTTCCCATCACCGGGTGAGTCACAGCCCTTCCCCRAACTGAGGTGCGGATCCTGCGGAGGCCGCGGACACCCCCCCTCCCACCGGCCCCACGGCCCCTCCGGGACAGCCCGGAGCTCGGGGMGGGCGGCCGGGCTCCCCCAGCCCCGGGGGCCCGGCGCGGCCGCGGGGGACTGCGGCTCGGGGCGCGGGTGCTGCCTTATCGGTGCGGCCAGCGTGGCACCGGGGAGCGCGTTATCGGGCGCCGGCTCCCGGCGCAGCGTGGCCACCCCGATTAGGAGCGTGTGGCCCCGGGGCCCCCAGGAGCCACGCAGGAATGCTCCCCGCGCTCCGCCACGCTTCGAGGTCAGCGTCTTCCCCTCTTGGAAATGAGATCTTTGTTTGTCCCACAGCTGCGTGGCGGGGCCGCGTTCTCCCCGAGGTGCTGGCTGCGTTTGGGGTGCACGTTCCGGGGGACGCACGCGGCACCGGCCCCTGCAACCTGCACCGCCGGGGCTGCACGGGCTGGGGTCCCGGGGGGCCGTGCCCCGCTCACCTGGCCGAAGTCCCAGGGRGTGGAGGTGATGTAGTCGCGGGCGCCCTGGTAGATGAGCCCCTGCTGGGACAGCACGTACTCGCGGCGCTCGTCCTCGTCTCGGAGGAAGACCGTGTCCTCTGTCGGAGAGCAGGAGATGGGGACGGGGACAGGGCTCTGCCCCGCGCCCGCCGGCCCTGCTCAGGGCTCCCCCCTCCCCGGGGACGCGCCGGGCAGCGACCGGGGACGGGTCTGGTGGGAAACAGGCAACAGGGGCTGGAACTGCTCCCGCCTGAAAAAGCTGCTGGAGAATTTCAACCCAGTTTGATTTAAGCTGATGGGAAAATTTCAGCAGGCTTGTGGTTTTCTTTTGCATTCTTTCTTGTTTCTCTCTTTCTTTCCTTCCTTTTGTTTTATGGAGTCGGGTCTTTTCCCAGGAGGGGAATCCTCCATGGTGGGAGAAGCGAGCAGTGGGAACCGAGAGCACTGGCTGAGGTCGCAGCTAAAGCCCTTTTGCTCATGCAGCAGTTACTGCTGGAAAAAATCACTATTTGCTGGAAAAATCACTATTTACTGGAAATGTTTTCAGAAAAAGACCCAACACATACATCCCCAGCGCCAGGGCTTGGCACAGCCCTGGGCGAGTGGAGCTTCCTAAAGCCTCTTATCTCGGCGGAGCCAGCACCAAGCCTTTGGGATTCAGGAAATCGGCCGTTTCAGCCCAGGTCTGGCGGGTGGAGCGGGGCAGCTCCGGGCTGCTCCTTAGAGCAGAGAAAGGATGCGGAGAGATGAGAATCCCAGCTGTTGTTTGCCTGGCATCGTTAAACCCTGCAGCACCGGCTGCCCGAATTTCACAGGGGGGTGCCTGGCCTGGGGGCAGGTGGGGGCAATTAATTAGAGCCAATTAGGGGCTTTTCCTCTGCCTGCCTCCTGGCCGGGAGCTGCTGCCGGGGACTGCCCAGGGCTTCACAGCAGCACCGCAGAGGTGAGCTCCTGCGGGGTGTTGCGTGGTGGGGGCAGCCCGGATGGGGTGTTGGGTGTTTGGGGTGCTGGCAAAGGGGCTGCCTGTGTTCTAGGGTGGGGGATGGTGCTCACGGCCCCGACCTGCTGCCGGGACCACGCGGCGGTGGAAGCAAAGTGGGGATTTCTGCTTAGACCCGAGCTCAGCCCTGGGCAAGGCTTGGGGTGCCTGGGGCCTGCGATGGGGTGAGACCCCCGGGGACGTGCTGGCCGGGCAGAGCTGGGGGATGGCTCGTGGTCCCCTTACCTGGGAGCCGCCGGTCTCGGGAAGGTGAAAGCCTCACCTGGGTGCCAGGCGTTAAAGAGCAGAACGAAGTCCCCGATGTGGCAGCTGGTGCCCTGGTAGCCGGTGGAGGTCTCCAGCGTCAGGCTGTAGCGGCCGACGCGGGCGCTGGGRGGGGAGCAGAGCGAGACCGAGAGGGACCCCCCGAGCTGCTCCTGGACCACGGCGCTCCAGCCCGACTCCTCCGGGAAGTCGGTCACGGCGAAGTGGGACCTGGTTCCCGAGGTCTCGATGGGGCAGGGCCCTGCCAAGAAGGAGCATGTCAGCTCTCCTGGTGCTCCGGGGGCCCTGGGAGCCCCGCGCCGCAGGGGCTGCGCCAAGGGGACCTGCCCCACGGTGCTCCCGTGCCCTCTGCTCTGCGGCGGCTGCCCGGACCTCGGCTCTTGCAGCCCAGGGCCGTTTGCTGTTTGGTTTGTCGGGTATCAGGGGCACGGGGCAGCCCAGCCGTGGGAAGCTCAGCCAAGTCTCTTGCTCTTTGGGAAGCGGCAGGATGGAGGGACTTGCCCCACGGGTGCCCCAGGGCCAGCACAGCGGAAGGGGTGCTCACCCCGGTGCCCACCCCAGGACCACGTCTCCTCCCCAGCCCGGGAGCGGCTCAGCCGCACCCACTCGGAGCGGAGCCGCCAAGTCCCTGCGCCCGGTCCTGCCGCAGCACGCGGCACGGGGGCCCCGGCAGAGCCCGGCCGCCAACGCCGCAGCCCCCATTGCCGGGGTGCTCTCAGTGGGAGCCCCGCTTCGCGTGCACAGCCTCAGGCGTTGCTGCAAACATCCCACRATTAGCGATTACATCAGTGGCCGCAGCACTCGAGCCGAGGACAGCGTGATCCCGGCCGGCCCCTCCGAGCACGAGGCTGTGTCCAAGCCACCTGCGCCGAGCCAGCTCCAAACGCCGCTCCTCCGGGGCGCGGTGACGCCCAGCGCGGCTCCGCGGCGATGCCGGTGCCCGCGCAGGGCTGGCCGGCAGCCAGGGCAGCGGTGCCACCGCGGGTCCGCTCCCCCGGCCAGGAGCRCAGCCTCGGGCTGGTGCCCTGCCAGCCTTCGCCCGCAGCGTGGGCAGGACGCCAGGCGAGTCACCAAAAATACTCATGAACTCATGAGAGTGACACAGTTTCTCCTCTCTGTCCTTTCGGGGAGGCCGGGCTGAGCTAACCCTGTCCTTTTGGCAAGGGCCAGCCTGGTGCTGCTGTGGGGATGGGCAGCCACGGGAGCCTGCCTCTTCCTCCTCCTCCCTGCCTGCAAAACCCGGGGCCCCGGGCGCCTGAGCCGGGCTCTTCACACRCGGCTGCTTTAAAAATACGGGCTCTATTTCTGCACAGAGCTGTTTGAGCRGGAGGTGGCACGCAGCCGTGCTGTCCCGGGAGGGCAGGTCTGGCCGCACCTCGCCGGCCCTGGTGAGGGCTGTGCTGGGGCCACCCCCGGCGGGGCCGCGCGGCTGCGTCCTTYGCGAGAGCTGAAGCACTTTTGCCCTTTTTCTGCAAGCTCCAGGGCTGCGCTCCAGCCCGACGGCAGCCGCAGCCAGCCTGTGCCTTGGCCCCGGGGGGCTGCGCTGGGAGGCTCCTCCTCGCTTGCAAAACCAGCCTGGCGTCGCCCGGGGTGCAGCAAGACCTTGTAAAAACCCGGGGGGTTTGAGCGGTGGGCAGGCAGACCCCCACCACAGCTGCCTTGGGATCGGGGGTACTTCCAGTTTAGGGAGAAGCTGGGGGGTGCTGGGTTCGYGTTTGCCACCCCACGGCGGGATCAGAGCTTTCCGGGGAAAAGCAAAAGAGCGTTTTACACYGCGAGGAAACCCGGGTGCAGTTTCACTTTGAGCTCTGGGCCGGTTGACTCAGCAGGATGCTGCAGCCCCAAAATAACTCTTGCCCAGGAAAGAGTTTCCTCTCCCTTTGCTCGGAGCTGGCAGCGGCCGACCCCCTGTGTGGCGGCTGTGCCCAGCTCCAGCCACGGGAGCGATGTCCCTGTCCCCACCGCTCCCAGCGGGCTCTCGGCTCCTGCGTACCGGCTCCGGCACCGCTCGGGGGGGACACGCCGCGGGGCTGTGCGCTGGGGAGGCTCAATGGGAACGTTTCCTTTCTCCGGGGTTTGTGTTTCCTGAGCAAGGAAACATCCCCTCCAGGGATGTCWGAGCGACGGGGGGCAGGGCTGGCTGGGTAAAAAGGCCATCAGCAAAAGYGCTGTGAAACCCTCTGGCTGAAAGGATTTGCTTTTGCTGATGTTCCTCAGAAGGGCAGGAGGCTCGGGTGGGTTCCCTGGCCGCAGCCAAGGCACTTCCCGGTGAGCTAGCTGCTCCGGCATGGCCCAGAGTATGGCTCAGCCACAGCGAGGAGGAGGAGGCGGCGGTGGCGGCAGCTTTTTGTTTTATTTCTTTACCGCTTCCCTTCAGCATTCGTTATGGAGCTGAGTTTCTACCTTTTCTCTCCMTCTTGGTATAAGAGCTGTGCACAGCACCAGCCTCTGCCGGGAGGGGACGGGGGGGCTGCATGAGATGGGGCAGGTGCCTCGGCGCAGCGCACGGGGCGAGGAGGGGCAGGGGGCAGCTCGCCCCGCGGCAGGCGCTCGCGGCGCCGGGCACGGCAGCACTCACCCGTCTCGACGTTGAAGGCGAGTTTGTCCACCCCCTCCTCGTAGCCTCTGCCCGAGAAGTGCAGGGTGACGGTGAAGGGCTGCCCCCGCCGCACCACCAGCTGCTGGCAGCCCATCTCCGCCGTCCGGTGCTCCCGGCCGTTGCGCTCGCACTGCAGGTCCCATGTCTCCAGCACCAGATCTGCAAAGGCAGCAGCACGTACAGCTCTCCCCTCCGCCGCGCGCTGCCGGGGCGCAGCCGTGCCCTGCACACGCAGCCCCCGCGTTCGGGCGGGCAGGGATTGCTACTGCCCCCACCCTCAGCCCTCGGTTTTTGGACCTTGCCACCGGGGTTTGGCAGCCTCCTCCGCCCAAGCAGCCCTGTCCCCCCCCACCGCGCCCGGCACAGCCTGGGTGCTGCGGCCGTGCCGGGCTCTGAGCAGCCCTCCTGGAGGGCTCTGCAGGCTGGGCTTGCATMGCACGCTGTGAGCCCGCCGGGGCAGGGGCAGAGGTCCTGCAGCCAGCTGGCAGCCGAGCTCGCAGCGAAGCGCTGCCCTCCCAGCTGCACCGTGCCGTGTTTCTTGTGCTGTGGTGCTGCCCTMCACGGTATCACCACAGAGGAGGGGCACCGTGTGCTGCCAGAGCTGTGCCAGGTCCGCAGCTCATGGCATCCAGCGCTGGAGCAAAGCCCGGCGCCCGTCTCTGCTTTTTGCGAGGCGTGGGGCCTGTCGGCTGGGGTTTGCTATCTGTGTGCCCCCACCCCAAACGAGCACCGCTGAGCCCAGGGAACACCASGGATGGTTCTGTGCCCCCGCTAGGCCGAGGGCAGCTCTCCGGCAGCTTTACTGCTCCGCGACTTGCTCACAAACTGGAGAGACAGACGGTAAATTCAGTGACAAAGAGGATGTCTGATTCCCTGGCCTCAGGCGCTCGGCTCTGCCTCCCAGCCCAGGCAGGGCTGCGTGCCGGAGCAGGCAGCGGTCACGTCCCTGCCGCCGCAGGCGCTGCGTTGGAGCGATGCGATATCGTCCATCATCGCTCAAGGCCAGTGACCCGTGACTGCTCTGCCGTCAGATGGGTTAGTGGCCAGAATAAGCAAAAGCGTTTAGTGCAGGAGAGCACACAGTGAGCTCAGCGCGAGCCAGGGACTGGGGTGGCTCGGAGGGGCGATGGTCGGCTCGGAGGGGCAATGCTTGGCTCGCTGCCCCTGTGCCAGGGCTCTCTCTAGCCGCGTCCTTCGCGGTGCTAGCAGTGGCAGTCACCGAGCCCTCCTTGGGCCGGTGCCAGATGGAAATGGCTGACCCAGAGCTCGTCGTTCCCAGAGCTAAATGGAAACCCCACTCCCGGCTCTCCGGGCACGGGGACCCCGCAGTGCRCGGCCCAGGGAGGCAGTCAGGCTCATCGCCGGTCCCCACCGCACTGCGAGAGCTGCTGCGGACAGCCGGGACTGCRCATAAATAAGGGCAGGGTCCCTCCAGCCGGTCCATTGGGACCCTGGAGCGGGGACAGAGCACAGAAAGGACCTTTCCCTTGCTGCCTCTCCCTTTGTAAACAGAAGCACGGCTCCGTACTACAGCACACGATCTGTGTGAGTGCACACATCGCTGACACTGAGCCAAACTCATTGCAAGTGTGTGTGTTAAGAGAGCAGGACCAGGGCTCCTCCTTGTCCCAGTCACCCAGGCTTATCGTCCTCAGTGGATTTAGCAAAAAGCAGGTTTTCAAAGCGCAGGTGTCTGTTCCCAGACTGATCAGTGCCAAGAGGTGGGCGGGGAGGGGGCTGTGGTGCTGCCAGGGTGTGCAGACGGCAGCGGGGTCCCAGGCACGGCCGCGCAGGAGCAAGGGCTGCCCGAGGTGTAGCGGCTCAGCTCCATGCCGGGAGCCGGCAGTGCCTGCGTGAGCACTGCCCGACCCCAGGGACCCGTGTTGGCTCCCTGCTGCGGGGCCGGGAGCCCGGGGAGCCGGGAGAGCCCGCAGCGCTGCCGGGCACCCGGGCAGAGCGATGCCGTCCCACCCAGGGGGCTGTGTGAGACAGTCCCGGGACTTTGGAGACAGTTCTGTGGGAGGCGGGTTTGTCTTTCTCCCTCACACAAGCCCTGAAAAGCCACCCACGTGGAGGGATTTCTGAAGGCCAGAAGCATTACTTCTGACTGAGCCTCCAGAAATCCTCCTTAAACCAGGGTGGGACGTAGGCACAGGTTCCCAGCCCAGCTGTCAACACGCTTCTCCGAGAGCACCGAAAGCTTTAAATAGCACCAAACTTCGTTCTGCAGATATCGGCGTCGCTCCGGCCGGTGGAGCGCGTTGGAGCTGCGGAGGGAGGGAAGGGAGCGGCCCCTGCCCGAAACCCCCCTTTTCTTGTCGCCGCTGTTTTACTCTTTCCGTTCCCTCTCGCCCTTTGCTTTAGCTGAGAGTTCAATGAGCCGGCGCTTGGCCAGCTCGCAGGGAAGCGAGCGAGCAGTTAATGGCTGCGGGTGCCGCCAGCCCCGGCTGCGGGAGCGCTTCGCTCCCGGGTGCCCGAGCGGGGGCCGGGGCGGCCGAGGGGGGGCTCCGGCCGGTCAGCGCTCCCCGCGGGCCAGAAACCCCGGGCACCTGCGGGGGGGATCGTCCTGTGGTCTTACCTTCGGCCATGGTGCCGGTGCCGGTCCTGGTCCTGGTCCTGGTCCTGGTCCTGGTCCTGGTCCTGGTCCTGGTCCTGGTCCTGGTCCCCCTCAGCACCCGCCGCCCGGCCCCGCCGCTCGCTCCATTTATAGCCGCGCACACCCCCGCGGCCGGGATGGCGGAGGGAAAGAAAGGGAAAACAAAGTTTCCAGGAAACTGAGTGGTTTCGGTCCCACCTATTTAAAACAACCACCCAAAAAAAAAAAAAAAAAGTGGCCGGGGGCTCAGCTCCTGCCCCGGCCCCTCCCCCGGCCCCCGCCCGCGGTGCGCAGCCCCCTCCCCGCCGGTCCCCGGAGCCTCCCCCGGGCAGGGGCTGGAAACGCTGCCGGTTAAGAGGAGGGGAAAAAAAAAAAGTGGGGGGAGGAGAGGGGCTGCGCAGTTCACACCGAGGTGCCAGAAACTTGGGGAATGTTTTCTCCTTATAAAGTTTTCTTCCCCTGTGCCTTATCTCCATACCCGGCCATTTCTGGCAAGGGATACAGCTGCTCGGGATTGCAGCGGCCAGGCCCCCTTCCCGTAAATGCATCCCTGAGAGACATAGTATCCGGAGGGAAAATGTGCTGGAAAGTTTGCTGTTGAGGGAAAATGTGCTGGAAACCTTGCTGTTTGCTCCGAGGCACGGCGCCATGGGGAGGTGTGCACGCAGCAGGGACCAGCGCTTTCCCTGGCAGCCCTTGCCCCACGCACCGGCTCTCCGTCTCCTGCCCGGGGGTCTCAGACCCCATGGGACTGCCAGCAGTGCTGCCTGGCCTGGCCTGTCCCTCCCTGTGCACCCCAAGGGTGACCCAACACACTTGAGACCACCTAGCTGGGGCAGAGACCCCCCACCTCCATGGGGTCTTTTGGTTTGGGAGTGCCCTCGGTACCTGAGCAGCGGTATGGCTTGTGATGAATAAGGTCTTGAGAAGTTTCACCTCTGGAGCAGACTTTGTTTAGTTACTGGTTTTTCTTCGTGTGATTTAAGCTGACCAGGGCCAGGACGAAGGATGGGTTTTGCTCCTGGTGGAGCCCCATGCCAACCTTCTTTGTCTGGCCCTTGGCTGGGTGCGGGATGCTGCAGCCCCTGCGCCGGAGGCGGCTGCATGCTGGAAACCCTCCTCAGCCCGACAGGTCCTCTCCCGCTCCCCCGGACCCCTCACCCCTGGAGCCCAGAAGGTTTGGTGGTTGGTATGTCGCTCCAGGGCTGCTGTGGATACCAAGGACCTTCTCGTGGATGGCAATGTCCTGAAAGCGGTCGGGGTCCGTCACTTGGTGTACTCAGGGTCGCCCCACAGGGCCCACGCACAGGCTGTGCCCCGGTAAAGCCCTGCTGTCCTGGGCTCTCCCCGTGTCCCGGTGTTCCCTGTCCTGGTGGTGCAGCTGGATCTGCTCCCCTGGCGCCCGGGGCGGTCCTGGCGAGGAGCCCCTGGCCAYGGGCGATGCTTTCTGCTCAGGCATGCTGCAGCACTGCGCCGGGAGGGTTTGCAGCAAGACGTGCAACCTCTTCCAGCTCCACAAAGGGCTTTTTGGTACAGACAGTGTCRCCGTAAGGTCTGAGCACACCAACAGCAGATACCCAGGAAAAGCCCCACAAGCCGGGGACTCCTGGTGTGGCTGGGCCCCAGCCCCACTGTGGGGCCAGCTGATTTTGCAGCAGCGCTGCCCTGTGCTACTCTGCGTGGCAGCGGGCAGAGGGGCCCTGGAATGGCAGCATCCCCAGGGAAGGAGCTGAGCCGCAGCGGCTKGGGGAGCCCCCTCCTTCATCACCATCTGTGAGGGAGGCAAGCAGGGAGGGAGGTTAGAGCGAGTACAGCAAATCCTCGCTGAGAGAAAGCTCAGGGCAGCTGGTTTTAATGAAAGCCATCCAGGCACTGCTCCACCACGTGCGTGCACAGGCTGGGGCCACACAGGTGGCGGTGGGGGGAGCCTTCGCCCGGCGCACCGCCGTGTCGGCACTGCCCTCTCACCCCGCAGCCGCTAACCCCCGACGTACYGCGCAGGTACTGCCGGCGAGCGCTGCCCCATCTGCGCGCCCGGGCYGTGACTGCCGCGGGGTCCCGCTCGCCTTGCTCGGACTCGGGAGGAGCCTCTGAAAACGTCACCCTCCTCCCGGACCCCTCGGTGCTGGCAGCGTGGACAGAGCTGAGTCGAGCCGTTCCCACGGATGCAGGGAGAGCTCACTGGGGGTGGGGGTCCAGGGGGCTGCCTGGCTCTCCGGGCATCCCTTTCCCTTGCCAAGCCGCTGCGGGGCCAGGGCCGAGGGAGGGGCTGGTGGCGGGGGGAGCCCACAGCCCTGCCGGCAACTGTTTTCGCCTGCCCCAAGCTGGCCCCATTCCCAAGGCTGCTTCCTGGGCACAGGAGCCTTTGCCATCGGCGGTGACATCTGTGAGCGTGTTTGGGCTCACGCTGGAGGGTGCAGGGTCCAGCTCTGCCCGTACAAGCCCGCTCTTCCTCCCTTACCCTACGTGAACCTTGGATGCTCGCAGCAGCCTGAGGTCCCGCGCTCGGGATGTGTTTAATTTGCTCTGGGTAACGTGTGACAAACAGCCCGCGGTGGCACTGCCTGCCGCAGAGCAACCTGAAACAGACTTTTCTGGCTTGGCGCAGAAGCAGGAGCAGTTCCTTGCCGTGAGGGGTGCTGGTGTGTTTGGGGTGCACAGGGTCAGGCGAGCCGGGGTGCCCGGYGCTGGTCAGGCTGGGGGGACTACCACAATTTCTGTCTGTTTTTCTGGCCGAGCACAGAGCAGGAACGACTGACAGTGTCTGTCCGTGCTCTGGCACCTCTGTCAGAAGTGGCAGGAGCACAGTGCCCGGCTGTCCCTGGGGCTGTCCGGGGAGCCCCGGGCTTGGTCCCTGCATCTCAGCGAAAGGAAACCTCCCTTGTTTCTGGGAGTGCCCAGAGTTCCCTTAGTGCCCACTTCCCCCACCACCACCTATCACAGAGGCATCTGCCTGCCCCTCAGGCACTGGAAAATGCTGCACATGGAAGGCCAAYCACACCGATGGCGTTATTTTTACTCTCCTTAGTAAGACAAGGTTGCATTAAGAGGGTGTTTGCACTGCTGGATGCCCAAAATAACTCATTTGCTCAAGGTGTTCAGCGGAGGACTGTGACTTCCCTCGCACCCACCCCAGTCCTGGAGCTGCTTCAAAGCCTGCTGGTTTCTTGCCTTCCCCGGTCCGGCRCAGGCAGAGCCTCTGTTTGCTTTCCTGGGTGTGTGCCGGGGAGGCTGGCAGCCCCCGGCTGCGCCCGCACATCCTGACTCAGTCTCTTGTGCAGGCAGATAAACAAGCCCTGAAAAGGGACAGTGTCTTCCTGTGAGTCGCCCTGCTAAGTTGTYAACCGACTTTTAACAGATCTGCCCATTTGCCTCCGGGGTGTTCCCCAAYGCGTGGCCCTTGGCAGAGCCTTGGGCCGCTGCCCCCCGCAGTGCTCYGAAGCTGCGTGACCCATCTGCTCCCCACCTCGCGCGGTGACCCCGGCAGCCGGAGCCCCTCGGCAGGGAGCCCGGCATGGTCCCGTCCCTGCCCCAGGCTCCGCGCTGGGGTGGCGGGGCTGGAAAGGGGGCGGCAGGGATGGGATGTGGGTTCGGGAAAAGGTTAAAGGGTGAGAGTTTTATGCTCATGATGACGGGGCTGGCAGGGAGCGTTTGGGGCTGACCGGAGGGATCCTGGCACATAGGACGCGGCGGTTACCCCTCGCACGCTGGAGCTGGAGAGGAGCTCTGATCTGCGAGCATGGAAAAATACTTCAAAAGCCGGGGGGGAAAAACCTGTAGCTGCTCCGCACCTGGTAGGGACTGAGCCGAGGGCTGGGCAGCGGCGGCAGACAGGGTCCCTAAGGGCACCGCAGCCCGGGGCGAGGGAGGACGGGCCGGCAGACGGGGGAAGCTGCGGTCGGTGTCTGCGGCGTGGGCAGACGTCGCTGTTCAGAGCAGGGGCAGCAGCTGGCTCCGTGCGGGCATCGTCCTCTTTTGGGGCTTTTGGTCGCTGCGGGCAGCTCTGGCGCTGGGCCAGCGGTTGAGCAAGACGGGCTCGGCGCCGTGCCGGGGCTCCGGCGGCGGCGGGGCTTCGGGAGCCGGCACAAAGGGGCTCTCGCTCCCGGCCGCGTGCGGCGGGCAGTGCCGGGGGGCAGGAGGGGGCAGCTGCCCACCAGGCCGGGCAGTGCAGCGCGGGGAACGGGCAGCCTTCCCTTTGGGAGGAGAAGCGGCTTTTCCAAGGAAAAGCAGATTGTTTTTGCACCTGGCCCCGCAGCCAGGGCTGGGGACCCCGGAGTGCTCCGGTGTCGCAGCCACGGGGCGTCCGGCGGACACGGTCCTGCAGGGTCAAAGCGTCCTCTCTCATAAGGCAGGAGGAGGGATGTGTCAGCGGCGTCAGACGCAGCCCTGGGCTCCGGCTCATCACCGCTCTCGGCACGTGCCAAGCCAGGGGCTGTTACCGAGAAGTGCAGGGCGCCGGACCAGCATCGCCTGCGGAGGGGCGAGCCAGCCAGCTGATAAGCAGCTTCTCTGGAAAGCCCTGGACCCGCTTCTAAAGGGGGGGTTGAGGAGGAATTTGTTTTGTCATCGTCTTTGTTCTTAGGCCGAGTCCATGATTTTATTTAAACGAAAGGAGAAACACAAACCTCTCGCATGTCTCGATATATTCAGTCTCTGAGCTCGGCGGGGGGCAGGAGGGTTGGGGCAGGGTTTCCCTGCCACCCACCGTGCCGCCGCTCCGGAGGGGGCTTCCCTGGCAGGGCTCCCCAGGGATGGGGCAGCCCCTTCCCGCTGCCCGGGGTGATGGGACCCGCGGGCGGGCAGCAGCAACGTGTGCGGGGGAGATGGATTCTCCAGCCGTGTCAAGCCTCTCCGAGCCGGTGGCCCCAGCACGGCCATGAGGCTGGTCCCAGCCGCCGGCAGGGTCCTGTGGCACAGGAGGGTGGGCTGCGGTGCTGCAGGGGACGGAGATGTGTCTGCTGCTGGGGGAGCTGTGAGCGGGGTGTTTTGCAAGCTGAACTGGTTGAACCTGGTGCGAGCTGAATTCCAGTCTCCCAGTGTCATTTCCCAGCATTGCTGGAACCCCCCCAGCCCTCCTGCCCCAGGGTGCCTGTTCCTCTCAGGCACCTCTCCCCAGTAATCCTCCGCCGCCCTCGTTGCAGACAGGCTCCGTCAGGGTTTGTGGGACGAAAACAAGAGGGGTCTGCGCTCCCCTGCCACGGCTTTGGTGTGTTCCTCTGTGAGTGCACGTGTCCGGATTTAAATGCCTGAAGCTGGGCGATTCCCACGGGAGCGATGTGCTTCCCCCACGCAGGGGGTCGCCTATGCCTGTCTGTCCCGGCGGCGGCTTCCCGGGGCGGGCGTCCGCTGGGCCCCTGGGCGAGCACCGGCACACTCGTGTTTTCCAGCAGTCCCTTGGGACGGGGCCCAGCTGGGATTTTGGATAGCAGCCGGGCTGGCCTTGCCTTGGCCAGCTTAGACCAGACTGGAGTTACGTTCGCCCCTTGGAATTTGACCCTTCGGCATTACCTTTCACCTTTCCTGTTTTCCTTTGGTATTGCTTGTTACTTTGTTTTTTCATTTTTTTATAGCCACCCTGCAGCTCCCCAGGAGCAYCAGCCACCTCGGCTTGATGACGGGCGAGACCCGAGTTTGCTCTGTCGGAGCAGGAGCTTGGAGGTAACGGAGCTGCTTTGGGACATCTCTGCTTGCTGCCGCTTCCAAAACCCTGGCGAAGCCGGGGATGGTGCTGCGTGGCTTCGTGTTGCCGTCCAGCTTCCTCTGGCACTAAGAGCTCCCTCTGTGTTTACCTGCTGAAACCAGACCCGTCTGTCTCGGTTGCCCCCCGGGAGGACAAATCCAGGCACGACGGCGTTTCTGCTGTGGCGTGGGCCAAGTCCCCGTCCTGTGCTCTGAAACGCCCGCGGCTGTTTGCGGCCGAGCCCCAACGCCGGGGGCTGCCGTAACGGGAACGAGCCCGCGGCAGCTCCGCTGGCACCAGAACTGCTGGGGGTCCCGCCCGGGGGGTTCGTGTTGTCCCACTTGCGGTTGTCCCTGCACCTTTGCCTTGCCACCCATCGTCCACGCTTTGCTCCTCGCCCGGACGAGGCCAGGGCCGCGGCGCCGGCCAGGAGCGTTGCAGCCCCGGTGCCTCTTGCCCTGCCCGTTTCTTCCTTCCTCTTCCCTCCGTCCCGCTGCRGTTGATAACTCAGCGTCCCTCCTGCCCCCGCGGTCTGCAGGGCAGGGCTTGACGGGAACCTGGCAGCRAGGAGGAGGAGGAGGAGGAAGAGCGCAGTCGCTGACCCCGGCCGGAGCTCCCTGCCCAGTGCCGACCCGGGAACCGGCCGCTCCGAGGAGCCGYGGGGGGACGGCTGCCCCGAGAGCTGCCGTGGGGAAGAGGAGGGCAGTGCCCCCCGGGGCTGGCGTCCTTGCCTGGCCACAGCCCGTCTCCAGGCTGGTTTTGTCTTCTTCTGCAACTAACATTTATTACCTTTTTTCGTTTGGAAATAAGTATTTCTCCGGGCCTTGCGGCAGCTCCCCTCCAGGGGCTGGGCTGGCTGCGGTGCCCGGTCCCCGGCAGTGCCGGACCCCCGCCAGCCCGGCCCCGCTGGACACCCCCCGCCAGCCCGTGACAAATGATTTTGCCATTTCATGGGTGGGAAAGAGACATTGATTAACTCCTGCACTTGCCTTTCTGGAAAGGTTATAGCTTAATTGGTCAGACTTGGAGTCATAAATCACACGCTGAAGGATCAGTGGAGATAAGAAAATTTTTGCAGAATGTTGCAAAAATTGCAAAAACACTTTTTGGTAGGAGGTATCCAGCTGTGCCCACCCAGCTGTGGGGGCTGAGGGCAGCYGAGAGCACAGGGCTCCTCCGAGGAAACGATTCACCCTCCAGCGAGGGGACGGAAATTCTCCTTTCTGTTATCAGTTAATCATAATCTTTGCAAAATATCCTTTTTTTTTTTTCTTTTGGAAAAAGAAAAACAACAGGAAAGCCTTTGTTTGCTTTATTCAAAAGAATCTGACTTCCATCTGTTTTGGAAGATGATTCTGTTTCTCCATGGGAAGTGCTATTCCCCCTARCATAAAAACTAAAATTTAAAAAGTCCCAACTTTTTCCTAGCCGAGAAAGGCAGCGGAGGAGGGAGAAAAAGGCTCTTCCCACCAGGGCAGTGGAGAGCAGACTGATGGCAGCACCTTCCCGTCCCGGGGCTGGTTCGGGCATCCCACGGCCTCGGGTGCTCCCACACGGCGTGGGCTTGAGCGAAGGCGAACACCGGCCAGCGCTGGCCCGGCTCAGGGGTCCCTGCCGGGGATCCCCCGTCCCTGTCCCCAGGGACCCGCCGGCGCTCCCGGCCAAGCGCTCAGAGCAGGCAGGGAACGGCGTTGCAGATGTGAAGCATTTATTATTCACGTCAGTAATTATTTCTTCCCTGATTCTCCCCAGGATCTTACTGAGGAATTAGGATGTTAATATGAGGAATCTCAAAACCACGCCGCAGACATCCCTATTCCTGCTGCCGCGCTGCTGCTGCTGAACGATGGCAAATTAGAAAATGCCCCCAACTCGCTGGGTTTGCCCCGGCTTGACCATCGGACCCTCGTCTCGACATGCAGCAAAAGAGGGGCTTGGTGTGGCCCCACCGAGACCCGGCTGTCGTGGTCAGGGCAAGGGCCGAACCCACAGAAACCAGCAGCCCGCGGGGACGGGGTGAGGGGGTGCTCCCCTGCACAGCCTGGGCCCAGGTGCCCAAACCTCTCCAGGCGAGGTTAGGGGATGCTGAGACGCAGAAACTGGCTTTGATCCGCGTGTGATGATGATAAAGAACTGCAGCACGGATTTGAGTGCCTTGTCAAAGGGCTCCAGGAAAGTGGCTATTTGCACAGGTAAGAGAAATGAAAAACGGTGAGCACCTCTTTGGTTTCGGTGTGGAAGCTAAAATAGACGTTGTTTGCCCCAGTTAAGGAAAGAGGCAACTTCCCGACATAGGGCCGTCAAGCCCAAGGCTCCGTCCCTGCCGCTTCTACCCTTCCCGGATTTGGGTCATTTCATCTCTGACCTCGTATCACGTTGGAGATAGCGCAGGAGAACAGCAAAGCATAAAACATCTTCTGGGCACTGGAGGTGTCATTCCTATAAACAAGCAAAGCCCTCCAGAATCAATGCGCAGTTTCACTCGCGGCCGCTAGAGAGATTTCATCTCCTGAATTATATGATGGGATAAATGAGATCCCGATCCGGCTGCCACCCCATCTACCAGCAGCTATCTGTTCACAGCCGCGCTGAACGGCTCCCAGAATTAATTACAGTAATCAGTCCTAAAAATGACAAAAGTATTGATTAGCATTTTTGTGTCTTCACAGCCTGGCAGTGCGGTGACTCCGGGAGCATTGCAGAGCGGTAAAAAGCAGCCTCAGCTGTGGCTGGGAGATGCTTATCCAGTGACACTGCGTGACAGTGAGGGCTTTATATGCAACAACGGCATCACCCAAACACTTCCACACGACATTATTTCAGTATATATATTCTCATCCCTCTTCCTTGCTCTTGTTCCATTTACACAGCGGTTCATTTCTAATACCTGTTTATTTACTACTTTCCTGGACGCGGTAAGAAAGCAGGAGCGGCGGGGAGGGGATCCTCCATACCTGCCGATGCCGGGTGGGCAGACGCAGGCAGCTGCCCGGGTTTTGGGCAGCTCGGCCCCAGCAGACCCTGCCCGGTCCAGCCGTCCCGGCCGGCCCTCGCCGGGCTTGGAGCTGCCTTGCCGTAACATGGGTCCCCGCGGAGGTCCCTGCCCAGAGCCGGTGTGCCGGTGGCGGCGATGGGGTGCGCGGTGCTCATCGCCAGCGCGCAGTCTGCCTTTCCCAAGGGAGGTGAGGAATGTGGACGGCGTGTCCAGCCTGTCAAGGCACCGGCACAAGCCCGGGGTGGGACGTGTGTGCTGTGCTGGTGGCAGGAGGCTGAGCTCAGCCACACGTGGCCGCACGCTGATAACGAGGACTTCCGAAGCCACGGGCTTCTGTGAAATGACAGGCAAAAATCGGTGTCCAAAGAGGAATTTGGAAGGCGTGCTCTTTCTTCGGTGCACTGCAGAGGCGAGCGTGTAATGGGATGATACAACAAATCATCTGTTGGTAGAGCAGAAAATTGAGCGAGGGAACTGTCAGGCCGGGCTTTAAATGCCTTTGGAGGTAGAAGAGATTTTTGGCTCTCGCGGTGAGCTGGGCACCGTCCGGGYGTGGGGACAGCCAGCCCCGGGTGGCTTGCAGGGACGTCGGGGCAGGGGGAGGCACATCCGTCTGCTCCTTCTCCGGATTTATGCGCTACATCATCTCTGCAGCAAGGGGATTTCTGAAGCCCTTGAAACTCGGTGCAGGGCCAGAGGGTTGGGCACGGGTGAACATCGTTATGTGAAGGGGAAGGAGAAGTGGCCTGGCTGGGGTGACCTCGGTGATGTTCAGGACGTGGCGTTAGTTGGAGAATGGAGCAAAGCCAGCTGGGCTCACCCCGGATGGATCGTGCAGACCTCCCCCAGTGTCTCTCTCTGAGAATTACTTTTAAGCCAAAAGGAACGGGATAGACCTCGGCTAGCGGGATTTAGTGAAGCGGGGATAGAAGTGCTACTAGGGAAATTAGTGTTTGAGCTGGAGAAGGCGGAGATTAAAAGAACTGAAAGAGTGGACAAGGGGTAGGACTGGGAGCAGCAGCGACGGGCAGGAGGTCCCGGGGCAGCGCCTGTGAGCAGGCTGGGACCGGTCTTCGTTAACGCTGCCGTTAATGACCTGGGCAGGAGGAGCGCGGCACCGTGGGGGGCAGCCGGGACTGCAGCCTCCAGAGAGGAGCTCAGTGGGGCTTGGCTTGGGGATTTGGCAAAAACAAGGCTGAGGGGGGTATGAGTGATGCTCACCAACACTGGGATGGGCAAGTGCCCTTTGCCGAGGCGCGGCATCGCGAGCCGTGACCGCGCCGTGGTTGGGAGGAGGAGAGTGTTTTTCTGGAACGGCCTCTACGTGAGATATTGCTTTTTCTACGATGCCTCTTGATTAGCTCATGATGCGGCTGCCTGGGACGGCGGGCGGTGCAGCGCCCTGGCCCGGACAGCCCGTCCCCCGCCTGGCTTCGCCCGCTCCCGGGTGCCCAAACAGGCGGTGCGGCGCGGCGGGACGCGCCTGTGGGGACGGGGTCCCCGGGGACCCCCGGCTGTTTTGGATGGCGATCGGCGAGGTCGCACCCAGCTCAGCCGGATCCCCACGGCTTTGGGACAGCCTGTTCCCAGCGAGCGGGGAGGCTGGGCAGGATGACACCACCCTCGCCCATGTACCGGGGAGGGGGTAGGACGGGAGTGAGAACAGGCGACGGAGACATTTAACCCTTAGAAAAGGGAGAGGGACTCATTCTGCAAACGCCCGCAGCCCGGCAGCGGGGGCCAGCGGGGCAGGGCACCAGAGGGACGAGCCAGCAGCGGTTGGAGCGGGACCACCCCACCGTGCTGGCGGTGGGCAGGAGAGCCGGGCTGCGGCCACAGCCCGCGCAGGCGGCACGGGAGGCTCTCGCGGTGGCTCTCGGCAGGACACGGCTTTTTGTTCTGCTCCATGAAGACCACGCTGGGCGCTTCTCTTCAGGTTTATTAACATTAATAATGTTAGTCCCACATTAATGAGTGCACACGAACAAAATGCTTGTCGCTGTTGCTCGGCCAGGGCTGCAGCAGCAGTGCAGGGGACGGTAAAATGGCCCGGCAGAGGGGGGAGCACAGCGGGGCYGGCGGGCAGAAACGCCTCGGCACAGGCTTGCGCTCCCATGGGAGGCTCCGAGCACGGCTGCTGACTGCAGGGAACCCTCAGCGCTGTCCTCAGGCAAACCTGGCGCTTGTAGGGATAAATGCACTTTACGCGAGGATTGCTACACACCTAGTAGATTATTAACGAACCTCGTGGGGCTGGTGATGGGGTTACTGCCGTTCCCCAGCGGGGTGAGTGCTAAGTACGGGGAACTGAAGGACTCTGGGACCGAGGGTTGGGCAACGGGTCCCGGTGTCCCACCTCTGAGCATGGGACCTCGATCCAGTCGGTGATCGAGACTTCCACAACTGGACAGAAACAGCCCAACTGGAAGGGACGGGTTTTACTTGGCATTTGCTTTAGCTGGACTCTCGGTGTGGTGGTTTTCCAGGTAAACAATCTGGGGGGGCTTTTCGGAGGGGCAAGGTGGTCTGGGACTCCGGAGGTCCCGGGGCAAAGCCAGGCTCGCTGCTGGGGCTTCTTCGGTGGAGTTCTGCGAGTCTGAGTCTTCAGAGGAGAAACTGCTCTGGCTGGAAACCTGGAAGTACTGGGTGGCTTCTGCCTGCTTATCTGCCGGCGGACCGTGCATGCCGGGGGCTGAGACAGTCCCGTGGGGCTCAGCGGTGGGACACAACGGGTCAGCGCCTGGGAAAYGCGCCCGGGGAGGCAGGGTGAGGGGATGCCTCTGAAGGGGCTGGCCGCGCTCCTGGGCGAGGTGTCCTGCAGCTCCCAGGCAGGCTCCGCTCTCCGGTTTTGGGAGGGAGGTGTCAGCAGAGACGTGGCGGTGAAAGGCACGGTCACCCTCCGGCCCCTGCCGGCAGCGGGGCTGCGGGGAGCTCTGCTCCGCACCCAGCGCGGGGCCAGGAACGCTGCCGGCACAGGGCTGTCCTGGCCCCCGGGGCTGTCCTGGCCCCCCGGCGCTGGGCTCTGGTGGCTCCGCCGCCCCCCGGCCCCCCGACACAGCTGGCTCGGGGCTGGCGGCTGCTTTGCAGACTGGGGCTTCCTTGCAAGGGGCTGCAGACCCCGAGTCGGGGGAGCTGAAGGCATCTCCCTGCCCRCCGGCTTGTGCTCCCCAGGCCTCCTGCAGCTCTGCCAGCATCTCCTCCAGGATCTGCCGGCTCTCCTGGTACCTGTGCCGTGCCTCCGTCCAGGCTGCCAGCCCTCGGCTGCTCTGCATCCTGCACACCTGAGCCTTCATCTCCTGCAGCTTCTCCAGGGCGAGCTCCACTGACAGCTTCTGGAAGGAGCTCTGCAGGCACTGCAGCGCCTGGCCCTCCCCGCGCTTCGCCCGGGCTGAGCACTGCCTGCAGTCCAGCTTCAGCCCCGTGATCTAGAAAAGAAAGCAAGAGCGGCTGTTTTCACGGCTGCCCAGCCGGCACCGGGTCCCGCGGGAGGAGAGCCCACGCACCCACCTTGCTGGAGAACCGGCCGAGATCCCGCAGCAGCTCCTGCTCAGCCTGCCGCCGCTCCACCTGCCTGTAGAAGTTCATCAGCTTCGTCCGGAAAAGGGCTGCAGCCACCTGGAAGGGGTCTGCCTCAGGGAAAGCCACGTCTCGGACCTCAGCCGCCTCCTGACACAGGGCCAGGCCGTGCCGGTACTGAGCCTGCAGGGACGGCAGGAAGGAACAAGCTCCACGCTCGGGGAAYGGCGCTGACCGGCTGCGCTGGGACGAGTGGGCAGGCTGAGGCTCCCTGCAGGTCAGCGCTCAGCATCGCTATCAAAGCGATATGGGAAACGTTTCTGGGCAAGTGAGAAGAAACAAAGAGAACGGGGATTCTCAAAATCTCTGCTCTGTCCTGGCTCGGCTCGAAAGGCACAAAATGCATCGTCCTGTCCTGAGCGGAGTCACCCTGCTTCGTCCTCCCTGCGGTGCCTGTAACTAAAGGGCCTCCGTACTAGAGGTATGGGAGGAACAAATCCTTGTCACCATGTTATTTGTTGTCTGATGGACGTCCAGGCTCTGCAGCCCRGCCCTGCGGGAGGAAGGGGGCTGCGAAGGACGGGGCGCAGCAGGGACTGGGAACAGCAGCCCCAGCCCAAAGCGCACCAAGGAGCAGCGCAACCGTCCCCCTCAGCAGAGCAGAGCTGCCCAAAGACCCCGGCRACGCTGGGCTTGAAAACTGCAGCTTGACCCAGCCAGCCTGGGGACACCCAGTTTTGCCCAGAAGCCTCGTTCCAAACCTGGGGGATTTGGGCTGATTGTATCAAACTTTGTAACGACATTCGAATGTTTCTAATTTGGCATTTTCAGTTGCTGCCGAGCGCCGGGCAGGGGCCGGAGCCACCTAACAGCGCTGCTGGCAGCGATACCCTTGGGATGCACGTTACAGAAGGGCCCCTTCCGAACATACTGTTGCCTGGACGAGGAACTCATCAAACTGCTCGGCGGAGCCCTGGAAGCTGTCGGGGCTCCGCTCCTCGGCGCCCATCTCCCGCAGCCGCGCCGCGGCCTCCCCGTCCAGCCAGCGCCCCAGCTGCAAGAGAGAGCGGGGCCGAGGGTCAGGCGGGACCGGCCGCCGGCCGCGGCGCTTCCGCGGCACCACCCCTTCCTTCCCCGACCGGGGCATCCCATCCCAGGCGTGGTTACGCACAGTCGCCCCATAATGAAAATCAAAGCTCAGGCAATCCTGGTATTCTCTGGGCTTCCTTCATCATCAAAAACCGAGGAAATGTGCCCAAAATGCTCAGCCGTGGGAACACCGCAGAGAACAACTTCAACTTGCTGCACCCGGAGCGGCACCCCAGGGACGCCCAACTCACCTTGCCGAACTTGGCCTCGAGCTCCCGGACCTTTTGGAGGAACTCCAGGCGCTCCAGGCAGCTGTTGGACTGGGACACCAGGTTGTGAAGCTCTTCCTCCAGCTGGCTGTACAGCCCCTCGGCCGACTCCATGCTGGTCCTGGTGGTTGGGGAGGAGAGGGGCCGTCAGTGCCRGGTGCTGCCGGGGAAGCTGCTGGCTCCTCCTCAAGACGCCGGCAAAGGCAGCTCTCCGGCGGGGCAKCTCCCTGGAAGCGGGCCCTGGCATGGGGCCATGCGGGCAGCCGGGAGCCGAGGGAGCGGACAGGCAACGACCCAGAACATGCGGCTGGCGAGAGCCCGGCAGGTGCCCGGGTCAGGGGCCCACCAGGAGACCCTCCTCCCCACCCGCCTCCTGCATCCTCAGAGCCCCCCCGGCACACGAGGGCACTCCCTGGGGTGCTGGGGGCGGTGGGCTCCAGGCCCTGCATGCCAGGCATGCTGCAGCAGAGCGCCCTGGCCCCGCAGGTGCCCCGGCACCTCCCCGTCCCACGGAGCCAGATGGATGTCAGGGAACATGGGACGGGAAAGCGTTGGCTGTCGCTGTGGCCTGGCCCAGCCGAGAGAAGGGAGCAGAAGGGAGCAGTGGGGTTAGTGCTGCCTGCATGCATGGACCGCCGGACGAGCGCAGTGTCGCCGGACGAGCGCGGCATCACCGGACGAGTGCAGCATCACCGGATGAGCGCGGCGTCGCCGGATGAGCGTGGCGTCGCCGGACGAGCGCGGCATCGCCGGGGCTTTGCCCCATCTAGTGGCTTTGCCTGAGACCAGCCTGGAGGGCTCGCTGCAGGCCTTGCTGAGCAGCCCCGGAGCCTGGTCCCGGGGCAGGAGACCCTCCCGGGGACCCGTGCACCTTCCCCAGCCGGGATGACGGGAAATCCTGCAAAGGGCTGTCCGAGACACGAGCTCCAGGCAGGAGGAACACGGCGCCAGCTCCGGGGCGAGCTGGAAAGAAGCTCGTGCTCACGGGGACCGGGCTGTCCCTGGGGATGTGGCTCTGTCGGCCAGCAGAGGAGGCCGGGGGTCCCCAACGTTGGCCCCCCTCCCCTGGCGAAGCYGCCCCCTCCTACCTGATGTCGGCCGAGGCGCTGAGCCGGGCGGCCTCCCTGCGCAGCCTGGCCAGCACGGCCCCCGCCTCGCGCTGCACGCGCACCAGCTGCGGGTCGCTCAGCACCCTCCGCATCAGCTCCTGGTGCCTCCCGATGCACGCGGCCGTGTCCTGCGGAGGGAGGGTCGGACACGTTTCTCACCTGCGGCCTCGCCTGGCAGCTCCCGGGCCAAGCACAGGAYGGGCACCCGGGGCTGCACCCCGAGGGACGAGCAAAGGGGACAGGGGACAGCCCCGCGGCCAGGAGCGGCCGGTGCGGGAGCAGCTGCACYGAGTTTTGGGGAACCGGGGGGAAACGTCGCTGTGTGCTGGACTGCAGACGGGCTCTTTGGAAAGCCCTACAACCTGCCCGTTACCTGCGTCCCCGCCAGCGCGTCGGCGCTCCGCAGCTCCTGGATGCAGCTCTGCAGCAGCTCCGATGCCCGCCTGAGGCTGGCCGTGAAGGGATGCAGTTTCTGCGTGTGGGACACACAGCGGGTCAGTGGGGCCGGGGCAAGCAGCGGGGCGGGAGGGCAGCCTGCCCGCGAGGAGGAGGAGGAGGAGGAGGAGGAGGAGGAGGAGGAGGAGGAGGAGCAGTGCCAGGCCAGAGCAGGGAACACCGCGGGGCACTGGGTTAAAGCCGAGGAGGGATTGTGGAGGTGGACGGGCAGTTCCAGGCAGGAGCCGTCAGAAGCAGGCAGGAGGGGGCTGCCCTCCTGCACTCAGAGCTTTCCTTTGCCTTCCCCTCTCCTGGGCTTCCCTGTCCCTTTTCCGAGGACGCCTGTGAGGTGCAGAAGCCGCGGTGGGGACGGAGGGGCACCGTGGGGAGGTGAGGCGATGGCTAACGGCGTGATAACAGACACCTGGAAGAATTGCACCCACTCGCCGTGGCAGTAGGGGAAGGCACCGTCCAGCTCCTGTGTCAGCTGGGAGCTGTCGACGTAGCGGCCCAGAGCCTTCAGCGACGCCAGGGTCTCCACCTGCGGGGCACGGGGCTCGTGAGTGCCGCGGGACGGTGCCAGGTCCCTCCCCAGAAACATCCCCAGGGACAGCCTGGAGAGGGGGCATAACCCCCCCCCCGCCCCGTTAACCGGCGCGGCGGCCCCGGGAGCGCTGCGTGCCGGCAGGGCTGAGCGCGCCATGCGGCAGCTCCCCTCGGAGCATCTCCCGGCGGCTCCGCCGCGTTTGAATGCACGGGAGATCGCCGGGACTGCAATCATCTGCCATGACAGCCAAGCTAGGTGATCGAGCTCGTTAATTTTTCACATTATACTAATTAAACTGAGCAGCACTAGAAGAACGATAAACCCTTTCAAGTTTAGATTTATTATCCCAGTGCCTGTGTCCGGCCACTGGAGGTAACTGGGAAAGTGCTTGGCTGCCCTTGGGCAGCTTCCGCCCGCCTGCGCAGCCCAGCGACCCCGAGGGCCTCACCCTGCACCCGGCGCGGGGGGACCTGCCCCAGCGAGGTGCTGCTCTGCCCGGGGTCCCCGAGCAGGGGAACTGGGGTCTCCAAGCGAGGGGACGGAGGGTCCCCAAGGTGGGAGGCTCCTTTCACCCTGGCTCTGCTCTTCCCGCAGGAGACAACGCGGGGACACGAGGAGGGGACAGGGACAGGCTCACCTGCACCCCGGGCAGCCTCTCGCAGTGGGCGACCAGCTCCTTCTCGGTCAGCAGCAGCATGGTGTGGATGCAGCCCGGCGAGACGCTCTGCGGGAGGCAGGGAAGAGTCACCACGGCAAACCCCACGGCACAGCCCCCGGGTTACCTACGGTGATGCCGGGGCTCGGTTGCCCCAGTCAGCTGAGGCCGGTGAGCTCATTACAAAGGAAGAGGCTCCCGAGCTCGCAGGCCTGGGAAATAGACACAGGTCACTCGGGCCATAAGCCCGTCCCCAGCCCTGGCAGAATGGCCCCGCGGACAGAGCCTCGTGAGCAAACCCCTTCGCTCGCACCAGCGATGCTTCTCTGCGCAGGAAGCACTGGGGTTGGCACGGGATTTATCGGGCGGGCTGCAACCAAGCCCTGCGCAGGCAGAGGCGCAGGGCACTGCGGCGGGAGGAGCCCGCGGCCCCGGGACAGCGCAGGGCGCTCCCGTGGCAATGCCTCAGTGCCGGCACGGAAACCCTGCCAGGATGGACCAACCGTCCCTGCGGAGCCAACTTCCAGGTGAGCTCAGMTAGCGGGATGCTGAAGGGGCTGGGGGCACGCTGCGGTGCCGGGCGGTAGCGGGGCCAAGGACAGATCCTGCGGGGCTGGAAAGGGACCGTCGGTCCCAAACTGCCAGTGCCTCGCGGCCGGCGTTTGAGGAGCTAGAGAGATGCAAGCGCCGGGTGTGAGCTCGGTTCGGGGGGCTGGGGGAAACGGGGTCTCTGTGCCCTGTTGGGGGACGGTCTGCGCTGCTGCAGAAGTGCTCAGAAATTAAGAGATTTATCAGCAACTTGGGGAACAAAGTGGCAGTTGTTTATGTGCTGCAAGACTACAGGGAGTCAGGAGCCAGGACTGGCCACTGGGGAGGGAGCAGCAAGGGAGGTGTGGGTTTTCTGGATCAGGGCATTGTGATGCAGCCGCAGGCAGCCGAGAGCTGCCTCGGAAAATCCGCACCACGATGCTTACGGGTAAAATCTGCGAGCGAGATAAAAACCACAGCCTCAGGCGCGGCAGCGCGGGGGCTGCCAGAGAAGCTGCTGCCGGCCGGGGGATCACACAGGGGAGGCTCTGAGGGACCCCGGAGGGCGGCAGCGCTCGCTCCCGGGCAGGGACCCCCGGCAGGTCTGCGGCACAGGCACGCGGAGCCCGGYGTACCTGGACAGCGCGGAGGGCCGAGAACAGGACAGGAGCGGGCGGCTGCTTCCTGGCGTCCACCACGACGGTGAGCCCGCCGTCCTTCGCTTCTCGCCTAGCAAGGGGAAATAAAGCAGGAGGCAGATGGCACGGGTTAGAAGCGGCACGTGAGGTGGGGGTCCCTCCCCTCCGGCAGGACACGCCTGAAGCCCCCTCCCRCGGCTCCGCGCCCCCGGGGAGCAGGGTGAGGGCAGGCAGGGACCGGCAGCTGCAGGCAACGGCCTCGTCCCCACGGGACACCCCAGCCGAGGGAAGTGCTGGACCTTCAATAACTGTGCCTTCGGCAGAGGCACAGCACGGGGTCCGCAGGGCTGGCTGCAGGGGGGCCACGGGACACGGTGGGGACCRCGCAGGATGTGCCCAAAGCAGCACGGGCGGGATGCTGGGCATCCATCCTGGCTCGGCCTGGGGGCTGCCTGGGACCCCCGAGCTGGGAAGCAGCCGGTGGTTCTTGGCARATCCTCCTGGCCCTTACCTGGGGAGGGAGCAGAGGTAGAGGATGAGCCTCGCCAGCTCCGCGGCCGAGCACCACGCAGCCCCCCAGGCGCTGCCGCTGGTGGTCACCTGGAGGAGGGCCCTGCCCAGCCTGTCCGAGCTCCCTGYGGGGAAAGGGGGGGTGACCTCTCTGGCAGCCACCCGCCGGCTGCAAACCCCAGCGCTGAGCAACCCCCGAGGGGCTGGGGCTCCCATCGGCCTTGCTGCTGCTCGCCAAGCAGGAAYGGCTGCCGAGGGGTGCGGGAGCGGGCTCTGCCCCGGCTCCGCTCGGGGGGCTCAGCCCGGGTCAATACTGTGCAGCTGTGGGGTGCAGCGGCCGCCCCGGTGCCACCCCAGTGCAGCCCCCCCGGCCCCTCCGGAGGGGCAGCGCCAGCCCGYGAGGGCTCTCGGCACAAATGCCGGCCCTGGAAATGCCAGGGCAGAGCTGCTGGGGACGTTTTTCGTGAAAAAAAGATGGTTTTGTCACTGTTTTTCAGCTCTTGGGAAACGGAAGAAGCCAAATGTTTGGCGTTTGGCAGCTAAAAGCTGAACGGCTTCATTGGTGAGGAATGGTGTGGGAGGGCTCAGTGCAGCTGGGAACCGGGGCAGCTGCTCAGAGCAGACTGCTTGTTTTTATGTTTTTAATTTTTTTGCCCAGCTGAAAGGAAATTTTCCGCTTGGGGGCTTTCTGGCCTCGAGCAAAGCCCAGAAACCTTCCTCCAGAAAGCCCTCTCGAGCAGCACAGCATTTTCCCTCCGGAGGCCTCCCCCGACATCCCCCCAGGTCTCTCTGCCGGCGGTACCTGGCAGGCACACGATGCCCGAGCGCAGCAGCCCGGTGTGCAGGTCCTGCCAGGCTGGCGGCTCCCGGCCAGAGGTGCTGGGGCCGGGCACGGAGGGACCGTTCTTGCAACCGGTACTTTTCAGGGACCGTTCCTCCACGGGGGCAGCGGCTGCCGCATCCGTACCTGCCCACGGGGACGGAGGAGAGAGGAGCTGGTGATGTGCAACGAGGCAGAGAAATGCAAAAGCCCCCACAGAGCCCGGGCAGCACCACAGCCCTGCTCGGACGGTACCTTTCCTGGCTGGCTTGGCTCTGCCCATCCTGGGCGAGTAGATGGCAGACACCTTCTTCCAGGCCCCGTCGTGCTGGCTGGTGGCTCTTTCGTCCCCGGGGGCCGCCCCGAGACGTGGCCCCTTCAGGAAGGAGAACTTGTGGCCGGAGCCCAGGGGGAGCCGGGGGCTGCCCTGCCGCGCCACCGCCTCCGCCTCYGCCCTGGGACTCGCTCGGTGGGGGCGGCGGGTGAGAAGCATGGGGCTGCTGGCCCCCCTCCCGTGCTGCGCGGGGGTCTCATGGGGGGTGCCGAGGGGCAGCTTGGGGCCGGGGCCATCCGGCTCCTCCAGGATGGCCGCCATCAGCCCAGGGCCGAAGCTCACCGGGTTCTGCAGCGCGGCCAGGTAGGAGTCACGGTGGCGGCACCGCGGGCCGTGTGGCCCCGGCTCCCGGCTCAGCTTCCTCCCCAGGCACGGGGTGCAGGGACCCTCCTCCGAGCTCRGCGCTCCCCCGCAGGGCCAGGTGTCTGCCCCCGGCCCCCCGTTCGCCCAGGCGAGTGTCGGCTCGGCCCTGGCCCCCATCGGCCCCGCTGGGCAGGCGGGCGGCAGGGACCTGGCCAGGAGGTCCAGCTGCTCCTGGGAGAGCTCCAGCAGGTCCACGTACTCCCCCTCCAGGTTCTGGCTGACRATCTCGCAGAGGCTGGGCACGGCCAGCGTGGCCGGCTTCTTCCGCGGCCCAGCCTGGTCCACCTTGATCAGTCCCGGGTATCTTCCCTGGCTCCACTTCCGCGAGGCGACCCTGCAGCCCGGGACGGTGCCCGYGACGTTGCTGTAGGGCAGCAGGGTSTCTGCCGCGCCGTGGGGCGCAGGCGTGCTGGGCGCAGCCGGCTCGGCTGCAGGCTCAGGAGCGGGGCCGTGCTGGGCCCCCGCAGGCATGCCATCAGCTCCAGCCTTGGGCTTGTCGATGAACTCCGGCGTGGCGATCCTGCTCCACGGCAGCGGGGCGATGCCGTTCTCGGTGGCCACCAGGCAGGTGTGCAGCGGGGCTCCGGCCCGGCCGCCGTTGATCTCCTCCAGCCACTCGTTGGTGAAGAGCAGCGCGTAGGCGGCCTCGGGCACGGGCGTCTCCTCCACCGTGCGCAGGTCGTGGGAGAGGTGCTTGACGGTGATGCGCGCCGCGTGCTCCTCGCAGGGCTCCGCTTGCAGGTAGAAGTCCCCGGGGCGCAGCAGGAGGGGGTTGAGCGGCGCGAGGTGGACGACCACTTTCTCGTGAAGACACAAGGGCCAGCCTTCATGGAGAAAGATGCAGTTAAAGTAGGGAGCCTGGGAGGGAGGAAGAACACAGCGCGTGAGCGAGAGCCCCCACCAGCTCCGTACCCTCCCGGYCGGCCCCGCACGCTCTTGCTGCCCGGCTCTGCGTTTCCTACGATGGGGACTGAAGAGCCTGGTGACCGGGATGTCCCTGAGCCAAGCCACAGCAGGGTCCTGCAAGCCCACCTCAARCCCGCAGCCATTCCCGGGGTGCTGAGCGCTCCCCACGTGCTAACAGAGGGGAAACTCCCACTGGAGCCTCTACAGGGGTGAGACAAGGTGACCCGGCAGTCCTCCTGCCCGTAGCACAGGGACCGCATGTGCCAGGCTCTGTGCCGGAGCCGTCCCGGGGAGCTGGGCACACCACAGTCCCCTCTGCGGGGAGGGGATGGGGCAGGGAGGGGGACATGCAGAGAGGGAGCCTGCAGCCCGGCACAGGGCACGGCCGTGCAGGGTGTCACGCTCCAGGGCAAACCCCCGTGGCCGGGAGCGGGGCGCAGGGCACGGCGGCGCGGGGGGCGCGCGGGCTTACGCAGGCTGCCTGCCGCACGTGCTCGAAGAGGCGCTTGGCCGGGATGAGGAACTGGAGCAGGCAGCAGAGCCCATCTCCCYGGTAGCTGGTCTCCAGCAGCCGAAACACCTGGCCCAGGACCGTGGGGGCCGTGGCTTCGAAGGGGGGGTAGAGGGCCTGGAGGGCACTCTGCACCGCCGCGTCCAGCGACCCGGCGTCCTGCGGGAGGAAAGCGTCGCTGGTGGGGAGAGYGGCCCCGCAACGGGATGCCGTCACCCCCCGCGGAGCCCGTGCCCACCATCCCGCRCTGCACCGCCGGCTCCCTGGTACGTCCATGCTGGCAATGCCGCCGAGCTCGGGGGGCTCCAAACCTTCCTGGGCTGGAAGCTGGGGAGGAACTGGGTTTGGAGCACACCAAGCACCRCGCAGCTCGGGGGCAGGAGCACGGCCGGGGCTGGTTCCCAGCGCTGGGCTGTGGTTTAAGGAGCCCGAGATGAGCCCTGAGCGCAGCCTGCCRCCCCGCTCCGCTCGGGAATGCTGGCCGTGCGGAGGCGGAGGAGCCGCAGCAGCCAAGGGGTTAAGCCGAGCCAGACATGGAGCGTGGGGATGCCGGGCTCAGCAGCTCGCTGYAGGAATGCAGCGGATGGGAGGAAGGACAAACATCTGAAGGTGTTTTGGTTCAGACTCATCGCTGAATTCGCCGAACTCAGAATTAGTCCTCCGAGCRTTTTCTGGGAAGCGCTCTGCCGGGTTACAGCCCCCTCCCCTGCGCCGCTTCCAGACCGGGGCGAGGACGCCAGTTTCGTGCCAGGCGTAAACTGGCGGCTCCGAGTTTGCTCTCCCAGCTTTGCAGGGGGKGTCGGCTGCGCAGACCCGGCTGGCGCAGCGGGTACGTGGAGGGAAGCCATCAGACGGGTCCCATTAAATCCCAGCTGCGTTACAGGCAGYGCAGGGGTGACTACAGACATGGCTGCCAAAAGGAGCCCATCGGCAAGCGGGAAAGAGACTTCTCCAACTCCTTGGGGGGGTATTTCCACAGGAGAGGCTCGGATAAACAACAGAGCAGGCTGGAGCCGGCGCCTGGGGGGCGGGTGGCCAAACGGCACCTTTTCTGCTGGAAACGGTGCTGCTGCGGGAGAGATGCAGGTTTCTGTGTGGTGCAGGGTCAGGCCCAGCCTGGCCAGCCGGGGATCTGCTGCTCTGCAGCGGGACGTCTCTCCTCCTCCACCTCCTCCTCCTCCTGCAGAGCGTGGTGTGTGCTACCTCTGCCAGCCGCCGGGTCCCGAGGAGCCCCCAGCTCTGCCACCAGCTGCAGCCCACGGCAAAGCTGGGCCCATTGCCCGGGGCTGGGCTCTAGATTTAACGGCGGAGGGACCCCCGCGCCGCAGGCAGCTGGCGGGAGCTGCCAGAGGGATAAGCATCCTCCCGGCAGCCGGGGCAGCAGCCAGGTCCTGCACCTCGGGCAGCCGCAGCTCGCCATCATCTCCGTGCTCCTGCGTGGGCACCCGGGAAGCCAGGTGGGATTAGCTGAAGGTGGGCATTAGTTTCAGGCTGCTGAAACTGTTCTGGGAGCCCATACAGAGACAAAGTGGCCTCGGTTAATTCAGCTTAATTAGCTTTAATGCGCTTTAGCTAAAGCACTTCGCAGTCACGCTTTGGTTAATTCTTCTTGACTTTGTCTCTCCACACAGAGATCTCCTGCCCTTGGGCCTGGCAGGAGAAGCCACGGGGCCTGGGCAGAGCAGGAGGAGAGCAAGTCCCTTCTTGGTGCCCTGATCTGCAAGTGCGTTCCCCGGCCAGGCTCTCTGCACAGCTGCCRTTGGACCGCTGGTCTTCCCACGCCTGGTCTTGCTTTGCACGATTCCCAAGAGGGATGGGAGACCTTGCTCTGGAGAAGCCCCGCTGCAGGGCAAAGCCCAGCTCCCCGCTCCGCCTTGCTCCCGCGGGATCCCGGCACAGCCGCCCGCTCCCAGGCACCGAGCCCGGCCGGGCGCCCACCACCTCCCTGCCTGGCACCACGGAGCTCGGCTCCTCCCCTGTCCCAGCACCGAGGTGAGGAGCCGCCGTCTGTAACAGCAAAATGGGATCTGTCCAGGAGAGCYAGGAGAGCTGGGCCAGCCCTGCCCGCGCCAGAGCCCGCTGCCCAGAGTCACCCTTGCACAGCCCTGGCACATCCCAAACCAGCTCTTTTGAAACCGAACTAAACTCTTACTGGCCGAGCTCGTGTGGCACTGATAAAAAAGCAAAAGAAAACAGAAAGAGAAGCCAGGTCCCCTGAGACCAGGGCCGCTGGGGTTCTGCTCTCGCGGGGCGACGAGCAGCCCCAAACCCCKCCATTCCCCGGCTCGGCCGCGCTGCCGGGGAGGGCTCTGCGGGGCGGGGGGGCGCAGACCGCGGTCCGACGGGGCCAAGGCGCACGCTGCCAGCAGCCCCATCNGGTCCGACGGGGCCAAGGCGCACGCTGCCAGCAGCCCCATCATGGGATGGGGCCATCCCACCCACCGTCTCTCCCGACACCGTCCCCCCAAACCCCAAAGCAGCCTCCGCCAGCCACGGCACACGCAGCCTGGCTCCCTGGCCTTGCCCGGTCCCGCACCTTGGCGGCTGGGGAGAAACGCCCGGAGTTTGGGTAAACCAGCTGGGATAAACTCGGGGTGTCTGCAGGAGGGGACAGCCYTGCTGCAGGGGGAAAAAGGAAAACCTTCCAAATCACCACCAAAACCCCACAGCAAAGGGACGCGCCAGAGGATGGATTGACTGAATAAACAAAGCCGCTCCCCTGTCAGTGGAATAAAACCGCCCAGGACTTCATCCAGCARCAGGGACTGCGTGAGCCAACGTCGGGAGAGAACGACTGACTGATGGAGGCACCAGGCGCAGCCTGCGTTGTGCTGGGGAATATTTTGGCCTGGAATGACTAAAAATGTTTTCGTTGAGTGTCACAAAGCACTTCATCACTGGGGGAGGATTTTGRGGTAACCACAATGCGGCAGCTCCGCGTTCGTGGGAGAAGCTGAGGCCAGGCTGGTTGGGAAGCCGCTAGAAATCCAAAAGCAACCAATTAGCCCACGTCCCTCCGCCAGCTGTGAGGGAGCGCAGAACCGAAACAAAAGGCATTAGGGAACATAAGGAGATTTACATTTGCAAAGCTATTTCCATTCTAATAAGCCAAAGTGCTGTTAAATAGAGATTGATATTTCTCCCCAAATACCCGTATTTTTTAAAGTGGTTTATACCAATAAGATGAGTTGGGCTTTGGTGTTTTGGTGCTGTAAAGTTGTTTAACTCGTACCCAAAGCCGCAGGGTGACTCAGCTCCGTCTCCTTTCTCCCTCCTGCTTGGGAAGGAGCGAGGTTTGAGCGTCAGGACCAGTCCTGAATAACAATTCCTCTCCCTCTCCTGCAGCTCTCACTGTCRGCTACTTTGGCAGGGCACGATGCAAACGCTAACGAACCGCCCCAGCCCGGTGGAGCGGGAGGCCAGCGCTCAGCACAGCATCGCCCGGGAGGCCAGGGCAACGGCGCGTGCCGGCTGCGGTGACAAACGAGATGGCCAGCCCGGGGACGGATCCGCCGAGCGTCCTGTACCCGCACGCCAGGCACGGTCCACACAGCAGCACCCGCTTGCTGCACCCCATCCCCCTGCCAAACTTTGCTGGGAAGTTTAAGCATCGCGGGCTGCAGCCCCGCAAGTGCCTGCCCAAGCGGCCGACGGCCACCTCCGCCCTCGCACCCGACCTCCGCCCTCGCACCCGACCTCCGCCATCGCTCCCGACGCCCACCCGGAGCTGGGGAGGGCCGGGGGCCCGCAGATGCCCGCAGCGAGCGGGGAAGGTCCGCAGAAAGGACAGGAAAGCAGAAGGAATTACCATGTCTACCGGGAAGTGGCGGAGGGGCCGGGGGGGCCCGCGGCACCAACTGTCCCGTCCCTCTTCCTTCCTGGGGGCCCGAGCGCTGCCCCACCGCCCCGGCTC
>JASVER010000090.1:3170073-3229995 GCA_030449065.1 Oceanodroma leucorhoa | reverse complement strand
CCCGCCGGGGGGGCCGGGCCGAGCCCCCGCCGTCTGCTCCCGAGGCCCCTCCCGGGGAGCTCCCCCCGTCCCCCCGAGGCGGTGCCGGCTCCGTCCCCCCGGCGGGGATGGGGAGGGGGGTGCGTGTGTGTGTGTGTGCAAGACCCCCGGAGAAAAAAGCCCCGCGGGGGTGGCAGCCCCCGGCGGGTCCGGCCCCGGCGGCACAGTGCCGGGCAGGAGCGCTCCGCCGCCCCCCGGAGCAGCTCCGGGCAGCCCCCGCTCCCGGCTCGGGGATGCTTCATGGCACCGGGAAGAGGCAAAGCTGCGTGTGCGTGTGTGTGCACACATGCGGTATTCGTGGCGCTTCCCTGGGTAAATAAACACAGGCCGGTGTTGATAAGACCCGTCAGGACTGCTTTGTATTCCAAACAGAGCCCTTAGCGCGGCACGGAGTCTCATTTCTGAATTGGCCTAAAAGCATAGCAGAAGGAAAGTGTCTCTTACAGCTGTTTGGGATGTTTCAACAATTGAAAGTACCTACTTGAAGGCAGAATTTGTGTGATTTAGCAACCAGAAGTCATACAAAAATAATCAGCATAGGAGCCAAAGCCCCAGATTTAGTACATCCAAACTGCAGCTGCTCGGCACAGCTCTTTGGTCCCCAGGCATGGCATCCAGCGCTCCAGGACCCTCTGCTCCCTGCTCAGGCTGGTCTTTTCCACTGTCGTGTTCCTGGGCACGGGCCCAGGGACAGGAGCAGGGCTGGGATGGGGGACAGGACCAGGGACGGGTGGGATGGCCGCAGCGTGGGCCGCAAGCCGCCGGGGCAGTTTTGGTAACGAACATTTGTCCAGAGATTAGCGAGYGGCCAAAGGACATGCTGTGAAAACAAGCTGAGACGGGAGGAGGTGCAGCTGGGTTGCTGGCTTGTTTGGAGGGAGGACGGCGCCAGGGAGGGCTTTGTGCTTGCTTCCCATTTCCTTGGGAGCTAGCAAGAGCCCTTTCGTCGCCAGTACAGATCACGAGTGCTGCAAGGGCTTAGGCACCAGCGGTCGTGCGGGTAGGCAGAGGCTTGGCCATGGGGAGCCGGGCTGGAGCACCCGGCTGCAGACCACTGTATGGCTCCAGACCCGCAGGCACTGCCACAGCTCTGTCCAGGGCTGGCTGGCCCCGAGCTCAAGCCTGGTCCAACACGTCTGCCTGGGATCCCTAATGCAAACTGGGGCCTGCGGGGCCAGCTCCTCCCTTCCCCACCAGCAGCCAATTGCTCCTTTAATTGCATTAGTTCAACTCTGCTTCAGCCTTTTTATAGTTTCTCTGAGTGCAMGGGGAGTATGAGCTCATGCTCTGACCTTCTCTAATTGCCTGGTTGCCTCTGAGAGGCAACTTACTTTGTATAAGCCAAAGAACTTACTTTGGCTCATACACCTTCTGAAAGGTACYGGGGCTGGGTGAGGAGGGAGGCAGCGTGGCTGACCAGGTCCCACACCACAGGTAGGATCCCTCTGTGGCGCTGGTGAGCAGGAGGGGAAGGATGTGAAGCTGAGCCCAGCGGGACCCCACCACCCCGGCACCATGGAGTGCCCGAGGGCAGCAGCTCCCAGCCTGGGCCCTGRGGTGCTCTTATCAGCTGTGCTAAACTAGCCCACCCTGCAAATGCCCCYAGCATGGCTGGATCCAGCCCTACATCCCTGTAGCACCCCAAGGCAGCTCCCCGTGCCCTCCTGCTGCCCTGAGACAGCAAGGCTTGGAGGTGGGAGTTGGGGTGCTGGGGACCAAGCCTGCCCAGCAAAGGGCAGAGCTCCTGGGGGCCTCCCGGGTGCCCCTGCTGCTYTGGGGCCCCTGACCCCATGAGCTCACCCTCCTCTTTCTCCATGCCCTGTTTGTCCCAAGCAGCTGCTGGGACAGGCTGCACGTGGCCTCCTGCCCTGCCCCTCCGCCGGCACAGAGCCACCATTCAGATCCCCCCAGGCTCTGCCCGAGGTCACCATTCTTGCATTTTTATTTTTGCTTTTCTGCAAAATCATCCCCCTYGCTCTCTGCGTCCCCTTTTGTCTCCCACGAGGCTCCCAGACCTTGTGTCACGAGCTGGCGTGCTGTGAGAGGAGCCCGCCTGTCTGGGGGCGATGGCAGCAGAGAAGACGCTCTGGCTGCAGCGCSGGTCCCTGGGGGACCCCCGGGACGTCACCGGAGTGTTGGGGTGGAGGGAGGGCGAGGGTGGTGAGCCCAGCATCAGGGACGGTCTCTGGAGCCCCGTTGCCTGTGGCCGTGTCCCTGCACCCAGGGTCCTCGCCTGCGGGGCGCAGCTGCTCGCCGTGCCCCGCAGGGCTCCTGCTTTTGTAGCTCTTGTGTCCCCGGGTGTTCCCGGCTGCCTGTTTTTGATGCAGCGGTCAGGGCTGGCGTCAGCAGCGACCCYGCGCTGGCAGAGAGCCCTCCCGGCTCCAGGAACAGCCGGGACCGGGTCACGCCGATCCTGCAGCTGGGAAAACAGCAGTGCAGGAGCCCTCGCGCGTCCCCCGGCTGTATTTTTAGATGCTGCTGGATCAAAGGTTGTCAGGGACTTGCAGGTGACGGTGGGCAGTGTCAGGCTGGCAGCGATCCCGCACACGTGGGAGTGGGCAGGACCCGCAGCTCCCCCGCATCTCAGTGCTGACAGTATTTCACCGAGCTCTGGGTGAAGTCCCTGCGGGTCTAGGGACAACCATGGTGGCCACAGGTCCTGGTTAGAGCCCGGTTCTGCTGGTGGCAGTGAACTTGTCCTGGCTGGAAATGGGTAGGGGGAGGTTTTATTTCTGGCTGTGGGCTTCTCTTTTCCAAGTTCCCTCTAAAACCAGCCAGGTTGCTCTCGCTTTTCTTGCCAAGTGCCCCGGGTTTTCCCCTGCGTTTCCCCGGCAGGGTTTGCCAGCCCACAGCTCTGCCCTGCAGCTGCAAGGGAAAGCCTGCCGAGCAGCAGCAGCGATGCCCCTGGCACCAGCACGCGCTGCCTGCGCCGCAGGGAATTCCCGGGGCGGTTGTGGCACCRCGGGAAATGGATGCGGCCGGATTTCCTTGCAGAAGGCAAACGTGTCTGGGTGCCCTTGCTTGCAGCCCGAGGAGCAGTAACTGCCGCACTGCCCTACCCCTGCCAAAGGCYGTCCTGGGGACAGCTGGGGTGCAGCCAGCCCTCGCCGGGTGCTCACCTGGGAAGGGGCTCGRTGTGGCAGCGAGCCCGGCAGACCCAAGCTGGCGGCTGCTGGGGAGGGAGCAGAGCCACAGCCCAACTCCCGCGGTCCCCCCGGGGAGCCCCAGCACGCGACTGCAGGGTGGTTTGGGCCATTGCATCACGCAAGAGATGCAGAAAGAGCTGTGGGCAGGATCGGGAACTGCCCGCATGTGCTGAGGAGCGTGTGGGGCCAGAGGAAGCCCTGACCTGGGGGTGAGCTGTCCACAGCAGGGAGGGGGTCCTGACCCACAGCCCTGGGTGGGGGGGCAGCCRGCAGCACGGGAGATGGACCTCCTGCAGCTCCCTGCCCTCCCGGCCTCTTGGCTCCCGTCTGACGATGGCCCTTTCCTGCACGTACAGCCCAGCAAACCCCAGCCCAGCTCCGCAGCCCTGGGGGGACCAGTCCTTCCCCAGYGGAGCCCGCTGTCAGGAGAAGCCTTTTCCCCCCCGAAGGGTCAGCTCGGGCAGGGCAGGATTTCACGCTCCATTCCCTGCTGTCATCGCTCGCACGAAGCACTACCGGGACCAGCCYGCGGTGTCGGGTGTTAGATGTGGTTTCAGCTGTTCCTTGCCAAACACGGGAGTGTTTGGTCAGGGTTTGTGCTGTTTGAAGGGTTTTTTTCAGTTCAACTTTAAAATTTGCTCAAGCCCAGAAGGAAGACTTTCTGGTTTTGCTTCCTCTCTGTGCTGCTCCCCRTAAAATTTCATTTCTCCTCATGGAAGAGGTTCAGGTTCCTCAATGCTTGTCCTGAATGTCTTAAATATTGTTTTGAAACAGCCCTGCTGAGATGCAGTGTCATGGACGGGAGGGTTTGGGGAGCTTCTCCTCCACACGGAGCAAAGCRCTGATGATGGGCAGCGGCAAGCTCATGGCACCGCGGAGGCCGCAAGTGGGGATTTGGCCTTTTAACTTTTTCCTCTGCTCTTGGCTTCTTCTCTCTGGGCAAAATGAGCTCTGCCYGTGGGCTCCTGGCCCCCAGGGATGGACTGGGGCCGGCGCTGACGGGGGGATCGCAGCCTGTGGGTGCTGTCTGGGTGCCAGTGGGACACGGCTCCTCCACGGGGTGTTTGTCCGTCTCTGGCAGGCACCGCCAGCACCAGCCCTGCTGGGTGGTTGTGTCCTTGTTCTCCTGCCCTGGGCCTCAGAGCCGCCGCCGACTGCGGTGCTGCTCTCCAAAGCCGTAGCCACACGTGCAAGTCTGGCGGGCGTTTGCTGTGTGTCTGCCAGGCAGCCTGCAAGTGCCCCCCTCTGAAACTCTGGGGAAGAAAGGCAGCCCCCATCTCTCCAGCCCTGATCCTCCATGTGCCAGACACCCCAGGCTCCGCTCGCCCCGTCCCTCGGGGCCCCCCGGGGCTGCAGCGCCGCGGGGCACGGCCATGCTGGTAGCTGTGCTTGAGCAATAGCCGCATTTCACAAGCGCATGGTTCGGGGATGTTGCCTCTGAGCAACCAGGACKTCCCTGGATCCAGCATGAGATCTGCCTGCCTCAGCTGCCATGGGCTTCCTGTGCCCACTGCTTCCCCAAYGGGAAATGAAAGTAACTTAAATGGTTCCTTCTCCCCTCACCTCTGCCCTGCAGCCTGCGGGGGGGGCCTGGCCAGCCCCGCTCTCCCGCTGGGGGTCCCAGGGTGCTGCCCCCTCACCCCTGCCTGCCTGAACTCAGCTCCCGCACGTCTCCAGCCGTCGTGCGTCCAAGAGCTGTGACATGTCGGGAGCCCAGAAGTTTTGCATCTGTGGCTTGTTCCCGGTGTGCTGGACGTCTCCTCCCGTGCACGGCTGATTTAGTCGCCCCCGGAGCCACGCTGCGGCCGCCCAGTGCAGGCGGGTGCCCCTTCACCAGCCCTGCTGGGTGTGGGGGGACTCCAGGGTCTGCTCGCATGGGGTCAGAAACCATAACTTGCTTTTTTTAGCCCCTGCTGTGCCCCAAGGCTGCTCTGTTGGTAACGTTACAACGGGTGCCTTTAGCAGGTCTGTGTCGTGATAGCGGCAGCTAATGCCCAGGGGCGCAGAGCAGAGCGGGAGCCSGGTGGGATGGGGCGGGGGGCAGCAGGGCTGGCAGGCGGCTCGGGGGTGCCCCGGGCTGTTCCCAGCCTTTGCTCGGCAGAGGCAGGGCAGAGCGGGCAGAGCACGCAGTGAGAACATACCCCCCTCGACCACGGCTGCCAGAGCCGAACCMGTGCCCGCAGCAGGTCTGCTCCTCTGAGCACCCGCCTCTGCTGCAGGYGGGGACCGTTTGCACCCGATGGAGAGATGGAAACTGAGCTGTCGCCTCCCGGTTTTTGCTATCCCTTCCCTGCCTGCGAGGAGAGGCACCGGGTGTGCTGCTGGGTGCGGGTGTGCCATGCCATRCCGTAGGCACGGGTGCCACCGGTGAGAGGAGCGGGGCGGTGGCCAAGCAGGAAGCCCTGGGGCTCCAGGGGACGTCCCGCTGCGGCAGCGGCTCTGCACGCCGCCCTCGCCTGCGGTTCCCGTTTTGGCACGGATATAAAGGCGGCGTGAGCAGGGAGAGCCCGGCAGCAGTGCGGCACCRCGGGGCAGCCAGGATGGGAGCGCAGAGCCTGGTGGTGGCTTGCGAGGCGCTGGCTTTGTGCCTGGCACTCGCCGGGGCCACCAACCCCGGCTTCGTGGTGCGGATCACCCAGGCAGGCTTGGACTATGGTGGGTTCAGCTTCTGATTTCCCTCCTTGCAGGTGTGCCGGTGGCTGAGGTGTGGAGCTGGGCGCTCGCTCGGAGCGTGTGGGGTCCTGGGGCAGTATGGGGGAGCCTCGGCCACGGGTGTCGAATGCACCATCGCCCGGGGCTTCCCGCTGAGGCACCCGCCTGCTCCCACCACCACCTTCGTGGAGACCCTGCAGAGGGGCCCAGCCCCGCGGGGGTCTYGGGGGGCTGCGCCCAGGCGGTGTCGGGGGAGGCGCAGGGCTGGCAGGGCGGGAGGGTCCTGCTCTCATGGCACGTGTCTGGGCAGCCGAGCCGTGAGCCCTGGAGGAGCGAGCTGCGGAGGAGGTGGGGAGCTGCGGGGGGGCAGTGACGGAGATGGATGGGCCCCRCGCTGGTTTTATTGAGGCAGGCAGAGCCCCGGCTCCAGCGGAGCGCCGGTATGGATTGAAATACACTGTATGAGAAACAGCTCATTTACCCGGCAGCTCTGCCAGCCGCGCAGGAGCGGGTGTGACTCCCTTTCCCAGATGGATGTGGGAATGCAGCACCCACTCACGCCGTGCTGCTCTCCAGGACGTGTGCGCCATCCGGCTTTGCCCGCTGGTGCTGGCCATGGAGCGGCGTGGTGCCCAGGACCTCCTGCACGCCTCGCACAGCGCCCAGCCCGGAGAGCGAGGACTGGGACCTCTCCCCCCTGTCCGTGCCACCTGGCCACCACCTTCCCCTGGGGCAAGCGGGCGGATGTCAGGCAGCGTTGCCCATGTGCTSACAGGGCTCTGTGCACGGAGATTAGCTTTAAAGATAGCCTGGGAGGTGGAAAGCAGCCAGGCCATCGCCTGGATGTTTCCTTTAACCCTTTCGCTGTGCGCCCGGCRCATGCTCCCAGCTCCCGCGGGAAGCGCGTGGCGGTGACGCTCTCCCTCTGCCCCTGCAGCCCATCAGCAGGGGATCGCGGTCCTGGAGAAGGAGCTGGCCCAGCTGAAGCTGCCAGACATCTCGGGTGACTTTCGCCTTCGGCGCGTGGCCAAGGTGCAGTATGAGATCTCCAGGTGAGCCCTGCCAGCACCTCGGAGCGGCTCGCTGTCCCCCCAGCCCACACGAGGGGCTGGAGGGGTGGGGGAGGACGGGGAGCCCCCGGAGCAGTGAGGACCGTCCTGTCCCCTCCACAGCTCCCTGAGATGTTGGCCCTGTCCTCAGTGCAGGCAGAAATGCTCCTGCTTTGCCCTCCTGCCCAAAGGGGAAAAAGGGAAGCAGGGTGATGGCACTCTGGGTGCGGGTGGATTTTGCGCAGTTGAAGCCCAGGCGGTGGAGGTGGCCTTGCCCACGGCAGCAGGACGCCCGTCCCCCCCATGGAGCAGGAGCCCAGCCCCTGTGGAGATCCCAGCTCCTCGCTGCCCCGTTGCACCTCTCTGCTCCCACTGCGCAGGGTTTCGAGCTGCTGTTTGGGTGGCTGCAGGGACCACGCTTCCGAAGGCGCCGCTTTGCTCTGCGCGTCCCTGCCAGGCATCGCTTTGCTGCGGCAGGACGGGAGCTGGGGATGCTGCCGGTGTGGTGGCCCCGCTCCCTCCCTCCCCAGCCGTGTGCCCGGCGGCAAGGCACTCCCCCTCAAGTGCCTTTTCTCTTGTTTGTTAATTATTTATTTTTAGATTGGACCTTCGCAGTTTCCACTTGCCGTACTCGCGGATTTCCCTGGTCCCCAACGTGGGCCTGCARGTCTCCATCTCCAACGCCTTCGCCGAGATGGACGGGAACTGGCGGGTGAAGATGTATTTCATGTGTGTGCCCGGCTCCCCCTCTCCCAGCTCGCGCGCTTCACTCTCTGGGTCTGGACAGGTTTTTTATCCTCTCCCTTGAGTCTGGGCAGCTGTTGCTTTGCTCTCTCCAGATGCGCTGACTTGTCCTTCCTGCAGCCAGGCTGCAGCCGCTGTATTTCCGATGCACGTCTGGGAGCCCCTCGCCCCGGGGGAGCCCTGCCAGGTCTCCCTCCGTGCCGGGAGTCCTCGGAGCTGGCCAGGCAGTGATTATCCCGCTTGCAAGTGGTTGGGGAGACGACGTGAAAGCCATCTCCCCGCTTGTGGCACCTGGGGGTGTGAGGGGTGGTCCCTCCCACTCGCTTGCACGGGGAGCACCTTCCTGAGCACCCGCAGGGACGGACCTGGGCCGGGGCTGGGGCGGGCAGAGGTCACTGCCACTCGTACAGCCACTGGGATGGATAAAACCGGGTGGGAGGCAAGAACAAGGTGGACGATGGAGGAGCTGTGCATCAACTCTCCTGTCGCTCTCCCATCTCCCTCGCTTGCTCTCGGCCCTCTCTATTTAAAGGTTACCTCTCCTAGTTTATGTTCCASTGAAATACAGTGAAATTACAGGCTGCCCAGGGAAGTGGTGGAGTCACCATCCCTGGAGRYGTTCAAAAAACGTGTGGATGTGGCGCTTYGGGACATGGTTTAGTGGGCAYGGGTACTGGGTTGATGGTGGGACTYGATGATCTTAAAGGTCTTTTCCAACCTTAATGATTCTATGATTCTATAAATTTGGCTTCCCTGAGTTTAAAAACTTTCCCGGTCTCCTCTGGATGCTCAGTACAAGGAGAGCCTGAGCTAGATAGGTCCGTCCCAAAGCTGATCTAGGGTCCCTTCACTAGGGTCCCTTCACCAGGGCTCAGCACTGAGAAATGTCCCTTTCTCGTCCTCCTCTCCCTGCAGCCGGGACCACGGCTCATTTGACCTGAAAGTGGAGAACGTCTATATCAAAATCAGCCTGAAGCTGGGCAGCGACGCCTCCGGGAAACCCACCATCGACACCTCTGACTGCAGCACCCGCATCTCCAAAGTCCGGGTACACTTTTCGGGCAAGTTTGGGTACGTAACTTCACCGCGCAGGCCTAGAARCGCCGCGTGTTAGCCCCTCCGCCACGGGAACGTGGCTTCCAGGCCCTGGTGCAAGGAGTAAGGCGTTGGCATACCTGCGGTCCCTTGGAGGCTGCCCTTCTGCCCGCAGGCTGCCTGCACTGGCGCACCACCGCCAGCTCCCTCTGGACTCTGATACACTTCCCACCCAGAGATGCAACTGAATGAACTTAAATCTGGCCTCAACTTGTCCTGCTGTGGCTGCACGTTTAAGGGAGATTTAAGGCAGTCACTAGACCTGCGTGCACGTGGTTTACAAGCAGGTCTGTTTGCAAACGTAAACCCTGAGGCAAAGCTAGACACCMAACTGGTATGGGAATGATGTTCCCCAGTGTTCCGGAATCTCTTGTGTCTCCCTTTCCTGGCAAATGCTTCTGCAGCAGCCTCTGAGCTAAAGAAGGACTCCTCTCTGTTTTTCTCTGCAGATGGCTTTACAACCTGTTCCGTGATGCTATTGAGTCCAGATTCCGGAAGATCTTGGAGAGCAAGGTACGTGAGCAAAAGAGGGCAGAGCTCCGGGTTTTTCTGGTGGCCTTTAGCCCTCGCTCGTAGCTGATGTGGTGGGAGGCTCCGAGCACGCGCAGGGATTTAACCAGAGCCAGAGCACACGGGCGTGTTGCCGATTTGGTGAAAAGCGGAGGAATGGGCATCGCTAACTGCAGTCTCCATAGCATCGTGTGGCTCAGGCTGAATTCGAAACCTGCAGCCTTTGCCAGAGCCCAGCGTAATTGGTTCCTAATTAACAAAGACTTTTCTTTCCGTGTGGTCAGTTAATTAGATCTTATGCTTTGGCCAAACTCACTGTAACAGAGGAAACCTGATCAGAGCTGGCCGTTAAACRGCCGCGCTCCTGTATGCTTTGGGGAGCAATGGGGGAGAAATTCTCATTTCTGGATTGCAGACACTTGCCGTCTTGTTTTAACGGGGTGCGTCAGGGAGGCCCTGGTACCGTCTGCCCGGTACAAAAGCCTACATGCAGGAGACCTGCAACAAGACATGGAAACAAGCTGTTAGCAATAATTACTACAAGGCTAACTGGCACGAGTTACGGCCTCCCTGGATGTGAACCTTGCTCAGGAAGGAAGCAGTTGGAGAACAGGCAACTCGCACTCCCGCAGCAGATCCCACCCTGCCCGGCACTATTCCCGACGCCAGGCAGTGGCTTTCCCAAGGCCCCGGGGGCGGTGGCAGCAGATGGGCTGGCAGCAGGAGCGAAGCTGGGGCTCAAAGGCCTTTTCTGCTGGTTTGCCTCCTGGAAGGGGGGCAGCTGTGGGACTCCGAGGGGACCTCTGCTGCTCTGCTCCTCCTGCAGCCTGCGCGAGCCCCTTTGCCCAACGCGCATTTCGCAGCGTCTTTCTCCCCCCGCACCAGGAGCGACGGGCAGGAGAGGGCAGGGGCCGGGACCCCAAGGCACAGCCCRGTCCCAACCCAGCTCCGGCCCTGGCAGCCCACGTCTGCCTCCTGCTCTCACTGCAGGAGCCTGGACAGTCCTCGTGCCCCCAGTGCCAGGGGGACCCGGTCACTGGGAGGAGATCCCGGTCACTGGGATCAGGGCTGCGTTTGTCTGTCTGCAGCTCCGTCCTCCCAGGCAGCGATGGGGTGTTTCCAGGACAGACAGATGAATATCGGCTGGGCACAGGGAAGAGCAGCAACCCTCTGTCGATAAGGCCGTGCCCAAGGCTCCGTCCCTCCTCTTCCTCCCTGGGCTGCCCAGCCAGCAGCTGCATTGCTGTTAGCACGGCCGCTGCTCCTCCGGAGCTCTGCATCTCGCTGCCAGCTGCTGCAGGCTGGATGCCCGGTCAGACAGATGACGGCCTGATCTTCCTGGCGGCTTCTGTGCCATTATGGGGAAAGCATTGGAAGAGCTTGTGCAGATTATCTCGGCCATCTGCAGGACCGTGCCCTGCAGTAAATTTCCTGGGTCAGTGTTTAGCCTGCAATTAAATCCCCCACTGATGCCGAGGCTTCACCCGTGGATGACAGTGGCAGAGGGATTTGCTCTTCTGTCCTGGCAGCACAGAGCTGTAGGAACTCAGGGCAGCTCCGCTTTGTCGGTGCAATTAGTGCTCCTGCCCCTGCGGGGGTGGGTTAACTCTTTCAGTTGCTCTGCTTCGGCTAAGCCTTGGCTGCTCAGCACAATTCATTGCAGCATGGGCCGCAGGAAAAGTCTGAGGGCACGCGTGAGATTCCTTCCAAGGGCCTCCATGGAGCTGAGSTGTGGGTGGGGAGCTTGCTGCAAGCAGATGTTTGCAGGTATAAACCCTGCTTGTATCTTGGACACTTAATTAATGTGCTGCCTGATGAGTAGAGACAAACATCCTCGTGTGCTCTCTTATTTAAGCAGGCTTTTGCAAGGAATAAAAACAGCACCGGGCAGCAAAGCAGAGAGCACGGCTGAGGCTTTGACCCCGGGGATATGAACCGGCCACCCCCCGCGGAGCTGCCCTTGCTCAGCTTCGCTGCCTTTCTTTCCCGCAGGTCTGTGAGAACGTGGTCAGCTCCGTGCGCAGCGAGCTCCAGCCTTACGTCCGCACCCTGCCAGGTACCAGGCGGGGGCTGCACGGGGTTTTAGGAGCGTTTCTTCCTAGCATTTCCCATCCAYGAGGACAGTGCTTCGCCTTGTGCCCACTCCCCATTTCCTTGTATTTCTGCACCCAAACTGGGAGCTGGGGAACACCATTATCAGCAGAGACTTGTCACTGTGCACCCCATCCGGCAGCGCACACAGCCTCCAACGAGCCATGCCCCGGAGCTGGCGGGAGCACGGGCTGCCTTGGCCGGGGGACCCAGAGCATTCCTCAGGTCCAGGAGTTAGTCTGCTGCGTGGCTGAGAAACAGAGTCGGGAGAGAAATGTGCTTTTTGCTTCCAAACAGAAGCAAGCACGCATGAAGCTGGTACTGAGCTGTTGCACTGGGAAGCCTGGGCACGGCACTGCCTGGATGTCTGCGGAGGCACTCTGCTCCCGGCTTTCCCATGCCATCTCCCTCTCGCTCATCYGTCTGTCCCGTGTTTTACAGTCACAGCCAGGATAGATGCCATGGCTGGCATCGATTACTCCTTGGTGGCACCCCCAACTGCTACCACCCAGTCCCTGGACGTGGGCATGAAGGTGAGAGGCTGTCCTGGGAAAGCTGGCGCTGGCTGATGCCATCGCCGCAGGCGGGTGGGGAACCAGGTTTAGGTACCTCCTGCAGATGCTGTTTCCCAGCTCAGCTCAGCAGGTGAGTCCCACCGCCCTCTGCTCTCCTGCTTCACCTTTCTCCCTCCTCCCAGGGCGAATTTTTCTCCCTGGCCCGCCGCTCCGCYGTCCCCTTCCCTCCGCTGGCGCTGGCCTTCCCCCCGGATCACGACCGCATGGTTTACTTCGGGGCCTCCAGCTACTTCTTCAACACAGCCGGCTTTGCCTACCACGCAGCCGGGGCGCTGGTCTTCGAAATCGCGGACTCGACGGTGAGCAGCGCAGGGGGGATGGGGGCTGTCCCCGCGCCTCTGGGCAGCGGGTTCAGTTTGCAGAGGAGCTCCRGCAGCAGCCTGGGGTCTCGGAGGGCTCCCCCGGCGAGCTGCCCGGCAGCTGGGGGCTGCGGGATGGGGATGGGGCTGTCGGCACGGCACCGCGGGGGGGCAGGAGGGCTGATCTTGCGGCGTATTGCCCCGGTGTGACTGCTCTCCCCCCGCAGATCCCAAAGGGCATTGACTTCCACTTGAACACCACCACCTTCTCAGCCTTCATTCCCCAGGTGAGCGGTCCAGCCCTGCCTCCCCGGAGCTCCTGCCGCGCACAGCCRGGGGTTTGCTCCGTGCAAGGTGGTCTCCCCCAGGAACGGGGGTTTGCGCCGCTGTCCCTACCCTCTCCCTGCTCCTCTGCAGCTAGAGAAGATGTACCCAGACATGCCGATGAAGCTCAGGCTGTCCACCCCCTCCGCCCCGTTCCTGAACATCGGACCAGGGGGGCTCGCCCTCAGGCCTGTTGTGGATATGCAGGCTTACGCCATCCTCCCCAACTCCAGCCTGGCTCCCCTCTTCCTCCTCAGCATGGTGAGTTCGGGCACAGCCTGCGCTGGTGGCTGCGGTCCTGGCGGGGCAGCTCCCAGCGCAGCCACAGCTCTGGCTGACGCAGAGCGGTCGGTGAGCTCTCCCCCGCATCTCAGCGGGGCAAAGGTGGGAGTTTGAGCTGTGCACCGTCCTCCTGCTGCGTTCAGCAACGCTGAGCCATTGCTGCCGAGCTCCTGCCAGGAGAGGTGCCGGGCACTGTCCGAAACCAGCCCGGTCCTGGTGCAGCGGGGGTGTCCCCAAYGGAAAAATACCCGAGCTGACAGAGGCCAGGTTTAACGCTGCGTGCAAACRTGCCCCTGGACGGGCAGCGGTCCCGCTGCGTTTCGGATGGTCGGAGCCGTTCCCCTGGGTGTCTGGTTTGGAGTGAGGTGGGATGAGCACTGCCAGAGCTCTGCGCTCTCTCCCCAGACAGGCAACGTGTCCGCCGTCATCGACGTGAAATCCGGCCACATCGTTGGAAGCGTGAAGGTGGGCAGGTACGGAGGGGGAGCAGTGCAGGGGGTGTCTGGGGGGGGTGCTTCTGTTCTGGGCTCCCGGGGACGGAGGTGAGGTGGGGAAGTCCCGGGGATGGGAACCCGGTGAGGAGGGGATGAGATGGGGCTGGAGGGAGCGTCGACCGGTGGCACCGAGGTGGGCACCGCTCCTTCCATTGGGACAGCCTTCACAGCACCGCTTCTGTCTCTGCGCAGGATAAAGCTCTCTCTGAAGCATTCGGAAGTTGGCACTTTCCAGGTATGCTATCCTTCACCATGACCAGAGCCCCCAGCATGGAGGCGAGAGCCTGCTGGGGGCCAAGGAGAGGGCTCATTCCCCCCTGCCCCCCTGGGACCTGGGGATGCACCCGGGACCCCACGCTGACCCCATGGATGCCTCCTGCCTCAGCCTGCGAGACTGGGAGCGGATGCAGAGCCAGATGCCATTGCCTCTCTCACCCCTACRCTTCCTACCTCGCCAGCGTGGCCAAAGCCGCTGGTATCTGGCAAAGCGTGTGCCCATCCCAGCTCTTCGTCTCTTTTTCTTCTCCTAATTATTCTCCAGTGCCTGGTCACCTGCTCTACCACAGGCTAAAGCTCTTTTCCTTCCCCCTCTCTCCCCTCCCTAGGTGCGAATGCTGCAGTCCATAATGAACATACTTGCTTCCAATATCCTGCTCCCGCGTTTTAATGGTGAGAACCTGCTGSGGGGAACGGGGGTGCTGGGGTAGTYGCCAGCCAGGTCGCTCCGTCTGAGCAGGCCCAGCTCGATAATTAAATCCCTGTTGCCAAGCGTGATCGGTGGATAACGCCTGCGGTGAGTGCAGGAGGCGGCAGTAAAAGCGCCCGGCGGAGGCCGGCTGCGGGCAGCGGCGTGCAGGAGCCTYTCTCGGTGCTGTGACATGCATCCAGCAGTGAACACAATGGAAAAAATGAGCACAGCGCACATCCTAATGCTTTCCAGGCCCTCTCCCCCGCTCGCTGCTTCTCATGACTCCCCAGCAAATGGGGCCAGAGCGGGGCTGGTGGCTGCCAGGGGCCCGGGGGGGTGGCACGGCACAACCTGCAGCCCCCAGCCCTTCTGTGGGGCTTAGGGGGAATTTCCTCTGCCTACCCCGGGAGCAGTGGGGGCGAAGAAAGGGCCGGGGGGAGGAGATGGCCGTCTGCTTTGCATGGCCCGTGCTTCCTCTTGCTCCCGTTCCCATCCCAATACRGCCATGTGTGTTGTCTCTTCCAGCCAGGTTAGATCAGGGCTTCCCTCTGCCGCTGCCGGACAGAATACAGCTCTCCAACATCCTCGTGMGGTTTCACCAGGTGAGCGAGGGGGAGCACCCAGCCCTGGCCGGAGCCCGTCCTGCCACGGCCGCGGCCCCGCCGTGCCGTGCAGAGCCAGTTCCCCCACCCGTGCCGGGCGGCAGGGTACGCTCGGCCGGGGTCCCAGCGGCACAGCTGCGAACTAGAGCCCCGCTTTTCCCGTCTGCACAGGGGCATCCGGGCTTTGCACCCCCAGGGCAGCACCATATCATTCTCCAGTTCTTTAAACCCAGGGCCCGAGTTTCCCAGGGTGTTTTTCAGAGCAGGCGCAGCTCCGCGGCAGCATTAGCCCTGACCCCCCCCTTCGCCGGCCGGCGGGGCCCCCCGGGGTGCGGCGTGAGCGCGGAGCGGCTGCCTGGCCCTGCCGCGTCCTGGGGCGCGGAGAAAGCCCCTGTTGTGGGGGGCCTTGGGGAGCCCCAGAGGGGTRCCACGACGGGGATGCTGAATATTTACTGTGGGGTGTGGCTGTGAAATGTCTTCGGAGCCCTTCCAGGGCCAACATCAGCACGGGCTGGCAGAACCACCGTGCCCATCCGTCCTCCCTCCCCGGGACAGGGTGGGTGCTGCGGAGCGCAGCTCCGGCGGCCTGTCGCAGCCCCCTGCTTTCTCTTTTTCTCCCAGAATTTCCTGCTGCTGGGAGCAGACGTTCACTATCAGCCCCGGGGACAGAGATAAGGCGACGAGAAGGACCTCGAGCACCAAAAATGCCCCCGTCGCCCCTTCCCTGCCGCCGGCCCCGCTGCCGGAGCTGAAGCCCACCAGTTCTGCTGCAGCCTCCCTCACCCTGACCCCCCCGGGGGCTGACACCCCCCCCCCATCCCAGCCGGGGCCTGACTGAGCGCTGGGCGCCCCTGGCCCCCCACCCTGGCCCCCTCCCCTCCCGCTTCTGCTGTGCCGGAGGCAGCTGGTGGCAATAAAGGCGGCCGGCGCGGGGGCGGCTGTGGTGGTGCTGTCACTGTCTGAGCCGGCGGTACCGTCCCTGGGCCCTTCGCACCGGGCCCGGGGCTGCTCGGGGGYGGCCGCGGGGTGCCAGGAGCCCCCCCGGGGGGGGAGGGCGGGCGCCCGGGAACGCGTCTGACGGCTATTTTTATCCCTGCGGTCGTGGCAAAGCACCACGGACCGTCATGTTTTCATCGTTATTTCACTTTTCCGTGGCGGGGCCGTGCCCGGCCGCCCGCGGGGTCCCCGTCTCCGCACGACAGCGGGGCGGGCTCGGCGGAACGGCGGCGGCGCGGAACGCAGCGCCGAGGGGCGGGGACGCAGCGGGGACCGCTTTGGCAGCGCACGGCCCCTTCCCGCCCTGTCCGTTCCGCAAAGCGCTCCGCCGGCCGTCGCCGTGGCAACGCGGCCTGGCCCCGGGGCCTGGCGCGGCCATGCTGCCCTGGAGGCGAGCGCAGCGGGCGGCGGGGCTCCTCCGCTCGGCCGCCGACCCCCGCCCCGGAACCGCCCGCCGAGCGCGCTGCGGGCCGGGCGAGCGGCCGGTGGGGCGCGGGGCCGCGCTGCCCGCGGGGCCGGACCTGCGGCACTTCCTGAGAGCGGCCGCCGCGGGGGAGCCGCGGCCCGAGCCGCGGCCGGGCTCTGCCCCCGGGACCGGGAAAGGTCTGTGGTGGCCCCCCCCCTGCCCCGGGGGCCGTGGCGTGGCGGGGGCCGGGGCTGGGCCGGCCCCGAGGGCTGGCGGGGTCAGTGGTGCCCTGCGGCCGGAGCGGAGGGTCTCTGCAGCGTGCGCGGGGGAAACGAGTTGTTTGGGTGCTTGTGGGGCCCCGAAGGTTATTCTGGTGTTAGAGGAAGTCCAGCTCGTTGGCCACRTGCCCGCTGGTGTGTCTCCCCCCGCCGCCAAGATGCGTTGGGGAGCAGAGGTTGGGGAGCAGATTGCTCCGGCACCTCTCCGCAGCCCGTGTGCTGGGCCGTCGGCTGGGGCTGTGGTAGAGCCTCAGGCTGTGATGCCCTGGGGAGGGGGGTTTCACTGCACTAAATATTGTATCTCAGTAATAACATGGCTTCTGCTGCTTTGCAAGGCACAGTCCGGACGTGCTCCGAGGCGCTCACGTTTCCCAGTGCCACTGGCAGAGTCTGCCTTTATTTTTGGTTTATCCTTTCTGCATGCTACCTGCAAGCGAAGGTAGCTTTTGYGCTGCTTGCCTGAGTCTCTCCCGTGGTGGGACTGAAGGTCATGGARACAGGTTGTAGATGAGAGCGCTGAGGCAGGCTTCTGCGTCACGCCGCCTTTGTTGCAGTGTACCTGGAGACGTACGGCTGCCAGATGAACGTCAACGACACGGAGATCGCCTGGGCCATCCTGCAGAGGCATGGCTAYGCGAGGACAAAGCACCTGGATGAGGTAAGGCGCCTCGGCAGCTCCCCTGGAGCGCAGGTCTGCGAGGGCATCACACCACTGCTGTGCCTGCGAGTCTCGGGTTTTGGCTGAAGCGCAGTCCTGCAGGATGTTGTGATTTTTGGAGTCTAAGTTCTGTGGAGTAAAGGAAGCTACTTAACAAGCRTGCTAGAAAGCTGTGGGTTGTTTCTTTTCTTTAAACGGCTGGGTTTCCTCTCAGTCGGAGAGCAATTGGACACAGTGGGATGCTCCTGACTCATCTTTGTCTGAGTTTACTTCTGCCATTTAGTGGAAGCCTCTGCTTGTCTTCTGTTAGTTTCTTCAACCTTTGTTTGTTGAAACCCACCGTGTACATGGGCAGATCTTTTTCACCGAGTTAAGTGAGTTTTAGAGTCTGCCTCTTCAGGTTACTTGTGCAGGGCATGAGTACTTATCGTTTGGCTTTTCCAGATTCTTCCTTTTTGTTGTTTTCAATTTAGGCAGACGTGATTCTCCTTGTCACCTGTTCCGTGAGGTAAGGAAACTTTTGTCACTGCTGGTTTTGGACAGTTTTTAAGGAACTACCATTTGAAAACCAAGGCAATAAATATCTTATGTGCGGAAAAGAGCATGCAGATGTGAAACTACCTGTTTAGTTGAGGGTAGAGCTAGCTGATGCTACAATGTATACCATTAATTGTGCTATGAATTGCTTTTCTATATAGTGAGAAGACGCTCTTTGGTAGTGTAAGCTCTGTGTATGGGCCATTAGAGACCTGCACAGATCTGTGCTTTAACAATTTTAATTTTTTTTTTAATTCCATCTTCTCTTGAACTGACTGTCTCTCTAGTACAGTCTGTACTTTAAAAATTTGGGAAATACGTTCAGGGGCAATTTGGGATATAAATATATAGGGAACTTTGCTTGTTTTTTCTGAGTGCAGAAGATATCAGATGCTCATTGTCACTTGCAAGGTAGCTCGTGTTGGCTGGCTGAGACAGACTTTTTCTCCACAAGAGCTTAGTCCCTGAGTTGTTTCTGCAGTGCAGGTGCTCCCAAGTGAGCRAAACGATAGTAGGTAAGACAGAGTCAAGACATAATCCACACACCACAAGCGGCACTTTCATGTGCCATCAGATCCATCAGGTAGATGATTCCCTGTGTTTAGTTGAATTCTCTCAAAGCAATTGGGCTGCTTCACGTTGGGGAACTGTTAAAGTGCAACAATTGGAATAACCACTGTTTTCCTGGCTTCCCAGGGAGAAGGCAGAGCAGGCTATCTGGAATCGCCTGCGGCACCTCAAGGCGCTGAAAGCCCGCCGGCAGCAGGCTCGCTTACCTCTCCGCATCGGGATTCTAGGTACCTGGCGGGATGTGCGGCAGCGGGTAGCGCACGCTGTTGTGCCGCATCCCATTGTGCTGCGTTTCCTCTTCCCCTCTGGGAAGAACCTTTCCTGCAGGGCTAAAGCAGCTAGCGAAGGGGTGTGGAGGTGCAACGGAGGGTGGGCGCTTCCTCACAAGGACCCTTCTCCTTTGGTGGCAGGATGCATGGCTGAGAGGCTGAAGGAGGAGATTCTGCACAGGGAGAAGCTGGTGGATGTTGTGGCAGGCCCTGATGCCTATCGTGACCTTCCCCGGCTGCTGGCTGTGGCAGAGTCTGGCCAGCAAGCTGCGAATGTCCTGCTRTCACTAGACGAGACTTACGCAGATATTCTGCCTGTCCAGACTAGCGCAGGTGGCACAACAGCGTTTGTGTAAGTACCTTTTTTCCTGTGCGTGTTTCTGTGGCTCTGCTTTGGAAATATTGCTGTGCGGAACAGACGTGTCGGTGACAGCGGCTACCCAAGAGGCGCAGTGCCTGGCTGCCCTCGCTCCCGGCAGCCCAGAGGCTGAGTGTTTGCTGCTGCTCCGCTGCCTGACGGAGCCCTGGAGAGGCTGCCCCATGCTCTGGCTGTCTGYGGGCTCCTCTTGCTCTCCTTTGAGATCATTGATTGTCTCAGCCTGATGCTGCACCGAGTGATTTCTGTCTCACTGACATCTGTGCCTTTCTAAAGTCCGTGCCTCTCTCATCCCCTGCCTTCTGCTATGTCCTGCCCCAGGTTCTCCGGCGTAATTGTTCTAATCCTCCATGCATTGAAACTTCTGTTGGTTTTGGTTCCATTTGTTTAGTTTTGATAATAAGATTCCCAAACATGAAATCAGACTCTGCTCAGTGTGGCCGTAGAGTACAGAAGGACGGTATCACCCTCTGTAGGAAGGTGATCCAGCAGGATCCTTCATCACTGCCAGATTGCAGTGCAAGTCTGTGCCTCAACAGTTGCTTTCCAAGTTTCTTGGAAATGTGCATGAAAAATGAGGAGGTGTTAGCTGGGGGCAAGCAGAAGCCAGCTCTGGCTGGAACRGTGCGTAAGGGGAAGCTGCAGAGCTGTGTTCAGAGCTGGTGCTGTGTGTGCTGCTGGGCCAGGTCAAAGCAGGGCAGGATGCACCGTGGATGATTCTTCCAGAGCGATCGTAGTATGACCTGTACTTTACCCCTCGGCAGATCGATCATGCGGGGCTGCGACAACATGTGTAGCTATTGCATCGTGCCCTTCACCCGTGGCCGTGAAAGGAGCCGCCCCATCGCRTCCATCCTGCAGGAAGTGAGGATGCTCTCGGATCAGGTGAGGCAGAGCCTGCTCCCCACCCGTCCCAAAGCGTGGGAGGAAGGATGGTTCTCAGTGAGAGTGTTTCCAGTGGTACCTTTGAGCAATGACACCGCCTTTATCTGTGGAGATGAGGTTACCGTAGGGTTCCACCAGTGGCTTTTTGATTCCCCTTGTAATACTCTGAGACAGACAGGGAAGGGAGAGCTTCCTTTGGAGACTCCTCCTTGAAGTAYGTGTGAAACCGTGGCTGCCCTTGCAGCTTAGCCATCCTGACCGGGTTATATTTTTTCCTCTGTGTTTATTTTTGTAGGGAGTGAAAGAAGTGACCCTTTTGGGTCAGAACGTCAACAGCTTTCGAGACATGTCTGARGTGCAGTTTCAATCAGCTGCTGCCCCAGTGCTCAGTCGTGGCTTTAGCACAGTCTACAAAGCTAAACCAGGAGGCTTGCGCTTTGCACATCTTYTAGACCAGGTTTCTAGAATTGACCCAGAAATGAGGATCCGTTTCACCTCTCCMCACCCCAAGGATTTTCCTGATGAGGCAAGTGTAAAATAAACACTAGACCTCTGCTTGCAGGGAGGCAGCTCTGAACTGCTAGATGTGGGCTGTGCTTCCTTCCCAAAGGGAACGCGGAATCACAGAATGGGAACAGCAGCTCCTCGGGGGGGAGTGTTTGTGCTAAAGCTGGCAGGTTTGCAATTTGCTGACTTTTACCTGGGGAAGGTTCTTCCCCTTGGAATTCTGGTAGAGTTGAGCTGTCTATGACATTGTCTCCCGACTGCCCATCACAGGTTCTGCAGCTTATCCAGGAGCGACACAACATCTGCAAACAGCTTCACCTCCCAGCCCAGAGTGGAAGCTCACGAGTCCTGGCGGCCATGCGACGAGGGTGGGTGATCGCCGTGGGGAGTCCTGTGCCCTGCCCTCTGATTTAGGGTGCTGGTTTCTCCTCACCGATGTGGTTTTCTGATGAGCCAGCCCACGTGTTGTTCATTGCAGATACACAAGAGAAGCGTATTTAGAGCTTGTACGCCACGTGCGTGAGTGCATTCCAGGTAGGGGCTCCCTTTACCTTCCTCTGAAGGGAGCACAGCACAGCTGTATCTTACTGTCCGTTCTTGAGTGAAGTGTTCGTCTCTTCCTTGAGGGAAGTGTAAAGCTGCGTCTCTGTTACAGGAGTGAGCTTAAGCAGCGATTTCATTGCTGGCTTCTGTGGAGAGACAGAAGAAGATCACCAGCAGACYGTGTCCTTGCTGCGGGAAGTCCGCTACAACGTAGGGTTCCTGTTTGCCTACAGCATGAGACAGGTGAGTGCAGGACCTGGTGGAGAAGACTCTTATCTCTGGGTATCTCGCCTAATTCCTGAGTGCTGTTTCTCACAATAAGACACTAAAAAAAAAAGCTATTGAAAATAATACCTAAAGACTTGRTATATTGGTAGATTTTTTTGCTTGCATGCAGCCCTTCTAGGGTATCTGGTTCCGCCAGGGCCACCTTTGTGCCTGAAAGGCTTCCAGCTCCCTTGTGTGAGCGTCAGGGTTGATTACTGGTTGGGTGACCTGCTTCTGCAGATGCYCCGTTGCAGTGGAGTCATTGCAGTGAAGCAGCCATGTCTGCAGAGACCTGGCTGCAGGTACATTTTTCTTTGCTGATGAGAAGTTGTGCTGATGTAGCTGGGCTAYAGAGATTCTGTCAATCGAGTCTGGAGAGAGGTGGTGAATTTTCAGAGGGTATTTTCCATGAGAAGAGTGGATAGTTGACAAGTCTCCGTTAGAAYGCTCTCCAAAGTGTAAGATGCTGATGGGGAAGAGGACAGGAGGCTGGGAAACACAAGGAAGCAAAGGAGTACGGATCACCTTTCAGCCCATGGAACCAGAAGTAGTAGAATCCATTGCCTGTCCTTGTGGACAGACAGGCAACRGACACATCTCACATAGGAGCTGCAGAACTGCTTCACCCAGCCATTGATACTCAGCGCCCTACATCRAACCCTCTACCAAAAAGGTGGCGCAGAAAGGATGTGGGGAGCTCAAGGATGTTGCTGGTGCTGAAAATGTTCCTTGATTGKAAATACAAACTGTAATGCGTGAAAAGCTGTTGCTTGAAGAGCAGCCAAGCTGGCAGGGTCAGACAAGGTTGTGATCTCAGACTGTCTGGTTATTGAGGCGCCACACTTTGTCTGTTTACAGAAAACCCGGGCATATCACCGGCTGCAAGATGATGTGCCTGCAGACATAAAAAAGAGGCGGCTGGAGGAGCTCATTACTGTCTTCCGAGAGGAGGCTGCAAGGGCAAACGAGGCGATGGTGGGCCAGCCTCAGCTGGTGCTGGTGGAGGGGGTGAGTGTGCCTGGAACCGAGCTGTCCTTCTCCCCTCTTGCGGGCCAAGAGGCTCTTAGGCTGTACACAGCAATCGTCACCTCTGCCCTCCCTTCTCACTTTCCCCACGCAATCCTAGGACTCCAAGACCGTGTCTACACACTTAAGCAGACAGCCTGATTTTTCCAGAGCACTGAGCTGAGCACAGGGGGATGAGATGGGTTAGAGACGTGTCTCCGGCCCGGTGCTGAATTAGTGCAGGCTTTGAACCGTTGGCTTTGGTGTGTGGGTGTGTGGTGTGTCCTGGCTATAAGACTTTGTTACATGGCGTGCTTAACAGAGTGGAATGTGGATTTTAATACTGGCAATAGTACTCAATTAATTCCTGAGGCAATAAAGCCCAGCAGTGAATCAGAGCCATTGCCATGCAGGTAACGTTCCCTGTCCTCCTTTCAGCCCAGCAAGCGCTCTGTCTCGGAGTTGTGTGGGAGGAATGACGGCAACATCAAGGTGATCTTCCCTGATGCCGAGATGGAGGATGCTGCGGGCTGCCAGACTCTGGTCAGAGCCCAGCCAGGGGACTATGTGTTGGTGAAGGTGACCTGTCTACAGTACTTGCTTCCTTGGGCYCTTTTTCTTGCACAGTGCTGTGCTCTAGAGCAGCTGCTGCCAGGAGGGCCTAAAATTAGAATGGATCCTCCTCAGCCTTTCTGTTCCTGAGCACTGTTGTGCTGTTTCTTTCAGGTAACCTCTGCCAGCTCTCAGACCTTGAAGGGAGTTCTGCTCTGTCGTACTACCCTCTCCCACTCTGCAGCTTGTCATTGAGGTATCCTGCTGCCAGTGGGCAAAAGCAGCACATCTTTTCCAGGAAGAAACCAGGAAGTTTGGTCAGGTGGAGATGGGGTAGAAACAGAAGATATATGTATATTAAAATATATATATAAAAAATAATAATACTAAAAAACGATATATATATTTCTGTTTTGCAACAACCTAGCCCCCCCATATCTGTGCAGGTCTGTAGGCAAAAGGGATGGAAGCTGTGTATGGACTTGCCAAACCCAAGTACTGTGTGATCTTGTATTTTCACTTGCTGTCATGCTTGGCCCACCCTTGCAGTGCTTTGATCACATCCTCTAATGCAGCCCAGCGTCTGCAGAGTGGGTTGAATCTGGGAGCTGCAAAAACTGGTAGTGCCTAGAAAGTACWGCTCCAGTAACTGCTGGAGAATGGCAGGAGTACTGCCAATGGGGACGAAGAACTCAAAGGRCAGGAGAAGACTGTGATGAATTCTTCCCAAATATTGGTAACTTCCCCATTTGCAAAATGCTTGGGAAGGGGGAGTAAGAACCTGCACTGTGCCCGTATGATGGCATGTGGCACCAAACTGTGGAATATAAAATGGTATTTAACGTGCACGAGTGATGCCTAATTTCTTGTATCTGAGGCAGTGCAGCCTTACCCTTGCGCTGGGGTTTGTTTGGCTCTAGGTTAGAGAGGAAGGATTTCCCTGTCTCCAGGCCTGAGGTGATGCATGGTAAGGGCTGGCTGCAGCTGAGGGTTRTCTCTAGCCTGTTAAAACTTTAGGTGCAGCTTTGTCATCCAAACATCTGTGGATGTCCTTCCCTTTGCTCACTAGAGAGAGAAACAGTTGTACCAATTTACATGGCTAATAACTTCAAGTGCATCTTACAGTTCCTTGTTTTTATCAGCCTGCAGCTAACCCTGGCTGCATTGTGTCATATTCCAGCCCGGTCTGCTAAATTCAAACAAGGACCTGTAACCTGCACTTGTAAGTAAACTCTCTTTTGAGATGTGAGAAAGAATCACCCCTTTTAATACAGATAATCATGTTATTAAAATAAATCATTGTAAAAGGCTCTATGCAGTGACAAATTTTGAAGGAACAGCTGATCAACTCTTAATAGAGCTGTTACTCCATAAATTTGTAGAATTTTTAAATTAACATGAAAGGGTTTTGCTAGAAAGTCTTCTCTCCTCCTCAGCTCTTTCTGGGATGTAATTGTATCTCTTTGAAAATAGCATAGTTCACTGAATATTCATTAGACCTTAGTTTAAGAAACAAATACATTTTGCTTATTATCTCAGAGCTGATTCTCTTCTCATAGAAGCGAATCTGCACAATCGGCGCTAGTCAGTGTGGGTTCCGGGGTGCTAACAAATACACAGTGCCGTTCTGCTCTCTGCCTCCAAATGGGAAAGTGTCTTAGGCCCAAATTCACAAGGCMGGTCTCAGACCTCTGCTGCCTAGTGAGTGTAAGCCTTTGGCCAGTGGGTTTTTAAGGGCGAGGCAGCGAGAAGCTGTTTGGTTTGAAATACCAGAGGAAGGAGCAGGATGTGTGAGCATCATCCCTCAAAAGTGACAGGCGCTGAAGCCAACATGTGCTTGCTAATTAAAACAACCGGGTAAGTGGCCCGTTTTAACTGCCCTGCAGCATCTCTTTCAGCTCATTTCTTCCCATGCATCTTGAAAGCGTGCCCCAAGCCAGCACCCCCTGAAAAGGGCTGACACCCACCTTTCGCTGCTCACTTTGACCTTCTCCCCGCAAGCACCTATTCCAAGGGAGAAATGCAGACCGCAGTTCTGCTCCATCCAGCTTTGAGGCCAGCTGCAGTCGTTTTACAATCATTATTTTAAGAGCAAGAGACTAATGAGGAGGAGAGCTGGGTTTTACATTTTGATGAGAAGGTGATAATGCTCACTGCACAGACTCCCCAAGGAGCTGTAGCGCTTACCATTTGCCTCGCCTCCTTAGTTTTTATAGGCCTCAGGAATGAAGGCTGAGGTTTTAAGGCAGCGAAGCATCCATTAGGAAGCGCTTACGGTGACCTTGGAGGCTGAGGTAGTCGTTTGGCACTGCCTGAAAGCAGGAATGTTTTTTTCTCAGGGGCTAGAGGGTGGGATGCAGTTTCTGTATCGCTTGTCAGAAGATTTGCTCCCTGAATTTGACTGTTGGGAAGGCAGAACTTCTGTCTCATGTTCATTCTGCCTTGTGCTTATTCTTCTATGTTTCTTTTCCCAGCCTGAGCGGGGACGAGAGTCCTGAACTTCACATGACTTTAAATCTCCCACGCTGATTTACACCTGTGCCTTCTGCAATTGGAAACTGAAGTGTTGCGGTATTTCAGCATACCTCAGTGATGGAAGGGATTTGTTTTGCTGGGATTGCTGCTGTAAGACAGCTGTGGGTCCACCAAAATACTGGTTAATGTAAACATGCGCTGTATCTCTGCTCTGTAGAGAAACACGGATCCAGGAATCAATACCCAGACTTAGGAATGTGACTATCGGGGATTTGTTACCAGCAAAGAGACCTGTTAGGTTTTTATTATCCAGAGCACGGTGTTTAAAAGCCTTAATTTCAACCAATTTCGTAAGTGTCCTCATAAGATACATTTTGTAATGAAGCTCAGTCCTCACCTCTAGTATCCCAAACTCTCAGAACGGGTTCTGGTGTGTTTCTGAGGGGCCTCCGGAGACAGCAGCCCTGGTCTCATTTGAAAGCTGGATCCWACTCTTGTTCTTTTGGAAAAGAGCTGCCGTCATCCCCTGTGTTGTGGTTTAAGCCCCAGGCAGCTAAACACCACACAGCCGTTTGCTCACTCACCAGTGGGGTGGGGGAGAGAATTGAAAAAAAAAGGTGGAATTTGTGCRTTGAGATAAAGACARTTTAATAGGACAGAAAAGRAAGGGAAAATAATAATAATGGTAAAAGACTATACAAAACCAGTGATGCACAATGCAGTTGCTCACCACCCGCTGACCGATGCCCAGCCAGTTCCCGAGCAGCGGACCCCCGGCCAGCTTTTCCCCGGTGTATTGCTGAGCATGACGTCATACGGTATGGAGCGTCCCTTGGGTCAGCTGGGGTCAGCGGTCCCAGCCGTGTCCCCTCCCCACTTCCTGCGCACCCCCAGGCCACTCCCTGGTGGGGGGGTGAGAAGCAGGAAAAGGCCTTGACTCTGTGTAAGCGCTGCTCAGCGGTAACTAAAACCTCGGTGTGTTATCAACATTATTCTCCTCCTAAATCCAAAAAAGCGCTATACCAGCTACTAGGAAGAAAATTAACCAGGACACGCTGCCAGGCTTCGCTTGCTTCTGGGCACAGGAGGAGACGTTCCTCAGAGGCAAAACGCTGCTGGTTGGATGCTGGGTGGTATTTTGTTCTAGGGATGACTCAGGAGTCTTCCTCAGGTCAGACCCACAACTCTAAATCCCTCCTCACTCTGCAGCCCCAATGTTGCTCTGTGCGCTCAGCCTTCCTGTATCCACTGGCTTGGGATGGAAACCGCTAGCAATAACAACACCAGACCAGAAGTTACCAGCCTCAGGAAGCAGAAAAAAAAAAAAGCATGTTAGAGCAATGAGGGTATTTATTCACACGGTTTTGGGGTTATCTGCTTGCTCTTTCTGCTGTTTATGTTCCTACGGTTCCAAGTTTATATTCCCAGTATTGGGCAGAGTGGATTTCCCAAGTCAAGGAGATCAACCACCTTTTAACCCTGCCCTGACCCCTTCCCACGAAATCCTGTGTTCAGGACACAGCCTGGAAAAGGTACAGAAAAAGTCACAGCAGCGATCTGTGTCCAGCTCCTTTGCTGAGGCAGATTCTTTAGGTAAGAGCCAGGGGATTAACGGGATGTATGTGAAATGCACAGAGCATCAGCGTAAAACGCCTTCAGTGCTGTTCGAGCCTGTGCAAACCCAGACCAGGCTCATTCGGGTGAACCCTCACTTGCCACCTGCAGGGCCGGGCGGCGAGGGCACTGCGGGGAAGGTGACGGTCTGTCAGAAAACCATCCAACCTGCAAGAAAAACAGACGAAACACTCGCTCAGAAAGAAGGCAGGCAGCCTCCAGCCTGTGCAAGCCGCTGGGGACTTCAGTCGGCTGCATAAACGAGACACGAAGCGGCCCTCGGGATGCTCCTGCTGCCTTGTGCTGCGCCGGGCTCGGGCTGCGGCACYGCCCGGGAGCCCTCCCGAGCCGGGTCGGTGCCGTCGCTGTGTTGGTAAAGCCCCCGCGCTTGGCGACCCCCGCCCGCGAGCGTGGGTCCAGCCCCGTCCGGCATTACCAGTATGTAGTGATAAAAATGGGGGTTTAGTGCTGCTGAGGACAGGTCCGTGCTGTCCTCTGTGCCCAGGCCAGCTGGCTGCAGTGACGGCGAGCCTCGGGCGCAGGACGGCTGCCGGGCTCTGCCGCCCCCGCCTCGTAGCATCTGCCACTCGSTTTGTTTTAATCCAGGTTCTGATTAAAGGGGGTCTCACTCTGAGTGCAACCTCTGCTGCCAGAACAAAGCAACTCCAGGGACCCGTTCTCCTTCACACCTCTCTGACGCCCCGACTCCCTCCAGCCCCTCCGGATTTACATGGGAAGTGTTAGATAGCCCTTAGTGTCACACAGCAGCTCCCAACGCCGGTGGTGGCAGCGCCCGCGCCCTGCCCTGCCACAGCCTCTCGCGCGGGCGAGGGGGCACGTCGGTCCCTCCGGTCGGTCCCTCCGGTCGGTCCCTCCAGCCTGGCGGGGTTTCCGCGGTCCCGTCTCCGTGCCGGGTGGGCTGAGCTGCGCAGGGGGGACGCGCTGGGCTGTGGTTGTGTCGGCATGCTGAGGGCTCAGCTGGCCCTTTCGGGGGGGAGCAGAGCCCTGCCYGGCCTCGCCTCTCCGACTGCTCCCTCCTTCCCAGGCAATTGTCCCGGGTCCCTCTGGAGAACACACAAACTTTTTTTTGCCTCTATCCAGCCAGTTGTGCCCCAGTTGCACCCGTGGGCAAACACTTAATGAGGCATTTGGCAGATGAGTTTTCCGAGCACAGACSTGAAGTGCTGGGATGACATTTACTTTCAAGCGCTAGCCGCGCCCSGAGGCATCTCCTGCCACCGGGATTTCGTAACGCACAACCTGCGCACYTTCCTTTTCTGCTTGCAGTGTGTGTTGAGTGCGGCTGGACATCACCACGAGCTCACAAGCAGCTCCACGGGGTAGAAAGGTCGCTGGCAGAAAAAACAAGAGCTTGTTTGTGCTCCGGACCCCCATTGCACAGCCCTAAAGAACAAACCTCTTTGCCCTCAGGTCTTGGCTGTGCTTACGGAGAGAGGGACAGACGGCAGCGGGCGCTCCGAGCCAGCGTTCACCTGCTCATCGCTGCCGTTTACTGGCCTAAGGACAACCCCAAAATGGATGCCCACCATTGCCTACRCTACCCCTGCCCAGCCTTGCTCCCYTCTCCGAGGCTCTCCGAGCAGCTAAGGCAGAGCCGCTGGCTTCCCAGCGCCAGAGCTGGCCGTGGTGTGTCACGTCCTCCCCCAGAACCCCGGTGCTCTGCAATCTGTTTTCCCTCCGAATACCAATGAAGTTGGAGGGGAAGATTGACGTTTTCCCTGATGGCAGCTTGTAAGCACAGTTTGCYGGAGGTCAGCTGCAGCCCTCCGCTCTGCTGCCGCGCTGGCAGGTGACGCGAGGCATTGCCTGCTGGGCTGCGCGGGGTGGAACGCTTCCCTTCCCTTTCCTCCTGGGTTTTCACTTCAGCAGATGGGCTTCACGCACTTACCAGCCCTCTTCCCCCAGGCCTCCTCCTCCTCCCTCCACCGGTACCGCTGTGGGTGGGGGTCCGTGGAGGTTTCCTTCCGTGGCTTTTCATCACTGTTGCTGAATCTAGCTCTTTGCMTAAAGCTTAGGGATTTAATGCAACATGAAGAACTTCAAAAAATGTTTTCCATTTCTAAAATTAGTTATATCTTTAGCTCACTCCTTTCTGGAACTGGCTGCGGTCGGCTTCCAGCAGGAGGGTTACGCCGGCTCCTAAAGGCTCCTCCGCAGCTGAAAGCAAACTCTGCCGTGCTGGGCGCGCGAGGGGCTCTCTGTCGCGGCGAGGGGCTCTCCGTYGCAGCCACGGGCAGCTGCCGGGCCCTGCCGCGTCCCCCCACTGGTGTCCCCCCCCGCCAGCCCCGAGCGGCTCTGCAGCCCAGCCAGCACCGCTCCCGCGGGCAGCGCCGGGGTTGGCGTTTCCGCCCGTCTCCAGGCCCTTCCCGGAGCAATGCGCCTTCCCGGGGCGCTTCTGGGCTGTGAACCGAATGTCAATGGCAGAGGCGCTGGCGGCGAATGGCAGCTCTGATTTCTCAGGGTGTTGTGAATTCAGTGTGTATCTCACAAGTCTGTCACAGTAACTGCTGTTCTCTGGGGCTTGGGAGTCCTGCGGCTTTCCCTCCTCCCTTGTGAGCAATTTATTTCCTTTACTGACAGCTAACTATTGACTTCTCGTTCTCCTGAAGATGAGATGTCCTGTCTCATCAGGTTTAAATTAGTTTTATCTTTAGACTTTCCTATTAATAAGCTCTCATCGTGGTGTCATTACTTGATATCTATTTTCTGATGTTTTTCATTAATGGCTGTATATCTTCCAGATGATAAGTTTTTCAAGTATTTTTTTCCTCTGCTGGCTGAGTTATTTAATAGTCAGGCATGGATCAGGGGCGTGAAGGTGGTCAGACACTGGTCAGAGGCACACGGAGTGGCCCAGCGCCCACCGGCCGGCCGCGGGTGCAGGGAAGGGCGATGGGTGGTGTTGGGGCTGGCGGGGACGGCCGYGCGCTCCCTCGCCCTGTCTCCCTGCACCCCTCTAACCCCGGGCTGAGCTCCGCCACGCCGGGTGCTCTCAAGAGCGTGAGTCAATAGAGTAATTAAAATGCCTCCTGCGAGGCAAGGGTGGTGCGATTCATTTGGCCAGCTGTATTGGACTCTCTCTGGGAAAAAGAGAGACTTTCTGTGCCCCCTCCCGCACCCTGCCCCCTCCCGCAGGCTCCCTGCCCCCCCGCTCCCCACGTGCCCACTCCTGCGCCGGGCAGCGGCTCCGGCCCTTGGGTGATACCCCAGGGCTAGAGGCACCTCTCAGCTCTTATTTCCCGTACAAGACCTCCTTCCTACTCAGAAATCTCATCTGGGTCGTGCCCCGGGGCACGCTGCATGTTCAGGGCACCCTTGCTGCGGTACCTGGGGCACGCTGCATGTTCAGGGCACCCTTGCTGTGGTACCTGGGGCACGCTGCATGTTCAGGGCACCCTTGCTGCGGTACCCGGGGCACGCTGCATGTTCAGGGCACCCTTGCTGCAGTACCCGGGGCACGCTGCATGTCCAGGGCACCCTTGCTGCGGTACCCGGGGCACGCTGCGGCCGCGCGGGGACGGGGACCGGGCAGGGCGGCTCCGGGGTGTGGGCAGAGCTGGAGCAGCACCAAACTGTGGGAACGCGGGCTGAGCGGAGCGCCTGCTCGTCATCCATGCTTCAGTGTTCAGCACGGAGATTAACAGGAATGATGATGTYTTACCTGGAGAACCCACAAGATCAAACAACAAAGTAGGATTCAAAACAGCATTTTGCCTCAAATGTCAGAATTTCAGAGAGCAAGGCAGCCCTCGGCGCAGAGCCCCCGCCTCCCTCCGCTTCCCCCCGCGTCGCAGGGAGCCCCCAGGCCCCCTCTGCCCCCCAGACATTCGCTGTGCGGGAGGAACCACCGCTTCTCTTTCACACTGCAGATATCACTGCTGACGGGGAAAGTGGGGAACGTGTTTTCCACTGGGGAAAAGCCGCCGGCGCGGTGGAAGCGCAGCACTGCCCGTGGTAACCTGGCTGAGCCGGCGGCAGCTGCTGGCCCGCGGAGGGGGATCGCAGCGCGGCCAAAGCTGGCGCCTCGTCCCCGGCAGCGGGAGGCCCCGACCTGCGAGCGTGCGGTGACCCCCTGCGCGGGGCGGATCGGAACGTGCCGGCTGCAGCGGGATGGTGCAGCGCTTCCTCTGCCTGGCAGGTTCTCGTCCCTGTTAGCACAACTTCCTTTAGGAAGCTGGAAGTGGAAGGGAATTATCTCACTTTATTTCAAGGGGGCCCATGAGCGGGGTCTCTGGTCCTGCTGGGTCAGAGCCACCTTCCCCAGCGGTGGGAGCTGCGCTGCCGCCGGGAGCACGGGGACAGGCAGCGCTGCCGGGTGCCTTCGGCTTCAGGGATTTTCTCACTGTATCTTCAGCAGAGCCAAAAGCAAAGCCCATCGGTGTTGAAAACACCCAAATCTCCTCAGTCTCCTTAAGACCAGGAAAATGCATTCCCTGGGCTTCATTTCCAGGAGTCGCTTGYGTGGGGCAAGGCAGGGTGGGGGTGGGAAGTGGGGCCGGGTCGGCCACGTGGGGAGAGGATTAATGATTAATGTGAGAACAAACCTCGTTTCCCTCCGTATACTTCTCACATTAAGGAGGAGGAGAAAGGTGCCTGATTCCTTGAAAGGAAACCCTGGTATGACAAGAGCCTGATGTACGGTGGCATTTCTAATAGAGCTATCAGGGTGCTTCAGGGACACTCCCGTTCATGGTGTGTTTGCTATCTGCAAAGTCAGGTCACAGAGGAGAATTAGCTTGCCCAGCCCCTGCTGTTGGCTTGCATGCAAAAATTACACAGCAAACTACGACCAACTGCGGAACGGGTAATTTGCAGCAGTGCCTACAGCACTGGGTTTAGGCTGATTAATATTCAGCGCACTGCTGTGAAAATGAAAAGCCAGACAGAATTGTCCTCCTCCCCTTTCTGCATCCATGAAGATGCCAAGGGTAATGGCTGAAGCACAGAGACAAAACCAAGATTCACTCTCGGTCAAGCTGATACAGAGGTTTTGAGCCTAAACAAGATGCTCCATTCTCTTTGGGTTATTTARCCTCATCTTTTAACCTGTTTCTTCTTCTTTTTTTAATGTTTTCCTGTTATTTAATTACAGCAAGTTTGAAAAAGAATAGTAGGAGGCTTTCTTTGAAGCTCTCAGAACAAAACCGTAGGCATTTCAAAAAAACAGTTTCTCTTTAAAAAAGGGAAATGTCCTGACATTTTAAAAAAAGATTCTTCCCATGATTTCTTATCAAAACTCCATTTTGAAAAGCCCTTTTACTGTTGGTGGGAAAACTTYCCCCATCCCATGCTCGGAATAAAGCGTGGCACAGGCCTGCCAGGAGCAACAGTGCCCGCCGGCGGAGACCGGGATCCTCTGGGCAGCAGGAAGATGCTGCCAAGCTCCGGCAGCCGGCTGGCGTCCTCGGTGCTCGCCCTCCCCAGCCGCTTCCCCTCGCCAAGCGCCTTTCCCCCCCCCCGGCCGCAGGTGACGGGCTTCTCTCCGTCCTCCCACGGCTCTTTCCTCCCCTTGTTGGGTGGAGAAGCCTGGGAGATGCTCGGACCTGCCGGTCCTGCTGTCCCCCCGTGCTGGGCTGAGGTAGGGCTGGGTGCCCTTGTACAGCGAAGCAGCTTGCGGAAGAGGAAAGCGGAGCCGCCCCAAAAGCCGGGGCGGCTGTTTGCCTTCAGGGCTTCGGTTTTGCATTCGCGTGGGCCAAAGTAAACCCTCACCCGGCAGCCCCAGACCTCGCGTTTTCTGTTGTGCGGACAGAAGCGGGGTGAGGGCGATGGCGTGCTGTCGGAGCACACCCCGCGGAGGCAAGCACAGCTCGGGGTGCTGCCGAGCAGGAGGGGCTGGCACCGCTCCGAGCTGCGCTCSCCCAGGCACCCCCCACCCGGGCCAGGCTCCGGCCGAGGGGCTCCGTCGGGTGCCCGCGCAGCGTCCCTTGTCCCTTCCCKCCAGAGCCACTGCAAAGGACGGGCCACGTGTCCCGGCCGCCAYGGGGGGAACCAGCGGGTGAGAGGAGCTGCCCGGTGCCCCCGACCCCTCCGTGACGCCCCTGGCACCGGCTGGGGAAATCCCACACAAAAGCACGTCGGTGCCCTTGCAGACGGGGCTCGCAGGGGTCTGAGCTGTCCCAAAGTCACCCGCCCTCGCACACTGGGGCCAGGCGGTGGCAGTGCCAGGGACGTCCCCTCTGGCACCATTTTACATGAATCTTGATGCGTCCAACCGGCGCGGGCTGGCGAGGCGGGTGCTGCCGCCRGCTCCGCAGGGCGCACGGTGGCCGATGGCCGCCCGTCCCTTGCTCTGCGGGAGGGGAGGTGGGAACCACCCCGACAGCACCCCACCGCCTGGAAGGATTTGGGTTTTGGCATTCTGGTTCCGGGATTACTGAGGAAATCTTTACACCTGTCTGTGCAATTATTCACAGCCAGTGAGCTGAGGTGGGAATTGGCACTTTCTTTCATCCTGCTCCTTCTGTTTCCTTAGGAATTGGAAACCCAGCGTGCCCAACGAGGTGTTAGGTGTTAGGCAGCTTGGGCCAAGGCAATGCCATCCGTCCCTGTCCTTCCCCTCGCAGCTCTGCCGCTGCCATCGGAGGACACCCGGCCTTCTGCTCGTCACCTTTGTGCTGCCGAGCGCGCGCAGCTCCTTGGCATAAAGTTCAGTTTCCCAGAGCCCCAGCGCATCGGAGTTCATTGCAGCCGGCGCGAGACGCAGGAGGGACGCGCCAGCTGCAGCCCGGCAGTGCCTAATGACCATGTCTCGATAGCGTCATTAGCTTGTGTTTAATTGGCAGGGTGGGGGTGGCATCCTGCCCCCGCCGAGGTCGGGCTGCCCGGGGCATCGCTCGCTCGCAGGCTGCCGCAGCCAGGTAACGGAGCRAGGGGCAGCAGGAGGGGCTGGGCTGGGGTCCCTGGGCATCGGGGACACCTCGGTCACCCCAGCGACTTGTGAAAAGGGCAGCGGGAAACTCCGAGGTGTTYAGAGAAACATTTAGACTCCTGAACACTCAGCTGTGGTGTGCAGGAGCTGTAGGTTAGGCTACAGGAAAATGGTCTTTCCCCAGTGAAAATGTTGTTCTTTCATGAAAAAAAAAAGAAAACTGAAAGTTTTTGCTCACAAATCAAATAATTCTATGGGGAACTTGAGCTGAAATACTTGATTTTTGGATCAGCTGCACAGGAGCTCTTCACTCCTCCAGCTGAGCCATTCCTCCCCAGAGCTGCTGCTGCGTGGCAGAGCCGCGGTTTCTGCATGGAGCCAATTTAATACAAAAAAACCACTTTTTGTTAAGACTGGTTCAGGTGTGAAGTTTCGGAACAGCACTAGTGCCAGCTGCAGAGGCCAGGGACGTGCCGGCCGGTGGCTCTTTGGCAGTCCTGGATTGGATGGGATGAGATCGGTGCTTTGGGGATAAGGAGACAGCAYGGGGTCCAGGTGGGGAGCGCGGTGGTGGGGGATGAGCCACAGCCGAGGAACGGCAGCGTGGGCTGGGGTCTGCACTGGAAATGCTTGCCCTGAGCTGGCATCACGGCTCCCGGCTGCACATGCTGCTCTTCCTGGCTACCAGCCGCCGGCACCCACCGCTTCCCACTTCCCAACACCCTCAGCCGTTCTGCTTCTCCTCACCTTTGCTTTTGAATGCGCTTCGTTAGGAAGAGGCGACACCCGCAGCCGGGGCAGGCGGCGGTCCGGCGACACGCGCGCTGCAGGACACTRCCGTCACCGCCTGGAATGACAAACTGCAAAAAGTCAAGCGTAAATGTCAGGTGAGAAGCAGGACCCGTCCTCTGGCCGAGGCACCGAGCCGTGAGCAGGAGCCCTGGCCCTGGGAGCCGGGGCGCTGGGGAAGACGCTGTCTGCACGGGGTCTCCCCCGCGCCCGCGGGACGGGGCTCTGGGGCCCGGGGCAGGAGCAGAGGGACCCGTGATGGGCAGAGGCAGAGGCGGGAGTTGGTGCATCCCGGCAGCGATGCCCAGCGGAGCCAACGTGGGTGCTGGGAAGCGGCTGGTGGCACACGGTGCTGCGCCGGCGGCTCTGGAGGCTGCAGGGCTCGGGGACCTGGCACCGGCCCCTGCGGCCGTCCTGCGCAGGGGCTGTGGCACCGACCCCAGGACGCGTTTTGATGCGGGGAGCCGCCAGCAAGCCGCCGTGGCCGGGGCCGAGCTCCTCCAGCGCCCGAGAGCTCGCCGGCCATCGCTGCCCGCCCGCCCCYGGGACCCCGGCCCCAGCCCGGGGGCTGCCCCAGCAGCGCGCCAGGGACGTGTTTGTTCATGTCAAACAGCTCCCAGCTCGCTGGCAACAAACGGGGAGCGGGAACAGAGAATAAAAGAACCAGCAGCTMAGGGACAAGGGCAGAATAAATCTGCATAAATACAAATGAGGGGAATACTTGTTTCTCACACTGACCACATTGCTGTAGCTACTTTAAATTGCGAGAGAGTCATGGGTCCGTCAGGGCTGGGCAAGGCTTAGATTCRGCTCCGGAGCTGCAGCTCATCGTGGTTCCCCACCTTTCCAGCAGACTTACCTATTAAATATTCTTTGCATGTGAGTTACTCCTGTAGCTGATAGGAGAGATAAATAACAAAACCCTTGCAAATGCAAAAATCCTTCGGCAGTTTGGAAAGAAACCAAATCACGTGCTGAATGCAAATGAAGAAAAATCCTTTTTATTATAAGGAGTAACAGAAGGGATGTGAAWCCGCCTCACCCACAACGCAACACATCCAAATCCACTTGGAGATTACAAGACAGGATAGCATTTACTCTGATCAGTTCAAAGCATAACTGTTAGGGAACAAATCAGCTAAGTACATGTCTGGATTAGACCGTAGGCCTTTTTTGCCTTCTTTTTAACAGTATGAAATCACCGGAAACAGMAAAATTTCCTTTTGAAATGATAAACTAATCAAGAAGCAGAAGGAGGGCAGAGACAAAGCCCATTTCATCAGCATTTGTCCCTTTTCTCTCTTCCCTTCACCAGAATTTGGTGCAGTTGGTGCAAACTCACAAAATTCCCGTGGGGCGGCTGCATGGGGACCAAACCGCCGCCACCAGCCGGGCTGTCTTGGTCCAGCACCAGGGAAGGCTCCTCGGTGCCGAGCAATTACCTGGCCCAAACCACAGCCCCGGTCCAGGCGAAACTGGGGCGTGCGTGAGGGAGGGCTGGGGGTCAGGGCAGTACCTTTGTCAGTGGTTGCCGTAACCAGTGGCTAATGGCCGTGACAGCCGGGAGGGCACCGGGCACGGCCCGGGGCTCCTGCCTTGGGCTCCGCTGCCAGCAGCACCCTCGGCACGGCTGACCCTCAACACGGCTAAACCTCGGCACGGCTGACCCTCGGCACGGCTAACCCTCGGCACGGCTAACCCTCGGCACGGCTAACCCTCGGCACAGCTAACCCTCGGCACGGCTAACCCTGGGCTGGACGGAGACACCAAAATCTGATAAGGCTGAAATGTAACGCAGAAGAAATAGTGTATTTTCTTGGTTGGGTTTCTCCATTTTCATGTCTATTCTCTGTATATCGAGTCATCTTCCTCCCTTCCCTCCTCCTCCTCGGGGCGGAGCGGTGGGAATCACCCGCGGGGGCACCTGGGGGGATGCCGGAGCTGAGGTTTCGGGGAGCGCGGGAGCTTGGAGTGGCAGCCCCGTGCTCCCCYGGCACCGGCACCGGCACCAGCACGTCTGGCAGCAGAGCTCTGAGCCAGGTCCCCAGCCAGCAAATCGTCCTTACCCCACGGYGCTGCCGGCCCCGCGGCTACGGAATGCTCCCGGGATCGACGCCTGTGGCTGGGGGAGAGGGACCCGGGTCAGTGTGCTCCGGCCCCCGGCCCCCCCGACCCCCCRGAGCCCCAGCAGCCCCCACCCGCGGGGCCGGGCTCCACGGTGCCCGATGCGCCGGCAGCCTGCGAGCCCCCGGCTTTATGGGCAGAGATGATTTAGTGCCCTGAGGAATATGCCTCTGGGGAGCCTGGGACGGCTTCCAACTCCTCCTTCCCTCCTCTATATATTAACTCTGCACGCATATGAAGCTGAAAGCTCTTCCAATCACCTTTGCAAATACTAATTAATCCTCACAGCATCCTGAGGACCATTATTCACTTCTATTAAGTCAATATTATTAAATCCTTTTATGAGAGGTGAAGTGACTTTTCCAGGGCCGTGCAGGGTGTAAGTAGGAGTGCACAGACTTCGTCTTGCGGCCATGTGCCCGGAGCCGACGAGCGCGGCGAAGCAGCCGCTGCTCGGGGTGAACCTGCCTGTGCCTGAGCCTGGGGACGTCCCCGAGGACCAGGGACCCCGACCCTCCCACAGCACCGCTGCACCGTGGGGGCTGGAAGCGCTTTGTGGGACCACCCYGAGATGCATCAGCACCCCGTGGCTTCAGCTGCACCCCGCAGCCGTGGGGACCCGTCCCCCGCTCTTGGCCATCACCCCGCGCCAGGGCCACGTCCCCCCCGAGCCCCCCCGCGGCCGCTGGCCCCTTCTGGCCCACAGACACCAGTGGGGATCCCCATCGTGGCGCCGGGGCCAGACTTACTCTGGAGGAGCCAGTCAATGAAGGCGCTTGGGAACGGGAAATTCTGCAAAAAACGTTAAAGGCGTTAAAGCGCGTGAGCGCGGAGGCTGCGGCGGGAGGGAGGGCAGGCAGCGCGGGGGGACCAGGGGCGGGACAGGGACATGGCCGTACCTGCAAATCCAGCTCCATGAACTGCCCGGACGTCACCGGCAAATTGGAGAGGGCCGAGTAGATTTTCCCCAGGAGCCCGAAGGAGACGCCTGGGGAGAGGGGGAGGGCGTCAGGGCTGGGGGGCCCGTCCGGAGCCGGCCGACGCTCTGCCTGCCTGGAGCCGCGCGGCACGTGGAGCATCTGCAGGGRCGGGAGGGCGAAGTCCTGCCCGGGGACATCCCAGCACCAGAGGGGGAAAAGCCCCTCACCCTTCCTGCGGGTCTCAGACCTCCCGGGGCTCAAAGGCTCCCGTGAAAGCCGCTCTCCTGGAGCTACCTGGTGCATGTCTCATCACCCGGGAAGCGTTTTGGGTAAATGGGGACAACGTTGCATGCAATGAAGCAGCAATTGCGTCTGCGCGGGACTCGAAGTGAACAGATCTGGGGAGGGAAACCCCCCGCTCCGCGGGGCTGCAAACCGGGGGGGTCCCAGCAGAGCCACGGCTCCTGGCAGCAGCTCCGGTCTGGCCCCAGTTAGAAGAGCAGCCGTGGGGACAGCAGGACCGCGATGCTTTCGTGATGCCAGGCGGGGGGGGTGAGCCGGGCCCGTGCCGCCCGCGGCAGCTTTGCCGGCGGAGCGGGGCTGATCCTGCTCCGTGCAGAGCAGCTCCTGCTCCCACGGCTCCGGCTCTCCTGAGGACACCCGCTGCCTGTGGAGATGGCTAGACGTGCAAAACCCCAGTGCTGCTCTAAAAATTAATATAGAAAAGAAAATTTAACCACTTACTGTTGAGGAATTGTAGCTTAATATTGATGATGCTGACCCAAATATTCACTAATGGGCAAAGCTGCAACGGTAACAAGTGGCACAACCTTGGTGAGAATATCGTGGGTGTAGCAACGCGTTTCCCTAACACCATTTGAGTTTCACAGACTTTAAATCAAGACGAAACAATCAGCTCCTAGAGCATAGTTTCCTCCACGGAAAAAGAGCAATATAAATTGTTCAGCCCTCTTCTCAAAATGGCACAGATTCTATTTAACGGAATAAAAGATTTTCTAACAAGCACCTTTTCTCTAAGTGAGGCTGTCACTTCTGCTTACCGCACCGTCTCGGTACCAGAAGGCGTTTCAGAAAGCAATTGGTTACAAATTATCCCGTAACATTGCATGATGGAATTTGAATTAATTCTAACAAATAAATTCTGACTGTAAGAAAGATCAAGGAAGTCTGCGGAATTCACTTATGGGATGTGGGCGTGTGTCTGTGCGTGCACATATGTATATATATATACACACATACGTATGTGTAAATCTGCTGGACAATTATGGCAAGAGCACTAACTTCGGTTGAAGTGCAGCRTCTTACGGTGACGGACTTTCAGGCACTCACCAGCGCAGGTACGAGAGACTGAAGAGAAGAGTTCAGCAAACYGCTCACCAGATTGGTGAGTAAGCTGGAAAGGGAAGAAGATGGGCAAAAATTACCAGGGAAATTGTCAAACCCCGGGGCTCAGCATCAAGGCAGGTCGGAACTCCTCCGCCGGTCTGCCACGCTGTGAGCACTGAAGAGGAGCACCCGCTGTCCTCTTTTATCTCTGATGTTAAAATRTGCTGCAAGCCCACAGCTCCCCCAGGCTTTAGCAAGAATTACAGATGCTCAGGACTTTGTTATCTGGGTCTCAAAATCTGTGCCCAGATTTGAAATTTGAGACTGAAATTTTGCCCCGCTGCAAACTTGCAAAGAGCTGACCCACGGCTAGTCCTGCCCGTTATTTTAGCTGTTTCCCTCTGCACATACCAGTATCCCATCCCCTTGCAGGTTTCTCAAAAGAAATCGGCTTTTCTAGGAGAAAATCCCGCGGTTTCCTCACGGCTGGGTAATGGAGCTGCCATTTACTCTGCAGGTTGCCTCTGAGATTTTCGCTGAATTAACCTTCGCTGTGAAGGGCTGGGTGGTCTCAGGGCTGGAAACCAGAGCCCGGGTGGGCAGCTCGGGGGGGGGAGGGAGGGGGCGACCTGCCTCCAGCACAAAAGGCAGCCCTGCGCCGGGGCCACGGTCGAGCCCCAGGTAAGCCCAGGGGGGTCGGGCTCAGCTCCCGCGTGTGAGGGGTCTGTCCTTGCAGACCACCTCGGGGCTTCCGTGAGCAGCCACTCGGGGCGTGACACGAGCCCCGCGGTGGTGAAGGCGCCCACACTCACCCCTTCCGCAGGTTGACCTTGAAGCCACCCAGCAGGTTGCTGCAATCCTTGATCACTAACTTGAGGTCGCCGGGGGTGTCCTGGGTCAGTGCGATGCGCGACGTGATGTTCGTTTCTACCGAGGATCCGCTCAGAAAATGAAAAATCCTGAAAAATAAGGAAGTGGCTTGGAGGATTATGGAGGAGACCAAAGCAGCCCAGAAGAGCGGTATTGGTGGCTGAATTGCCAACTTGGGCTCGACTGGGACAATGTTTTAGTCTCAGGACTTCCATCAGGCTCCTGGTGCTGTTAGCAGACCATTGAAGTCCCCCTGCAAACAGGCACAGGGGGGTTTCCAGGACAGTTCAGGCAGAGGAAGGACAAGTTGAAATGAAGGAGCATGGAGCCTTCTTGGCACTTTGCTCCCAACACCTTGCCCACAGGAGGACCTCTGCCTCTGCCGGCCGCCGCAKACTGAGGCCGTGCCTTTGGAGTGAGGACAGCTGGAAACGTCCCCGTGGAGACRCAGCAGCACAGCACAGACCTTTCCTCACCAGCCCCTTGCTCAGCGTTTGGGGACGTTTCTCCAGCACCCAGGAACGTCCCATCCTCCCCAGCACCCCCAGGCCCCCGCGGCCTCGCTCCGCCGTCTCGCCCACCAGCCCTGCTCACCCTGGCAAGCGCAGCACCAGCTTCGAGTACAGGTGCAGCACGAGCTCGCCCCCGCGAAGGACCTTCCACGACACTCGACAGTTCTCGAGGTTCAGCACCTTCAACCTGGGGATCGACACCGAAGCAAACCCACCTTGAGATGGCAGAATCAGCAGGAGCAGACCCTACAGTCCCATCTCTTCCCACTCATCATCTGACCTGTTACCTATGTGGATATTCCCGGTTAAACGTGTAGGTGGGGAAGGGCCAGCCCCCGCTCCAAGAAGAGCCAACTTCAAAGCAGGGGCAGGTTGCTCAGGGCTGTGTCCCACTGAGTCTCGACCATGTCCGAGGGTGGAGATTCCCCCACCTCTCGGGGTGCCCATCACAGTGTCATGTCACTCCCATGGGGAAGACTTTTCCTGTCTSTGGTTGGAATTTCCCCTGTCGCAGCTCCTCACGTGAGCTGCGAGCCCAGGACCGGTGATTTGTATAACAGGGAGAATCTGGTCCCTTGGAGCACCCCTTTGGGGCAACCCCTCCTCTGAACATTATTTGTTACCCTGCAGCGAGCACCACCGCTGGGCTTCTGCTCTGACTTACCAGGCAAAGCGTGTTGACTTGGGAGGGACTCCACCACCCAGCAGTCCTCCTTCACCCAGCAGTCCTCCTTCACCCAGCAGTCCCCCTTCACCCAGCAGACCATCGAGTCCAAGTAGACTTCCATTGCCTAAGAGACCTCCTTTTCCAAGCAGCCCTGTGCCAAGCAGACCTTTCTCTCCAAGAAGGCTTTTATTGCCAAGGAGACCATTGCCGAGGAGACCATTGCCGAGGAGACCATTGCCAACGCCTTCCCCACCAAGGACGCCTGTGCCAAGCAGGCCACTGCTGCCAGGTTGTCCTCCTGCAACAGTCAGATCTCCATTACTGTTCTGCTTTTCACTGCCAGGAAGCCCTCCTCTCCCAAGCGCACCCATGCCAAGTAGACCTTCCTCACCTAGGAGGCCTGTCCCAAGGACCCCAGATCTGCTGGATTCATTTCCTGTATCAAGGGGACCTCCACTTTTTTCTCCGCTTGGACTTCCTTTGCCGAGGAGGCCGGTGCCAAGCAGCCCACCTTCACCAAGAAGGCCTGTGCCAAGCACTCCACCTTTTCCGCCGATGAGACCTTTACCGCCGAGAAGACCAGTACCAAGCAGACCTRCACCAAGGAAGTCCCAGTTACGAATCAGACTTCCACTGTTGGAAAGATTTCATTGACAAGAAAGGTTGGTTCAGCTACATTAGGTTGACCTGCTCGTGAGGTCTCACGGGGACCCCTGAGCATCGTTGCACAAAGTTGGGTGCCCCGTGGAGCCGAGCCTGCGAGGAGGCAGGTCCCTGATGAGCGGAGGGATGCTCCACGAGCCCAGTGTGGCACAGGACACACCGGGACCGTGGCGGGTGCAGCCGCCTGTGCCACGATGCTCCCCTGGGAAACATGGAAAACCTCTGAGCTCACCGTTTTCGGGTTGTGCTGGGCTCAGCCCAAGGACACTGCCTGGGTTGAGGAGGCCCTGGGAGGGGGGCAGGAGGCCCCCAAGGAGGACGAGACACCAGAAAGGCAGCATCTCTGGTCCCAGCACCTGTGGAGAGACCCACATCAGCCCAAGCACCAGCCCCACCGCGCGGGAATCRGCAGCCTGGGCACCGGCCTGGCTCTCCATCCTTCACGTGCGCCGCCGCGGGGCCGTGGGGCAGGTCCCCCCGGACATGCAGCTCCCAGGCACTGACCCCCAGCCCCAGGGGACCAGCCTGGACCCACAGCACTCTTTTCCCACCCAGAAAGGTCAAATTGCTTCTGGTTAGCAGGGAGCAACTGGAGCACRGTGACGTGCTCCTCCAGAGTCATTGATGTCTCCATGCCTGGCAGGGCCACCCCGCCGCAGAGCCGGGTGCCTGACACCACAGGGAAGCTTGGAGGGAGAAAAAAGCCATTTTAAAGAGAGCAAGAGGGATGGAGATGAGGCAGGAGGACCTTGTACTGAGCAAGACGGATGGCTTCCAACCGCTCCGAAATGGCCCTGAAAGAAGAACACTCAAAGGGGCGCAGCTGGATAAAAAATGGTGCGTGTCAAAGTCGTGTCCTTCTCCCTGTTATGAAGAACACCTTGCATTATTGAAGCTCAAAGCACAGCCAAAATCAKGCTCACTTTTCCGTGGGCAGGTTGTTTGTTTTTCTCATCTTGCTTCATTCAGGCTATGAARAGAGTCCACTTTCCCTGTGTTTGATCTGCCCCTAGCCAAAAGAAAGCACCTTCAAGGACCTCATGTTCCTGCATGAGCTGGACTTCTCGGGGTTGCACCCAATGCTGTGGAGTGTTTGTTTATGCACAGAAAGGTGTTTGCAAAGAAATGAAAAAAGGCACCCGCTGAAGCGCTGCTGTAGGTGCCAGTTTAAGGGAGCACCCCCCTGCACAGCCCATGTCCCGGGCCGGACGCTCCAGCTTGTCTCTTCTGAGAAAAACAATGTACAGGATGCAGATTTGAGGTTCAGCACTGAGAAAAAACATTATTTAGTTCAGACCGAACAACTTCTTTATCTGTTCCAGGTACTTTAAAAAAAATCCCTCTATGACAGTTCTTGGCACAATTAAATTAGACTTTAATTCACTAGACTGTCTTTTACATTTTCCCTTTGATCAGCATGTAATGATGCACAGCTCCTGTAGCTGTGATTATTGAACAGGAGAGAAAGATACAGGCTTGAGCAGCTTCCATTGAAAATCGTGTCAAATAAAATCAGTGGGATTTGTTGGAGGGTCTCTGCAAGACGTGCGTAGCATTGCAAAAGGATGCCAAAATGGTTTTCAGGTCTTTTAGAAGAGCTTTTAGAGAGAATACATCACAAAGYAGACAACTGCCTCTGCAGTTATTAACAATATCCGTCGGGTTGGTACCTCCTTGGCCACACGCATTTAAGCGAGCTGAACATCTCGTACATGCAAAATGCATGTATGGCTTTGCAGATAAATGCTTATTTTATACCAGCTGAGATGAGATCTGATAAGCTGAAAATCGTTCTGAATTCTGGTCAGCAAGATCATGAAAAAAACCCTAGTCATTTCTGCTAGCTTAGTCATTATAACAAACTTAACAACAACAAAAATAAATGTGGAATTTGACAAGCGAGAGCTCTACTAGCTTTAAAAATTAATTTTCATAAATGATTAAATGCTGCTACAGAAATCAAAGGAAAACATCATTAAAATTCTTGCTTTTAAAGCCGCGTTACACTTTGCTGTAGGTCATCTAATGGGGACAGGAGCTCTGTGGCCACGGCACCTCGATGCCACTTACCGGAGCCTTTGCTGTTGCGGTGCAGCTGCCCACGGCCTCTCGGCGGCGGCGGCGGGAGCAGCTCTTATATACCCGAACTGCCGGAACAGGGAAAGTCCAGGGAAGGATGAAGCAGGAATAGTTCCTCTTCACTGGCTGTGAAGTGTGAACCCTGCACCAGCCTGACCCCGAATGCTCACGTAGCAGCGCCGGACCGCGGCCAGCAGCACCCACCAAGCCCGGCGGGTCACCCCCTGCCCCTCGGGCTGGGTGCGGTGCCCACCGGCTCTCCGGCCTGGCCGGGGCACGCTGCCACCCCCCTCCCCGGGGCTTGTCCCCTCCTGCCCCCTCTGACTTCCAAGACAACGCGCGCCTGGGGCAGCGGCGCCGGGTCCGGGGGTGCAGCAGGGCAGCCCCCCGCAGCCCCTGGGTGCTGGGGCAGGGGCTCAACGCCCCCGGGCAGGGGATGCTCCGGGCCAGGGCCCATCCAGGCCAGTGCCACGCAGCTCCTTGCACGTGGCCCAGCCGTGGCCACGGCAGGGACACGGGCCGTGGCACAAGTGGCTGTTGCTGCTCACAGCTACTCGGCGTCTCTCTCGCTTTGCTCTCCCAAAGCGGCCCAGAGCGGAGCAGGAGGGTGCTGGCACCCAACAGCCACCGGCTGCAAATCCTCCCCACCTCTGAAAGCCCCAGACCCCACCACGAGGGCAGTCACCAGAACCGTGTGTGCCGCGGRTGCCCGGCATGGCCGCGGRTGCCYGGCACRGCYGCGGGTGCCCRGCATGGCCGYGGGTGCCYGGCACRGCYGCGGGTGCCCRGCATGGCCGTGGGTGCCCRGMAYGGCCGCGGGTGCCCGGCAYGGCCRTGGGTGCCCRGCATGGCCGTGGGTGCCTGGCACGGCTGCGGGTGCCCGGCACGGCCGCGGCAGCGGTGCCGATGGTGCTGCACTTCGCGGGTGCCAGCTCACAGCTACGGCAGCAGCAGCTACCAGCCCTCACTGCCAAGGCAGAGAGGTGGAAATGTGYGATCCCTCGCTCTCCTCCCTCTCCTCTCTGCATCTCCGCATTTCCATGGGACACGCAGACCCCAGGCCACCCCCTGAGCATCACGGTTCCTATGAGAGACCCTCAGAGCAGCCAGGGCGAAGGGGGGTGCCATGGGGGCTGGGGATGCTCCCGGGTCTCTGGCTGAGCGGAGGGTCCCAGGGACGATTTGGGGCAGCTCCTTTCCAGGGGATGCTCCAACATATTCAGCAGGACACAAGGGTCTGAGGACAGTGAGAGGTGAGCAATCACCTCCCGACGAGGTAATTATGTACAGAAACAGCACAAGGCTGATTAAAAAAAAGTTATCACAAACTGAAGAGTGTGTGGATTTACGGCATACCAGCTGCGTGGTGAAAACTGCCTGTCACCGAGGTACGCAGGAGATAGCTTCTGCCTCCAAGAAAGATCTTGGCAGTTTAAAGGAGGCTTGAGAGACAACAAATAAAAGAAAATGGGGAAATAAATACAGAGGGGAAGGGAAAAGGAGCATGAAAGATGACACAAAAACCTGAGTCTGAGGTTCCAAGTGGTTTTCAGGGTGGATCTGGACTGGACAAGGGCAGGACAGCCCCACAATATTACAGCCGTCCCAACTATTCCCTTTCACCCCAGGAGCAATCGGTGGCTTTAAGAGCCTTAAATTATCAAAAGCTTCTTTGCTTCAACAGGCACCTGAACAGCAGSAAAGAGCCCCTGCATAAATAAACTGTGCAGTTCATGCAGAGTTCACAGGCGTCGATGGGTGAATTACCCCCGCCACGCGGCACCACCGGCTCGCGGGCCAGGGGAGCTCGCTGGGCTCCCCGAGCGCTCCCGGGACAAAGCCCCAGTAAAGCCYGGGGCAGGTGATGTCGTGAGGGGTCCCCAAGGTAATCAAGAGACCCCACAGCTTTGGGTCCAGGCCCTGAAAAGAGGCTGACATCTCTGGGTTTGCCAGCAGACAGCTCTCTGCCCACCCCGAGTTGGGTGTTGGGTGGGCACAGCYGGGGCTGGGCAGCCGGGCAGGGGGCTGCAGCCCTCCCACCCACSGCGGTCGGGGTTCCCAGCACAGCGGGGTCTGTCCTGAGCCCCTGGGGTTCACTGGAGCCGGCCACCCCCACAGGCTTGAGCACCCGCTGTGGCTGCAGAGAGGGCTGGACTTTATTAAACCCAAGTATGAGAATGCAAAACACACCCACGTCCTTCCGAGCATCCACAAAAGAGTCCAAAACACAATGTTTGGAGGCAAAAACCACCTGTGTTCCTTCTGTTCCAAGCAATGTAGGTGGGATGCAACACTYGCAAGGAAAAGACCAAGCTGCTGTTTTGCTGTGTTAGGTACAAAGAGCAATGTGGTGGAGCATCCTTTGGGCAGGCTGGRCTCTCATCCCTCCGGAGGCGGACGGGGAAAACTGGGGGGTCCCTTCCCGGCCCGTGTCCCCGGCTCACGCCGACAGCACAATGAGGTCCTGGAGAAGCAAAGGGGTTACCTTCCCCCTCAACATCCTCCGCACAAGCGACGGGCGCTGCCTTTGCTCCGGAGCGGAGCTGAGGTGCCGGCGGGGGAACTTCAGGGCACAGCCCGGGCACTTACTTCGATGACATCAATGTCCGCGTTGGTGAAGTCGATGTTCAGCAGCTTGGGGAGGGGAACCCCATTTCCCAGCACGCCTGCGGATCACAAGCCAGCCCAGCTCAGTGCCGCGGGAGGGGGGGTCGCTGCYGAGCTTCTGCCCGGGGCTTGGTCCCCAACTCCATCCTCCCTGTGTGCAAACCCCCCCCTCCRCGAGTCCGAGGCTCTCCGGAAAGGCTTTGTGCCGTGGGACTTAGCGCTTTGGCAAAACATATTGTCATTTGCTCCCACCCGTGTGAGCAAAAGCGGCAGGCGGCGAGCGGCCCCGCGGAGGGGGCTGCGGGGCCCCTGTTCCGTCATGKGCAAAACACCGCCGCCCGAAACGGCCCCCCGTCAGCGCGGGTCGGTCCCGCTGCCTCCTATTCTATACGGCGAGGTAAGTTACACCTGCGTAAACGCGTCGTATAGTGTACAGTCTAGCACACGTGAATGCACGGACGGGGCATGAGAGCTTCCTTACTGTTCATTGCAGGCAGGAAGGCAACATCGAAAATCTGGCCAACGAGGATCTTCAGGAGCGAGACCTGCAACAGGGAGGGGGGACGCTTAGTGCCACCGCTGCTCCCGGTCAGCCCGGCCTCACCCTGTCCTCGGGCACGTGGGGACGCTCCGCTCCCACCAGCTGAACCCAGCCTGAGCCCTTGGTGCGCCAGCTCCACACCCATCTAATGCAAACTCCCAGTTTCACGGAAATTGGACTTAAAGCATTCTATGGTCAATCTTTAGTCCCAAAATAATGCCATTCCACAGGCCCCTTCCCACTGGCGTTAAAGCTGCCTGCAGTAACCACCTCTGGAAACCAGAGGTGCTCTATCCGCAGGTATCCCGCGACAGGAGAGCCCAGGATTCCTCCCGACTTTTGCCCTTGTCCCCTATGAGGCACAGGGATGAGCCTCCCCAGGCACAGCCTGAGGGGACAGCGTGGGCATGTGCGGGATGTCCTGCCGTTCACCGAGGACCCCAAAACCTCTCCCTCTCAGTGAGGATTTTTTGTGAAAATTGCTCATGGATCATCCATGAAAAAATCTGTCTCCAGAGGTGAAAGGAAGGTGCTATTAAAAATATGACAGAACCGTTACACCGTAATTGGCCCTTATTTCTCCTGAGCCAGTATCTATCAGCACTTTGCTTTCTGCAATGGACTTTGCATGTTGCTGAGGCTGCTCGTGTTCTTACATCAAAATCACCGATGGACGAAGACCCCAAGGAGAGCTCAGTCCTGCAGGAGGAAGCAGAGGTGAGTAAAACCCAAGCAGTTCCTCTGATGACCCAGTCCTGTCGATGCCCTCATCGTTGCGCAGCCCAGGAGGTCCCACGTCCATGGCCACCCCTGGCCACCCCCCAGATGAAGACCAGTGTCCTACTTCTCCACGCTGACGCTGATCTTCAGTTTGTTGTCCTCGACTGAAAACTGGGCCAGCAAGGAGGCGTCCTGCGGTCAAAGAGAGAGGTCAGGGCAGGGGTGGCTCCTCCAGCCCTTGCCCAAGCCCAAGCCTGCAGCCCAGCCATGTCATGTCCGGTGCAGGTCCCATCTACCAGTACCCTCGCACCCGCCGTGCGGGGAGGGGGAACTGCAGGAGGGATTTCTGCATGGGTTATTGCTTCATACATACAATATTCAGAACGCAGAGAGACTCCTGGACATCATCTGGCTGGATCGCCACCACCTCTGCTGTAGCCATGAGCTGGATCGCACCTTTATCTTTCTTTAAGGTCACCACGGGTKCTTCAGGGACTGCAATTTTCAGCAGCAATTCACGTGGCTCGGGGTACGCCTTGAAAACCTGTCAACAACCAAAGGTGGAAAGTTTCTTCTGGCAGGAGCACAAACAGTGCTGACACTGGACCAGGCAGAACAAATGTGTAACCAGGAGCCAGAGAGCAGGCTGCCTGCTCGGGCAGCACGTGCCCAGTGCTGCTCTCAGGCGGCAGATCTGATCCTGAATTGCTCCGGTCCAACAAGTCTGTATCTCAGCTGGCTGAAGTGAAGTCAAGCTCGCCGTGCGCCCAGCCCCGCGGACACCCTGAGTCTCGCTGAGAGCATCTCATCCCGGGTGGAGGACCACGGACGGCCCCGCACCCAGGCAGACGGGGCAGCTGCAAGGCTCGTCTGTGACCCGAGAGCTGCAGAGGACGGGGTGACAAACCCGGCTCTGGCCTGCCGTGGTTTCCAGTTTTGGACCTAAGTCAGAGCTCGTTCAAGTCCATGGGACATCTGAGATGATGCCTCTGAGGAGGAAGAGCCAGGGAGACCTCCCCTGCCCCGGACACTGCTTCCCTGAGCGGGTTATTGCAGTGCGAGGGGGAACCAGGACTCACCGCAGGAACCAGGGCTCCGAGGGTCGATGTTGTTAGCGGCGGGAGCTCAGGAAACTGTGACAGAGAAGAGAGAAATGGTGCACGTGTGCGTGGCGGCTTTCGGCAGAATCTGCTTTCACCAGCAACACGCCTGAGGCTTTTACCACACGGTCTCTCACTCACATTTTTTGCCTAAGATAGCRGAGACCCTGATCAATGTACAGAGGTGCTAAGGCATTGCACGGTGGGACCAGTTTGCATGGGASAACCCTGAGTCCTTCCAAACCCCGAGCTAGGCAGCGCTCCCTGCTCACCATGCCGCTGGAGATGTCCAGGTCCAGGGTACCCTCCTTCTGSAGGAGAGACAGCACCGAGCTGAGGAAGTTCACAGAGAGGCCCAGCTGGGAGGAGCTGTTGTCCTCCATCGGTGGCAGGGGCGGCATGGGGACCCGTGGTGGCATGGGGACAGTTTCTGGCTTTCCCAGCGGATAGTCCACCAGGCCTCCTGCCACTCGCCCGACGACAGTCTGGAGTTACAGGGGAAGGAAGCACAGGCCAAAATGTTTGCAATATTTGCCTTTACGGTTAACTTCATGTTCCTTCAGTATGAAATCGCTGCACGCACGACCACGCCAAGTCAGGCCCTGTGACACTTCCTTCTCCAGAAGTTCACGAAATGCAAACCCCGCTGCACTCTCCCGTGACGGCAGCAGCAGCAAGAGCCGGGCACCGAGCCGGGACCTCCCCAGGCTTTTCCCAGCGAGCTCAGAGCCCGCTGCTCAGGTGTAGGTGGCCCCAGGGCCAGCCCGAGGAGGAGACCTTCCCAAACCCAAGTGAAATAGCACAACCCTTGGATGCAGATGGAAGGAGAAGATGCAGGACTTACGTTCAGGTCTACCTCAAGGAACTGGCCGGTTACCAGGGGAAGGCTGGACACGGTGTACTGGATACTGCCCAGCAAACCCAGCGGCACCAGTGCTGGAGGGAGAGGGAGGGACTCAGCAATTCCCCGCTGGGCTCAGGTGCAAACACCCCCTCCCCTGCCCRGCAGCTCTTTTTTTTCCGGAAGAGCCCTGGCTCGTGGGTGGGCTCCGGGCAGCCACTTGGCCCCGGCTCCGAGTGCTCTGTGCCGAGCAGTAATGCCGCAGGAGACGTCATTTCCCTAACGAGCAGCGCGCGCCACTGCTGCCAATGGAGGGGASAGCTCACGGCTCACCCCGTCGATGCCACCCCTATGCACCCAGGGGTCCTTCTGTCCGTGATTCGAGACGGAGAAAGGGGGGATGTGGGGAGGGGACAGCGTCCCTCCGGGCACGCTGGGGCACTGCTGCCTGGCTGCTGCCCGGGGGTGACAGGGTCTGGGCAGAGAGCTGCCGGGGGTCCCCGCTCCCTGCGCGGGGCAGACCTGGGGTCTGTGGGGTGAAGCGGGGGGGTTTGCTCTTCCTGTCTGAGGTGCAGCAGGGGCAGCAGTGTCACGGTCCTCGCGTGGCCAGAGCGGAGGTGACACAAGGGGGAAGGCAGAGAAGGGCATGGGACCCACCAAGTACTTACAGTTCACAAGACCCAGCTGGTCGTTGACGAGTCCCAGGGCGGTGTCGACCACCGGGCAGAGCTGCAAGAGTCGGGGAGGGACGGTGAGTAACCCGTGTTCAGAGCCCGACAAGGACACGCGGCCCGGCTCGGCTCTGCCGCGCTTTCCCTGGGAACGGGAGCACCGGGCGCGTGGGATGGCAGTCCCCGCTGGGGACTCCACGGTGCTGCTGAGGCTGCGCCAGATCTGGAGCTGGCCCTGGGCACCTCGCCCTTCATCAGGGAAGCGGGGTTAGGACTGGGTCCCAGGAGCCCATGTGGGATGGCTGGTGAGACCCTGAGATTCAATTAGCCCATAACTTGGTCCAGAGCGTTGTTAGAAACTCCSAGGCACTTGGGCAGACCTGCGTCAGGCTCGCTGACCTTGCATTTGGAAGGAGGGAGCAGCTTGCCCAAGCAGATGGAGACATGGCACGTGTCCCCTGCTAATCCCAAAGCACTGGGCGGGCGGGTGGACACAGCAGCCCTGGGACAGCGGCCGTGCTCCCGCTCTGGGACGGAGCGATGCTGCGGGGAGCTGCACTGCAGCTTTTCGGACTCATTGCTCCTTTCCGGGTGGGAGGTTTTTTCCAACTTACCAGATTRGGAAGAAGTCTGTTCAGGACACTTGCCAATAAATTATCCACAATTGGGAGCAGGCTGTGGAAAAATAAAGGAGCACCGTGAAAAAACCTGCTGCAAAGTAAATGGGTCTTGTTAAACAATTCCCTGTGAATAGTGCGGAGCGCAGACCTCCCGGAGCAAAGTGCATCTCTATGCTTGGATTTTGCATGAGATAAGTGTAATTTGCATCCCAAAATAGCCAGTGGGAAATTTATTGCTGCCTTTTATCTACTAGCATACAATCTCCTTAAATGAGCAGAAACAACCTCAGCCCAAGTGGTTTCTATGTTTTACAAACCATGTGCTTACGTCTTACAAGACCCTGAGCAACATCAGTTAAAATGACCCGTGAACGCGGCACATGGGTCAGAAATGTCCCCCCGGGACCGCTGTGGGGTCGTGCAGCCCTCTGGGACAACACGTCCATCTGCTGCGGCCGCGCGAGGGGCACACAAGGACCACCGCCACCAGCAGCCCTRTGCTCGGCCCCGTGACACGGCCAGTGAGCGACTGTCACCTGCAGGGCTGGCGGCTGCCCGTGTCGCAGTCGCCCGTGGGACTCGCAATCGGAAATGCCGTYGTGCATTCGCCGTTCTGCGGGCACGGGCTGGGGCTGGCAAAGCCCCGTGGGGAGGTGGCTCGTGCCGGCAGAGGGGGACACCTCCGTCACTCACCCTCTCAGGAGTCTGACTTTAATGCCACCAAGGAGGGTATCGCATCTTTCTATCACCAGTTTGGGGTAGCCCGTGCCGTCCATGGTTAGCCTGACCTTTGATGTGATGTTCACTTCCACTGCAATGTCGAGCAAACCCAGGAGGCTGTGCAAGAGGAAGGGAGCAACCATCAGTGGAGCAGCCTCTTCCCGGCCAACAGGAGCGGTGTCCGCCCCCGGAGACACCCCTCGTGGTGGTGCTTCCACCGGCTGGTGCACCAGCACCAGCTCGACCTACCTCTTGGCATTGAGGGCCACCCGGGTGTAGAGGTTGAGGTGGACGCCGATGCCAGGCAGGAGCCGCAGGGACACCCTGGGGAGCGTCAGCTCCACTATCCTCAGCCTGCAGGGACAGCAAGGGGGACACTAAGAGTGATGGCTCTGAGCCCAGCACCCCACCGCCCGGGCTCTGCCGCTCACACAAAGCCACTGCTCAAGGGGTGGGTGAGTCAGAGGCCATCTAGACCAGAAATGGCAAAAGACACCAAGTTTTCTCAGTTATTTTCCAGTTTTAGCAGAAGCTTTGTTCCAGTTGCCTTATTATTGATTGTGCTTGGGCTTCTGCTTGGTGCTGGGCTTCAAATAAGAGTGAAAACGGGGCGGTGGCAAACAAGTGAGCATTGGTCTGGCAGCGGTGGCACTGGCTCCGCACGGCCAACGTATAGTTCGGTGCACCCTCTACGGGCAAGCGCCTTTCAACTCCTGTTTCCTTTAATTTTCCTTGTGTAGCTCAAGAGGCTCTTTTGCAGCCAGCAATGCAAGCCTGGAGGGACTTCCAGGCAGCGTTTATCTCAAAGCATCAGCTCCAAACCAGATCTGAGCATCTACTGAAGCATCACCATTGCTCCCCCCAAACAGCTACAGCTCTGAGGTTGCCTCCCTGCAAGGAGCGCGGACGGTGCTGTCCTTACCCGGTGAGCCCCTGGACCGTGCTGAGCAAGCCGCCTTCGCCGAGGATGCCGAGCACGCCGCCGCCTCCCAGCAGCCCTCCGTTGCCCAGAAGCCCTCCTCTGCCAAGAAGGCCACCAGAGCCACCAAGGATCCCTGTCGTGCCGAGGAGACCTCCGTCACCGAGCAGACCTCCTTGTCCCAGTGCTCCTCCAGCAACTCCCGCGGGGACATCGCCACCAGCTGCCGGCCAGCCTCTGGGAGAGTTTCTGGGGTCTCCCCCGTAAGCACCTCCACCACTCCCTCCACCCAGCAAGCCACCACCAGCATCGCCCCCTCCACCAAGCAGACCACCAGTCAGCCCCCCCAGCAGCCCTCCGCCACCACCGCCCAGCAAACCACCAGTAATACCACCAAGCAGACCACCACCGCCACCACCACCAAGGAGACCTCCTCCAAGGCCACCCAACAGGTCTCCACTTCCATCTGTGCTGGGACGTCCGCTCCCGAGCGGCACCTCTCCGAGGACGTTTTGGAGGGYGTTGCCTTGCACGAGCGAGCCTGTAAGAGCTGGAAACGTCGCCCGCCGTCAGCCCGCGAGGCAGAGCTGCCTCCCCGGCCACCGCTGCAGCCTTCGAGCAGGGACCGGCRGGCAGGTGCCAGCCCCCTGCCCACGCAGTCACTCGTTGTGCTCCTCAGGCGTGGGCTCTCGAGGGGTTTGTGCCCTCCGYTACCGTCGCTGCCTACCCCAGTCCCTAACTACCCGCTCTCAGTTTTTTCCATACACGGTGCAACAGAAAAAGGGCTTTGGGATCCCGGACAGGAGGCACCGTGTTAAGATCTGTGCAGAGGAGCTCGGGGGAATTTGTCTGCAGCCGCACCAGCGAGACAGCAAATGGTGCGGCACAGCTGTAGGGGCTGGGCACCCATAAACCCCAAATGTGAGGTAACTGAGGTGCCGTGCGGCTTGCACCTCCTGAGAGGTGCAGGCTCCCGGGAGGAGCAATCCCCACACRAGCAACGTCTCTCTCCTTGTAGGAGCCTGGCCAGCTGAAATTTTAATTACAAAAAAATGACTCCAGGTTCAGTTTGGAGGGGGAGGTTTGCACGCAAGCCTCATGCTCTTCCCCTTCCATGTGCAATTCCCCTCCCTTCCCCGGCTGATCGGGCTGTGCTGGTACCACGGCGCTGACCCCATGGACCACCGTTGGTTCCTGTTTCCCAGGGTCCCGCTAAGGGGAGGCAGGGTGACTCACCATCGCTTAAAACGTCTTTGTTGAGCCTGAGGACGGCATCTTTTGGCTGGCTTAGTGACGGGGTCAGCAGGGCATACAAGAGGGCGATGCCCAGAGCCGGTGGCATGGTGTCTTCTGCTCGGCTGGGAGCGCTGTGGGTGCTGGCAGGACCTGGGGAAGGACAACGGGAAAAGAGTGGGAATAGGCTGGGCGACCCCCTGGAGATGAAGGGGAGTCAGATATTTCAAGCCGGGTGAAAATTTTTCAGTGAATAGAAAACACGAGCTTCAGGAGAACCAAAACTGTTCACGAGTTAGAGCCACATTCGGCAAATAGAACTGGACACGCGCACAGGGGGGTGAGGAGGGAGGRCGTCCGTACGCACATCTGCAGGGACTTTTCAAGCCAGCTCCTGCACAGCCCCAGCACCTGTTTGCTTGTTCCTATTTACGGCACCCCGGGCAACCTGCTCCTTTCCATCCCTGGTCGCCGTGACATAATTTTAAACTTACAGTATGAAATCCTTACTCATAACCTATAGACTGCACCCAGCTCCCCTCGCTAATAACCGCCCTGTGAGTGGGCATGCAAATTAATGCTGCAATTATACAAGCAACTCACATTTGGAATAAAGCCTTTCTTTTTTAAATGGCACGTTTTAACTTTATAACAATAACAACCTTAAAAGGATATTGCAACACAAAAAATCCCTAACTTTTGTGTCAGATGAATGTTTTTCTTTTCAGAGAAGAGTTTTCATTTTACTATAGCAACGTTCTTTTCTGATTTTTTCAGGCTAGTCACTAAATATAAACTAGAATTGCCTACTTGCATTTCTACCATTATTGGTATTTTTCCCATGTTTTTTTCTTGCTCGCCAGAGTATATTGTAAGGCCCGTAGGTGAAATGGTGGCTCTGTCCCCCCAAGCTTACAACACCCTGTACCACGATTTTGACCTTATTTACCTGGTCTTATCCTGAATTTCAAAGCCTGGCTTTGGTCTTCAGTGCTCAGCTCTCGGTCAAGGGGAGACCTTACGGCTGTCCATAGGCACCTCTGCTTTAACGTGTAGGAACAGTGGGTCCTTATATAGCGAAGCGGACGCGGAAAAAGTGGAAAGATGCCTAAACCGTAAAAGCTGGGATAGTGGATTGAGTGTATAAAGCAGTATTTGTGGTTTTAATATATTCCAATATAAATAAAGATTTGTAAAAGAGGGAAAAGCATTGAGCAACAGGTTATTGGATGCCCAGTTATCAGCCAGCGCTGTTACCCAAGAGCCCAGAGCTAAGGCAAAGGAGAAGGAGCCTGAGACTCTGCGGGCTGCAGCACGTGAAGCTGCCGCTGACCCYGAAAGAGCTGTCCTGGAAAATCAGCTTATTCCAGAGAAATGCCTGCTAACACATGCACGCAGGCTGTCACACGCAAATTACTGTATCGGGGTAATTTTTCAAGTTTCCAGTGAGTGYGTGAGGAGGCTCCAGAAAAGCACCGACAGGTTTTTAATCTCCTTTAGTGCTCGACCCAAGAAGCAGTTCCTGAGGATCATCCCACCCATYCCCGCAGCCGCCAGCCGCTTCCCGGCAGACGGCATTTCTGCAGCCTGGGAAAAGCCCCTGTGCGGTGGGACACGCCGACCCACGTCAGCCCCAGACAAGGCCGCTTTTGTCCTGGTGTTCTCAACACTTAATACCTTTGTGAGATAAAATGTGCTTCTAACAACCCAGTGCACCTTACACAATAAGGGGATAATATGCTCCTAAACAAAGCAGCACGGAGGTGTAAGCTCGGTGCATCCGCGCCTGGCTCCGTCCAGAGCCTTGCACAACAAGCGCTGCTGGGCTCCGTGTGGGACATGCTGCAAAGGAGCCCCCGGCAAGGAGCTGCTCCCCCGGCAGCGGCTGCGATGAGGGCTTCAAAGGAGTCAGAAACATCAGCAAGAGCTTTGCTAAACCTGCGCCGCCGTCGCACTGCGAGCACCTCCCCTGCCCCCCGKCACCCCGGCACGAGCAGCCCCCCGCGCGGCTCCAGCCGGGCAGGGGACGGGCGGCAGCCGGGCACCCGTGTGCACCAAACCCCCGCTCCTGTGTCAGGCTGAGCTTCAGAAACGCTTTCTGTAAGGTACCGGCTCGTTCCCTGCGGGCACAGCCTCCTCTGCGAGCTGCGCTGCCTGCCCGTGGGCRTAGGGGCACGGCCAGAAACCCGAAACAAATAAACGTTTAGAGAGAGAAATACTGAGGCAGTGAAAGATTTTATTGAAAGAGCAATACGAGAGCAACCTTTATATCTAAAGAAGAGCTCCGCTGCCCAACTATGGATGTTAAAACTGGCCACAGGAAGCCCTCCCTCACATCCACCAGCCGAGCAGCTTTCCCTACCCCGATGCCAGGCTACGCCAGGACCGGCCGGGCAGAGGCGGCTGCCCGTCCCCCTCGGGCCCCGGCGATAACACAGGGCAGCGCTCAGCAGAAAATGGAGACAGCAGAGAGGAGCAGGGCTCTGGGGCTCGCGGCGCGTTGCCTGCCTCAGATGCTGAGCAGGGCCGAGGCTCCTCCTGAGCAGGATCTTTTCAGGTCGGAAGAGTTGTCTGCCTGGAAGAAGCAGCACAAAAACTATTCAGTTTTCTCATTCGGACTTTCCCCAGCTTTTACCCTATCCCAGGTGAGGTTTTCCTGTGGGTCCATGGAGGCAGAGGGACCTCCTGGAAACCGGGAGCAGCCCAGGGGAGACGGGCTGGCTGGGGTGGTGTGGGGCTCGTCCCCCGGCTCCCCGGGAAGGCAGCGCTGGGGGAAAAGTGATCCTTACGTCAGTGATGTCAACCCTGACGTTCCTGAGGTTGACGTTGAGGCTGTTGGGCAGAGGCACTGAAATGCGCAAGGCACCTGCAAAAGCAAGTGAAAACATCTCGTCACGGGGGGAAAACCCCAACGTGGGCAGCGAGGGAAGGGGGAGAGCCCCAAATCTCGCTGAGTTTGGGAGAAGAGGGGACCGAGACGCCGGCCGTACCGTTAATGGCAGGTATGTATGCGTCCGCAAGGACTTGCTGGAGCCATTCAGCGAGCCGGGGGAGCTGCAGGGGAAGAAGACGCGTGTCAGYCTCAGAAGAAGAGAGCAATGGTTATTGGGATGAAAACAGCGGTGTCAGGCGTGTCACTTAAGTCCTGTCACTGCAGGATGCTCAGAGCTATGAAACACGAAGGCTGGGAAGCTTCCTTCAGGGAAACTCTTCCAGGACTGAGGGTGGGGGGATCCACAGGGACATGCTCTTTGGGTAATTTCTTCTTAATTATTCCTCCCCCCTTCCCAGCACTCCCAGTGCGCTGCCAACAAGTGAATCTATACACCCAAGTGTCACCGCTGTAGGGCATAGGGGATCGACAGGGCAGACAACAATTGGCCTCTGCCAAGAGAAGAAGAAAYGTGGAGGCTGAAGAAGAACTGGCATTTTTGTTCTCCTTCCCTACACAGAGGCTCTGGCCATCGCATCGCTCGCTGCAGCGCCTCGATCCGAAGCAGCGTGCACTTACACTGCGAGGGTTGAGTCTCTGGGGTGTCTGCGTCAGGACGATGCTACAAAAGATAAAAACAAGGCAGAGTTGGGGTGCATGGGGTGCAGCCCTCCTCCAGCTTTCCAAATGCTGCTCAGACCCATTCTTGGTCCAGAATTTGTGTCACCCACATAAAGATACAAGGATTTTGAAAATAGGGCAACTCTTTTACAACTCTCATCACTTCAGACATGCACTTGGTCTGAGGTTGGGGCTGGGAGGAGGCAGCTCCAGCAGCCCTTTACATCTCCACCACGTCTACATCGCACTGCCCGGGCGCTGCCCCCAGCCCCATCTCGCCGGGCTCCCGGGAGCGCCCGCAGGCAGAGCCCCCTCCCTGCCTGCAGCGACCGCAAGGCTCGGCCCTACCTGTCAACAGCCAGGGAGGTCTCCAGTTTGCCATCGGAGACCGACGGCATGATGTTCAGAACAATGTCCTGAAATYGGAACAATGGAAGAAATGAGGTTATTTCCCTGCTTAGCTCCCTCCCAAGACTGAAAAGAAAACCCAGAGTATTTGTAAATAACCCATTCCAAGAAAAAACACCTGTCTATGCCTAGAAACTGCATTTTTTTTGACGGATGGCATCACATATCTCTCTCTCCCCAGGGTTCACACTTCCTGTCTTTATTTTGAATTATGCCGTAAACATTTCACTTGCACTTGGTTACGAGCTTGTTAAAAGGACTGGGCACCACCGCTTTTAAGATGTGCTGAATTCAAAAGTACAAGTACTGCACGGCTAAGGGCAGGGCAGGCCGAGGGGATGCCAGAGAACAGCCAGGCTCACCCCTCACCCTGTTTCGGAGGTCTCGTCCCCCGGGATCCCACTCACCGCGTCGACGGAGAAGAGGCGCTTCTGGGAGGACTGCAGGGATGGACTGAAGATGTCGATGGAGGCGCTGAGGGTGGCGGTGGCTCTTCTGTCCATCACAGTCACCATCGGCTCGTTGGCCACCCGCACGCGCAGCTCCAGCGGCAGAGAGCCGGGGAGGACCTTGGCGAGCTGTAGGGGCAGGAGGAGGTCAGGGCAAGGGGGTCTTTGCGTGGCCGGGGTGGGCGGTGGGGTTGGAGATCAATGTGCATGAAGGAGGTGGCTGACCTGAGGGATGAGCGGGAAAAGGGCAGCCGCAGACATCGAGTCGTTGTCGGACACCTGCGGGAACAGCACCAGCGGCGTCAGCTCGGCTGGACATCACAAATACAAGCACGCAGCGGCGAGCACCCTTGGGTCACCCAAAAGCGACCCGCACCCCGACCYGGCCCTGGAGAGGGGCGTCACAACCCACCATCGAGTTGGTGATGTTCATGTTGAAGACTCCCTGCTCCTGGGCCGGCTCCAGCAGGTTGCTGAGGGCACGCTGGGAGAGGCTGAGCCGCGGTGGGCGGCCGGTGGCCACCAGCAGCGTGGCGGTAATCGGCGGTACCTGCATGGGGGCCATCATGCCACCATCCATGTCCCTGGAGCGGAGCTGCAGGGGACAGAGCAGGGGAGAGATGTTGGCAGGACCGGGAGGGCTGCGGTCGCACCGGGCACCCKGCCCTCCCGCGGACCTCACGGAGAGGCTCACGCGGGGTTCATCGATGCTTTAATAAACATACGGCTGCTTCAGACTGTTCTAGCACCGGCTGCATCTGCTACAGCTTTCCCTTTAAAACRCCATCACGTCTCCCAGTCAGAAAGACACATTGCCAATATTTTTGGCCTGATCATGGTCCCTCTTAATTACGTAGCAAACTTTTACAGATCACTTATAAATGGAACCTGCCTATGAACAGTGACCACTGATCCTGTATGAAATTAAGCTTTTCTGATTAACAACTATGAGAGTGCTATAATTATGCTTAATTAAGCAGCGTCAAACCAATCTGGCTCATGCTACCCTCAAGGATTAGCAAGGAAAAATGTAAGGTGGAGACCCAGTGGTGGCATTAGCACGGACATGGCCAGACCACACTCATCAGTACCTTCCAGCAAATGCTTTCCTGAAGACAGCTGGAATAAGAGGAGCCTTCGACAAATAGCCACCACATTCAGATGAGTTCCCCAAACTCACTAAGTCAAAGGTTTTTGGGCCAGGGGAAGCGGTGGCACTTACGTTTAGATCCAGCTGGATAGCGTCGCCACTGATGATGGAAAAGGGGGGCAGATCTCCCAGAGCCCCGAGCGGGAGCATGCCTGTGGACACAGGGAGGAAAGCTTTTAAGCTGCAATGAGAGGGAGGTGCTCCCAAATCCCCTGGTCCCAAGAGATATCGGAACCAACGGCGGCTCCTGCTCGCAGCATTCCCGGCTGGATGAGCTGCTAGAAAGCACTATTTTGCAGCAAAAATGTTGTTTCTAAAAGCAACAGTTCCTGAAGTAGCTTTCTGCAGGAAAACTTGTCTGCTGCTGCTTTGGGGCAAGAGGAATTGAATGTTGTGCTTGAGCTGAGAGTTGTGTTTTTAGGCAGTTGTTAAAATATTTGTATTTACCCAATGTAAAAAAACCCAACCAACCCTCAGTGCAGGGGGTCACACAGGAGCAGAGGAAAAGGAGGGTGCCAGCACTTACTGTTCCCGGAGCCGAGCAGAGCGTTCATCACGCTGAGCTTGGTGCTGACGATGTTGCACCCCTGGGAAGGCAGTTAGAAGTTAGAGTCCGGGGTCCTGCAGCACCAGCGGACGTCCGTCGCATTAACACGACTAGTAAAAACCCGCTAAACCCTTCCCTGGCTCTGCTGGGGTTGCACAGCGCGGGCAGGGGCCGCTGCCGGGCCGGGTTTGGTGGGACGCTCCGTTAGGGCAGCGCTCAGCACCGGGTGGGCGAGCGGCCCCTCTAAGCCAGGGTGGGCTTCACCCCCCSGGCAAGACTTGCTCGCTGCGACCGCTAAACCAGCGTGCCTCAGGAACCTGTTCGCCGCCGGAGCCCGGCACAGGCGATGGTGCCGGCGAGGTGCCGCTGCCCGCTGGGCCCGCAGCTGTGCAAACAGCCGCATCCGCGGGGGCAGCCTGGCCGCTGCCTGCACTGCCTGCGCTGCCCGTGCTGCC